>WKFP01015254.1:891569-963277 GCA_011057875.1 Pterocles orientalis | reverse complement strand
GCGGCTGAGGGAGCTGGGATTGTTCAGCCTGGAGAAAAGGAGGCTCAGGGGAGACCTTATAGCTCTCTATAACTTCCTGCAGGGAGGTTGTGGTGAGCTGGGGGTCGGCCTCTTCTCTCGTGTAATCAGTGATAGAACTAGAGGGAATGGTTTCAAGCTGAGACAGGGGAGGTTCAGGCTGAACATTAGGAAGTATTACTTCTCGGGAAGGGTAGTCAGGCATTGGAAAGCACTGCCCAGGGAGGTGGTGGAGTCACCGACCATGGGAGTGTTCAAGAAACGTTTGGACGTTGTGTTGAGGAATATGATTTAGCTGGGAAGTATTGGTAATGGTTGGACTGGATGATCTTCTAGGTCTTTTCCAACCTTGATAATTCTGTGATTCTGTGATTCTGTGAAATACAAAGACAGAGTTGTAAGGAAATCTTTCACATACCAGTCAGGTAGACTCAGTCTTATTTACAGTTTGAAGAAAAGTAAAAGACTATGTCCATCAGCAATCTTAGATTTGTGGGTCCCCATGCCAACGTTGACACTGATGCATCTTTGCTGTTAATGCCACACTAAAAATATGAATTTAGAACTAATTCCTGGCCTGCCTCACAAAATGCTGCTTAGTGGAATTCTGCTCTTTTTCATATATAACAAGAAATACAAATAACAATCCAAAATAATTTGATTTCTGAGTTAAATACTTCTGATGACTGACTGCAATGACCTTACCCTCCTTGTTCTAAATAAAGATTTGAATAGATACTCAGAAAGCACAACCAGCTTTTCATGATTATTTTTGTAATGTGTTGATGAGACATTCTTCTTCCAGTGAAGAAAGATAGATTTCATTGGTATTTTTTCTTTACATTCAGGGCTTTGCATAATTTAGCAATAAAAAGAAATAATGAATGCACTCAGTGCTTATGCTAGCTGAGGGCTGCTTCATGTCAAATGAAGATCTTAGAGTAGGAATGAGAATCCCCCATTTGTGAGTGAGTGCCCTAATTGCTGAAGAAGAGTAATAAGTTTTCTGCTTTTTCTCCAGACTAATCAATCTTGGCTACATTTTAAATTTTTTGTAGCAGCACAGATGAACAGCAGGGACAGATAATCTTTGATTCTTGACACCAGCAGCCTGCAGTCTGATGTCTGGTACACTTTTTAGAGGTAAGAAAAGAAACTGACATTTGAAAACAGTCCCCCCCGGCTTTTTAGAAGGTACTGTATCTGTTGAGTTACTATATAAGGGCTGGAAGGAAATAAGACAGTGAATAACCTTTTTTAAATAGTAACTATCCTTTTTTTTTTTGCATAGAAAATACTCTGGTTTTGAATTTAGGAGGAAAATGGTCAAGGCTGCTGTATTATTCCTGGAGTTTATGCCTTAGAAGTGTGTTAAGTGTGCACAGAGTCTACGTGCCAGACTGGACTTCTTGGAAAATAGACATAATTTAAAATCCCACTTATGTATAAACATGAGATGTGCTGAGCTGCTCAGCTGTGCCAAAATGTCAGCAATTCTGTGCATGCTTAGAAGCAGACTATCGCAGGAGATTCACTGCTATGGATATGGGACTGTATCCAAAATGTCATCACAAATGTAGGCTTGTTAGATTCGTCAATAAGCAGTGGAGGGAGATCTGTGGGAGATGACCCAAAGACCTCAAGGAGGTTTCTCACCAGCCATCACACAGAGCACATCAACTATGGCACATAAAAAGAGACAAGGGGGAGAGTAGGCAGAGTGTAGGGCATCTCAAATTATTCTAGTCACCTGAACCAGGCAACTGAAAACCACTGCTTGGGCTTTAGCATGGCCAATGACCTGATTAGGGTGCCCTGTTTCTGATTTCTAGCATAGCTCAAAGTACCAAGTTATGATACGCATAGAAAAACATGGATCTACATCTGGCTATTAGCCCTTGGTGTTGTAAGGTATTTTCACAGCTTTTTAAGGTGAATGTTTTAAAAACCCCTGATTTTAATCCCAGTATTCCCATGTCTAAAATGATTCATGTTCTCAAGGCTTCCTACAACAAAACATAGGCCTAGTCTGACTTGTTCTTCCTCTTTCAATTTTTCTTTTAAGTATCCTAGATGGTGGTTGACACTAGAACCCAGAATCCAGACACATTGACATCAAAAGCAATTGTAATATGTATGTGGTAACAAGGGTGGGGTGCAGAGTGGAAGGAAGAGGAGCACTTTGAAGATGTCATAACTCAGGTATGTTTAGATTCAGTAAGCAGATGTGCCTTTTTCTGTATCCTGCTCATCTGCAGACTAGGACGTTTGAAGAGAGGGAAAAATGAAAAGTTATTTCCAGTAAAGGGGAGGAGACTCAACAATGGCAAAATCTTTATGAAAAAAACAAAAAGTGGAGAGAACATTAGAATTTTTAGCCAGGGAATAACTGAGAGAAAGTGCACATACTTGAAGTAAAGAGGAAAATTGTTGCTTTTAACTCTTTTCGAAGACACTGATGATTATAATTTCTTTGTGGCTGAATATTTTAAAAGCTGTTAAAATAAATGTAAGTCTGGAACTGAATATTATTTTCCCCTATTAATTAGATTATTTGCCAGAAATGTGATTTAAGGTAACTGGTAATTTAACTTCTCTTTGCAAATACAAAATTTGGTTTGTTGTTTTTTATTTTGCAAAAGATAGATCAGGACCCTGGCCATCTCATGTGAGGTTTTGGCAGAGATACCTCACAGGGCCCATGCGCTGAGGTGGTCTCTCTGTATCATAGAACCAAACCCAGGGGGACCAGTGAATAAGCCTCCCCCACCCGTTGCCTACCATGACAGCCCCCATAGTCCTAATGAACCAAGACCCAGGCCACTCATGGAGCAGGTGTGTCAACAAGGAGTTGATAAAAACTCTACATCATGTCTGGTAAGGGTATGGGAGAAGCCGTTTCCCAAGTGGATCTCAACCACAAAATTGGCTATGATGGTCAATACGACACACCACTTAGTGACAGATTTGTAGTGACTGAGCAATGGAACTTTAAAGGCAGGCCAGAAACTAATTTTGCACAATGACAAAGCCCACCGGTAACTATGGAGAGTCTCTTCCAGCTCTGCTATTCTTCAAACCTTCAAAGCCTGCTGTCAGGGTGAGGGCAACCAGAAGTCCCCACAATCACTGATGGAGCAGTTGTGCGCTTAGACCCAGCAGTATGGGTATCCAGTAGGATCACAAAGGGAGAGTACAACTGGTTCAAGACCAGTTAGTAACTATAAGAGTAAGTTTTAGTTTGCAAATGTTTTCAGGGCTTAAGAAAGGGAAAAGTGGTTCTGCTTTTTTTTTGGTGAAAGTTGAGAGTTTATCACATAATCCAGATCATGAAAATGTAACTTCAGTATGTTACCCTTGTCTGAGAAGATCTCAACTCTTGCCACTCGTCTGGACTAAAATCTGTGTTTGGAATTATTCTCATAATCTTGCCTTCTCCTAGGTGAATTAATAGTTAAGAATTTAATCGAAAATGAAACGGTGTCAATAAAAGACATCAAGAGAAAGTAAGTGTCAGATTATCCCAGGTATCTAGAGATACATGGGTTATTTAAAATATCAAAATGGATTTAAAACTATTTGTCCAACAATTGCATGTCTCTATATGTATATAAATTTGTCTATTGGGGGTGGTGGTTCTGGTACGTAATTTGAAAAATGTTCACTTTGGTTGGTGCCAGATCAACCTTTCCCAATTTTGCTATAAGTATTGCCAGTTTGAGCATTGATTGAAGACATACATCCACTGAGTTTTAGTGGTCTGTTTCCCTCCAGCTGCTTGTTACCAGCTTTATGCCATTTACTGCCCCACATCCAGGCAGTAAAGTGATGTGTGAGTGTTTCCTAACTCATTTCAGGAAAAACTACTTGGATTGATTTCTTTAATTAAAAGCGCTTACCTGGTTTACTTTGTCTGAAGTAGATTAGGAAACACTAATACAAACTGTTCTAGCAGAATTGTAGAAATGCTGTAATCTTCAGCAGTGCCTTCTATAGCAAGCCCACTCAAAGGTGCAGGGCAGGGCAATGATATCCAGGGACATCTGCTGAAAGCACAAGAGGACCATCCGGATGTGCAGGAAACAGCAGGTGTGGCAGGTGGCCAGCTTGGCTGAACAGAGAACTCCTGACTGAGCTCAAACGCAAAATGGAAATATACAGAAAGCGGAGGCAGGGATGGACTGAGGAGGAGTATGGAAAGCCTTGCTTAAGCATGAAGGGATGATGTTAGGAAAGCCAAAGCCTGGCTGGGGTTTAACCTGAGTTTTAAGTGATGGGAAAGGCAACAAGAACTGTAAATACTTCGGGAGTAAAAGGAAGATCAACAAAAATGCAGATGTGCTGCTGAATGGGGTGGATGACTTGATGATGAAGGATGTAGAAAAGACAGATTGACTCAGTGTCTGTTTTGCTTAGGTTCTTACTGGCAGGGTCTGCTTTCAGGTTTCCCAAATCTCTGTGGCAGAGTCTAAAGGAGACAAATGTTACCCATGGTAGAGGGTGCTGGAATTAGAGACCATTGAAGTGAACTGGACATATGCAAGACCATGGGACTGGACAGGATGCATCAAAGATGCTAGAGCTGGTTTATGTCATCGTGATGCTCCTCAGCATCATCTCTGAAAGGTAGTAAAGAGTGCAGGAGGTTCCTGAAGACATGAAAAAGACAAATGCCATGTACATCTCCAGAAAGTGCAAGAAAGATCTGGGAGACTACAGGACAGTCAGTCTCACCACAGTCTGTGAAAAAGTTATGGAGCAAATTCTCCCAGAGACCATTTCCAGGCACATGGAGGACAAGAATGTGATTTACCAAGGGTTAATCATGCCTAACCAAGTCTGATTGCCTTCTGTGATAAAATGACTGACTGTATGGACAAGGGGAGAGCAGTGGGCGTCCAAGAGTCCTGAAAAAGAGGAAGGGATGTACGGAAGTACTAGTATATAGACAAGAGGCACATAAAAAGACAAAAGAAATATACATCATATAAAACCTCTAAAACTTATTGATGTTTTTTTCAAATACATGAAATTATTTTATTGGCAGATTTCATGTGTCAGAAAGGATGAGGGTTTTTATTTTGCTAAACTTAATATTGGAGATGAGTAAGTGCTTATGTTTTAGTTTATTCTCCCTTTTTCTCATTAGCTAATTGCCAGATCATCCTAGTAGTTAGTAACTGCTATCACTGTAGGTATTCTGTTCTAAAGATCTCAGAGTTTCTGTATATGTACATCCCTTTTTCAAAATAAAACATTACAGGTTTAAAAAGAACTGTGGTTTTAGGACTTTAACTGCTGAAGCTGCAAATTCCAGGCATACCTCACTATAGCTCCCAATGAGAAGGAAAATACAGACATGTTTCAGAAAACATTACATTTTAAAATCATAGTGCAGAGTCTGATTCTTGTTTTGCCACTTTTTGTGTGATTTTAAACTTACACCTATGAAAAAAAACCCAACAAGGCTATTATATTCTTCACTCATCATCGATGTAAAATTCAAGCTCCACACGAAAGTTCTGGTGTGGGGTTAGGTATGATGTTGACACACTGGGGGAATGGGAGATAAGGCTCACAGTACTGTGAGCAAATCATTCGTCTACCTTTACAGCAGCTGTAAGACCACATCAGGGATATTCCTTGAACCAAACATGAACATCTACATCTGAACTATTCTCTAAACTCCTTTCACTGTTAAAGTACAAACTTTATTGTTGGGGAATAGTAGGTCCCCTCTAGTTTACCAATACAGATCCCCAAAATAGGTAAAACGGATCTCAGTCTGAGGGTGTCTCTCTCCACTGACTAAAAAGCAAACCTAGTATGGTTATCCAAAATGTAGGCATTGGTACTGCAGGCATCTGAAGTTAGTGGAGGTGAATTCTGCCTGGTGCATATGGCCTCTGTCACTGTGCTGGTCTGCCGTGAAGCCAGCGCTGAGAAAACAAGTTGGCATAAAGGACTAACCGGAAGAATGCAAGTATTGCACATCAAACTGGGGTTTGTAACCCCTGAAATTACGGTTGCAGAGGTGCTACAGGAAACATATGTGCTGGCAGTCTAGATATATGGAGCCAAGAAAAAAAAGGGAATGAAATTGAGCCCCTTTCTGGGATCAGACAGCAAGCCTTCAGATACCTGTCCCAACATGCACACATGCATCTTCTTACAACAACCAGAATAGAAGTAAAACCGATACTTTGTGAGATACTTTTCTGTCTTGTCTGTTGCTTCCTCTCGTTACTGCAAAGCAGTCAATAAATCTAAATAACAAAGTAACTGGTTTTTTTTTTTCTTACAGAGGTGAAAACATGTTTTAAGCATGCAGAAATAGTACATTTTGTTAAAAAAAAGACCACTGAGGACCGCAACTACCTTTTAATAGAAATAAAAATTATTTTAATGTCTGACAATGGTCTTATGTGTGCTGTTATGAAGATGTAGCTGTTAAATGCCATGGGTTTGTGAGTTTAATTCCTCAGTTCTAGCACAACATTCCTATATGTCTTTGTCTGCTTATGTGATGATGGTACTATTGGGTGGTGATGGGGATCCTTTCATGGCCTTCTGTACAAAGCAGTGGTAAGTAGATAGGAGTTTCTTTGCTCTCATTAAACCTGTGCTGGTCCATTGCCACATGGCTGAGGTGGCAGGATTCATGATTCATCTGAGAGTGACAGTCTTTGCCATTCAGTCTGCATCTCTTAGTTGTATGCATATTACTGTATCTTGTCATTCGATATGCATATGCAGTTAGAATAAATAATATGAAAACAAATATGAATTATAATTAGGACCTGCTTAGAAATATTTTAGTAGATGTTAAAAAAACTATGGTTGTCCAAAGAAGGCAGAGGGTTGTATCTAAGAAAAGAATCATCCTGAATGTAAGACAAATCAGGGCAGAACAAATAATACAAAAGAAGACATATTTGTGAGTGATATCAATGAACAGCACAGAAGCCAGCGCATAAAGACAATTAATGAAAGAAAATTGTTACTGTCTGGGTTAAAGATATTTTCTGAGTAGATCCAAACAAAACCCATACTAAGCATAATAAAGGCTAGATGACCCTGACAGAGTTGCAACGGCTGACACAGAAAAGTCAGAAGCATTCAATAAGTGTTTCAGTTCTGTATTATGGACTGGGGATAAATGTCTTCCTGTTGGGTGACGATGATTTAGTATCATCTAGTGGTACTAAGGATAGCCAGCAGGTCTAAGACATCGCATTACTTTAGGTTAGCAGTTCCAATAATCTTACAGCCAGACCCTTGTCTAGATTAGTGTTGAGATTAGTATAAAGAGCCTCTGGTGTTGACTTTCAAGAAGTCTTGGGATTTCCAGAGGACTAGAGAGAAGCTAACACTGCCATTATTTTAAAACAAAAAATGGATAAAAAGCCAGCCTTGGATAATGCAGGCCTGGCAGCAAGACCAAAGTATTAGGCCAAATAATGGATGAGTTTGCATACACTGATTAATATTATTAATTTCAAACAATGAAATCAAGAGAAATAGATCTGTGCAAAGTTACTGAATATTTAAGATCCAAGTTTGGTTGGAGAACTGAGAAACTTCTGGTAAAGGTTTGACTTGGCACTACATTACATGTTCATTAACACTCTACAAAAAAAGAGGTCAACCTAGCAAATGTTGCGTTCATGAAAAACTGTTTACCTCCGCAGTTAATTGTAAATAAGAGCGTATCTGTGTCTTGTTTGATTAACTACGTTTTGCCTGAGATGCCAGGGGGCTTTTTGGCTCTATGTCATTGAGAATTTTTACCAACGACTGGGGAAAGGGATGCAACATTTTGCCTGACAAAATTTGGTGATGACACAAAGCCAACAGGAGTGAAAAATTAAGAGATGGATCAGTGATAAGAGTGTCCAGAGACACTAGATAAGCAACAATAGACAAACAAATTACATGTCTGTACAGCCAAATAGAGGGTCTAACATCTAGGAACAAAAATGGGAGATAGGACTTTCCTGTGAAGTAATGATTCTGAAGAGTGCATGTTATAATCCTTTATTGAGACCACATGGACAGAAAAAGGCAAATGCTATCCTTAGGTGTATCAGCTGGACAGGAATGGAAGGTTAAGTCATTGCTGCATTTGGCAGAGAAGCAATTGCTGTTGGAATAGTGTATCCAGTTCTAGTGCTCAGAATTCATGATGGATGTGAATAATTTGGAGAAGGGTCAAAGAAAAGCCATGGGAATATTAAAGACCTGGAAGATCTCCAGGAGTTCAATCTACTTAGTTTATCAATGTGATGATTCAAGGATAACTGGTCACAGTACACAAAAGCAGGACAAGCAGCAAAGGGCTGTTTAGTCCAGAAGTCAGAGGTCTGACAAGCTCCTTTGTCAAAAATGGGAAGCTAAAAAATCAAACAAAAAGTAAAGCACTTTCTTTTTCTTAACAATCCATGAAATTAGTGGCTAAATTCACTCACTGAAGAAGTGTGGAATCTCCTCCAGTTTTTAAATCTCAATTGGAGATTTCTGTAAAGACAAGTTTTAATTTTGCAAAGGACTACTTATCCTGAAGCAAAAATAATCCTGTGAAACTCTGTGGACTCTGTCATTGGTGTGATCAGTCTGGAAAAGGATACTTGAGCCCTTCGGCCCTTTATCTATGACTGTATGGATATGTCCAGTCTTCACTGTGTTCTGAGAGAGCTAGTATCTGTATCTATACAGCATGACGTAGGAATGCTGCTACCTTAGATCTGATAAGCAGTACAGCAGTGTTCTTCTGGTGATGAGCTCAGGCTAATTAACCATGTCATGCACAAGGGCCAGTCAATCATCTGTGGTAACATGACTATGCTGCTTCCCTTTGTGGAGATGGCTTTACATAAACTAGGGTTGTGCAGCTGCTTGATGTGTGCACAGCTCAATATAGACCTTACCATGTACATTTTCATGTACTAAAAAAAATGGCTGCTATAGAGTGCTTCCCACTTTAATGAAGGTAAAGTCATAACTGCAAGTTGCATTGTGGTATTTTAAACTGGTTTACATATCCAGACACAAATGATAGCTGAGACATGACAGGGTATCTGGTTCCCTTAACATACTAGCCACACTATGACACACTATTCCTCCTTTTATAGACGCATATCATCATAGAATGGTATGGGTTGGAAGGGACCTTAAAGATTACAGAGTTCCAACCCCCTGCCATGGGCAGGGACACCTACCACTAGACCAGGTTGCTCAAAGCCCCATCCAACCTGGCCTTGAACACCTCCAGGGATGGGGCATCCACAACTTCTCTGGGCAAACTGCCAGTATTTCACCACCCTCACAGTAAAACATTTCTTCCTAATGTCTAATCTAAATCTACCCTCTTTCAGCTTAAAACCGTTTCTCCTCATCCTATCACTATACTCCCTGATAAAGACTGCCTCCCCATCTCTCCTGTAGGCCCCCTTCAGGTACTGGAAGGCTGCTATTAAGTCTCCTCGGAGCCTTCTCTTCTCCAGGCTGAACAACCCCAACTTGCTCAGCCTGTCCTTGTACAGGAGGTGCTCCAGCCCTCTGATCACCTTCATGGCTCTCCTCTGAACTTGCTCCAACAGGTCCATGTCTTTTTTATGTTGGATGCAGCACTCCAGGTGGGGTCTCACGAGGAGCAGAGTAGAGGGGGAGAATGACCTCCCTTGACCTGCTGGTCATACTTCTTTTCATGCAGCCCAGGACATGGTTGGCCTTCTGGGCTGCAAGTGCACGCTGCTGGGTCATGTTCAGCTTCTCATCAACCAATACCTCCAAGTCCTTCTCCATCCACTCTCCATCCAGCCTGTATTTGTGCCTGGGGTTGCCCCAGCCCACGTGCAGGACCTTGCACTTGACCTTGTTAAACTTTATGAGGTTTGCAAGGGCCCACCTCTCCAGCCTGTTGAGGTCCCTCTAGATGGCATCCCTTCCCTCCAGAGTGTCCACCACACCATACAGCTTGTTGTCATCAACAAGCTTACTGAGGGTACCTTTAGTGAAGCCATGTTGGCTGTCACCAGTCATCTCCTTATTTTCCATGTGCCTTAGTATAGTTTCCAGGAGGGTCTGCTCCTTGTTGCCAGACACAGAGGTGAGACTGACTGGCTTGTAGTTCCCTTGGTCTTCCTTATTTCCCTTTTTAAAAATGGGCATTTCCTCTTTTCCAGTCAGTGGGATCTTCACCAGACTGCCATGACTTTTCAAATATTATGGAGAACAGCTTAAGAACATCATCCACCAGTTTGCTCAGGACCCGCATATGCATCTCATCAGGTCCCGTGGACTTGTGCACTTTCAGGTTCCTTAGATGGCCTTGACCCTGATGTTTTCCTACAGTGGGCGGTTCTTCCTTCTCCCAGTCACTGTTTTTTGCTTGCTGCAACTTGGACAGTGTAGCTTGGGCATTTGTCAGCGAAGCTTGAGGCAAAAAAGTCACTGGGTACCTCAGCCTTCTCCATATTCTGGGTGACCAGGTCTCCTGTTTTCTTCTGGAGAGAGCCCACATTTTTTTTAGCTGTTTTTTAAGCTGTTTTTTGGCTGTGATGTGTGTGATATTCCTACTTACATCACTTAATGAGAAACATTGAACAGAGGGTTTATTGAGACATTATATATACTGAGGAGACAGATGACAAGAAAATGAATAACTATTCTGTGAAAAACTGTGCAATAACAAAAATCTAATGGAGACCTTTTCACAGTTGTTTGTAGTTGTTTATCATCTCAGTCAGTAGGTGAGTCATTGCACCAGAACCTCTCTCACTCTTTATTTACTCCAAAGAAATATTTGCAACATGGAAGTAATTATTTGCACTACTGGATCTCATCCCTGGAATTTTCCAGACACATTCTCTGATGCCATGATACCTGTGTGGGCTAGGGGTGTATTTCATATATTCTGCCTTAAACAAGGGTTTCCTAGGTATTATAGTTGCTTGGAAATTTAGAACATCTTTCTAAAAAGTTTTCCCCAAATAAACAACCCCAGTACATAAATATGCAATGAAAACTCAGAATTAAAACTACAGCCCTCTCGCTAAATGCAAGTGTATAAACACTTTAATAATCTGAAAAAATAATAAGGAATTATGCAAAAAGTAGAGGGGAGAGAAGGCCGACAATGTGTGTAAAAACAGTGAAAGCATATGTGGGTAAAATCAAGGTGGGCTAATCTGTATCTAAATTTTAGGTGCCTCGTGAATCAGTCTTCTGAAAGTAAGTGCTTCTGTCTCTGTTTACAGCAGTTTGGTTCAGAGCAGTAGGGTGGGTTTTGAAATAAATCCTTTGATTTTCTTTGTCTTGCTGGGATTTGGTTTGATTCTTAGAGCCATCTCCATTTGAAGTGTCCTCCAATGTCTGATGGGGATAGTGTGAGAACCTATGGACTCCACACCATCACGCAGTGCCCAATGCATATCTAACAGACATGTGGCAGTAGAGTGCCACTGAGAAACCCTGTGCCAGTCCAAAGTGGTTCTTTTGCTATATTAAGGGCCATATGCCATGACTTCAAGGGCTGCTGGGCCTTTTAAAGCCTGAGGACCATGGGCTGCAGGATATAATCTACATAGCAACTAGCTGCATCAGAAACAGTTCCGTGTTTTTTTTCAATAAAGTCTTTCTGTTGTAGTTTCAGCAACTGAGTGTGACTCATGTGACTCAGCTCATGTGACTGCCCCAAGTATATATTTCCAAGGTTTTTGTACTGAAACCCTATTATGTGGCCTCTTCTCCTCCCTGAACACAGCTCCTTCAAATGCTACTCAGTTCAGCACTGTGGATCCTGTCCCTTGCAAACAAACAAGAAGCTATTTCCTCGGGCCCAGAGCCTTCAGTCAAATATGTTCAAAGCAGCAGCCATGACAAGGACAAGCCTGCTTGCCTTCTTTTTCAGAGAAAGAGAGATCTCAAAGGACAGCTCTTTAAAAGAGGTGGCCTGCTGGGATAGCCACTGCAGCCATATGATTAAGTTTCCTTTCCTCCCCTATTGTCTCTCACAATCCTTGTTGTCCAAACTCAGAGTGAGAAGGTAGGGCAGAAGGCACCACAGTTACCAATTGGAAACAGCATGAACAGGAACAGAAAGAACACTTTCCAAGACTTTTGACCTTGTCTCACATGATGTCCTTATGAACACCCTGAAGAATTTATCTAAAAAGTAATCATTATAAGGTTGTTCTAAACTCACGTGGTTTTAAAACCATCCTTAGATAGAAGCTTTCTCTGTCAAGTTGGCAGAACATTTCTATACCTCACAAGGACCATCTCTGCACATGGTTCTCTTAAGTGCTTTTATAGTTGACTTGAGTTGTTTCTAGATAGTGTACACTTAATGAATTGAATATGAAACACAATATTGAAGCACACTGGAAGATATTTTAGAATTCAAAACTGTTTTAATGAATCAGAGACCAGGAAGGTGGTCTGCAGTCAAAAGTGTGAAACTTTGTAAAGGCTTCTACAAGCAGAAAAGATCAAGGGGTGGTAATGGATCAATGTCTAAAGATTATTTAGCATCATGATACCACTATAAAAAGAGGAAAATCTCATTCTGGGACATATTGAAGGGAGAGTCAAATGTACAGTAAATACTTTGTGGGGTTCCAGTGTGAGTTAGCTTTGATTTTAATATCTTTCAAATATTGTACACTAGTTTGTCAGTGTCTATTTTGTGCCTGTTACAGCAAAATAAGGTGCAGTCTTTAATAATTTACATTGCAGTTGCAGCTGCAAATCTATAATCCCATATTATGGAGAAGTGTGGTGTTGTTTTGGAATGTGGTGTGTATTTTAAGGAATAATTTTTAAAGCATATTGGTATAAATGAGGTGAAGGAACTGACACGCCTTGTCAGGTAAGGAGCCTTGAAGATAAAATTCTTAACTGAAGTAGACAACATGTTCCCTCCTCTTGTTTAATTACTGTTAAGGAATGCATCTGCTTATCTTCATTAACTGTACTTGACTTATGTATATATATGATGTGTGTTTCACAACTTCCTTCCTGCTTTTCAAGAAGCCCAGCAAAATCAAAGGTTTCTGAACAACAGAATTACTATTTCAAGGTCACTCGAAATGCACACAACAGTTAATGGAACAAAATGGAGGAAAGTGTATACATTATCGCTAGTGTCACCTTACAAATAAGATACTCTTTTGCTTCTTACCCTCCAAACGATGCACTACATTCATCTTATTTAAACAGGTTGTAGAAAAAAATTATTCAGGAAAATCTTGGGAGATCATGGATTCATATTTACTACACAACGATTAATGCAATGAGACACCCTATCATAACTTAATCCCTATTAAAAGATATGAAAGGGTGTGCAAACCCCAGATATGCTAGAGTCTACAGAAAGACATGCAAACTTTGAATTTTTACTTTAAATTAAAAAGTAAACATACCAACCTATTATTGTTAGCACTATACCTAACATGCATTTGCCCAGAATAAAATAAAATTTTAAAAAAATCACTCAGTGGAATTCAACTTGTTCATCTCTCATAAAATCAACACGTCAAATGCAGCATGGCTCTGCCATAGTACCCTTAAAAAAATTAAAGCCCTGAAGCACCTTTTCTGAGGAAGCTCTGTCAGTTCTCTTATACATCAACGCATCTTTCCCTGGCAAACTTCCATTGACTTCAGCTGTCCAGCTCTCCCAAAAGGAAATCAGTTTTGATGCAAGCTTTCCAAGAAGTCCACTGACTTTTTGTTCATCTGTTCTTACTCAATGCTACATATCAAAACATCAGTTCTTCATCTGTAATCTCTCAGTACCTTTTCAGTCAAAGAAAAGTGACAAACAAAAAGACTTGGCCAGCACTGAAACAGGAACAGGTAAGGGCAAAAATGTGTTTGTCTAATGTAGTGACCTGTCTGTCTGATCATATGCCCAGTCTCCAACAGTGGCAACTTTTATAGCTTCAGATAGGAATTACACACACGATAGAATAGATTACATTTGAATCACAGAATTGTTGAAGTTGGCAGAGACCTTTGGAGATCACCTACTCCAATAGCACACTCCAAGCAGGGTCACCTAAGGAGGAGGGTGCTCAGAGCTGTGCCCTGTCAGCTTTTAGGTATCTTGAAGGATGGAGGCTCCACAGCCTCTCTGGGAAACCTGTTCCAGTTTACCACTACATAATATTTTTCTCATAAATGAAATTTCCTGTGTTTCAGTTTGTGCCCACTGCCTCTTGTCTCTTCATCAGTCTCCACTGAGAGGTGTCTGATTGTTTTCTTTGCTCCTCCCCATCAGGTATTTATACAAATTGATGAGATCTTCCCTGAGGCATCTCTTCTCCAGCTAAGCAGTCCCAGATCTCTGTCTCTCCTTATCTGTCAGATGCTCCAAAAGTGCATTTAAGTAATGAAATACCTTAAAACCAGCCAGTTATTTGCGGATTCTATGAAACAAATACAATCAAATCCAGTTCATTTCCAGGGCATCTTTTAACTTCACAAACATCACTGGTTAGAAAATACTGTTTACCACTGGCAATTCTGAAATTTCTGAATATAAGCAAACAGCAAGCCTTTGTTTTGTTTTGTTTTGTTTTGTTGTTTTGTTTTGTTTTGTTTTGTGTTTTGTTTTGTTTTGTTTTAATAAAGACAATAAATTGTGATGAATTTTTTATACTTGTACAATCTAATGATTCCGACACTTAGTCTTACCTTAGGAAGATCACTTAGGATTCACCTGCACTGACACTATCTCACTCTGCCTAAGATTTAAGTTGAACAGAAGTTATCCCGGTCTGCTCTGGAAGCAATGCAACTACCTTAGCCTGAGCTTGGGGCACACTGATCTCTGCAGCTCTTGGCTTTCTACACTCAACCCTGTAGACATGCCTAATGCCTATTCAAAGTACTTGAGTACTATTTAATGAATTCCAGATCATAATAAATCTTTCTAACTATGCAAATAAAAGACACACAAAAATTTAAAAGCCTTTTAAAACGTGTGTTTATAAAACTCCTTAACAGAGCCAGTAAAAAAAGGAGTTATTTAGATTCACTTAACATTGAGTTAACATACATTGAAAGAGTGTTAAGATACTGATTTTAAATTTAAATTGTGCTTTTCATTCTGAAACACCCCCAAATACTCTACAAACTAGCAAAGGATTTGGAAGGCTCCCATTTTCTGGCATTGAAATGCAGTCACCTCCAGTGTGAGGCATGGCAGATGCCTCTGTGCAAAGTTGGAAACTGCAGAACAGGGCAGTATGATCTTCTAAGCCATGCTGCAGTTGATGTGAAGAGAGAGGAACAAAGGAAGCCGATTGTATTCATTTCAGTTGGACTTTGGCCAAGAGCCCATGGTTGGCAATCCTCCTTGTTTTCAAGAGTGATGTGAAACGTGATTGAACTCCAGGTTTTACAGCTCATTGGAAAGACTGGAGTAATCATAGTCAGATCTTGAATAGTTGGAAAACTTGGATATTTCTATGGAAGCTGCAAGTTCTTGAGTAGGTAAAAGCACAGTGGAAGTCTCAGCGAACCATATATACTAGAAATTTCTGCTACTTTTACTTCCATCTGTGCCGTCTCCAGTATAGAGAGCTTCTTCTACTGTGACCAACATTTTGGCTTATGTAATTTATGTATATTTGTGTATGTATGTACACACAGAAATAAAAACATAAATGCATAGATAATGTTAATAAATAGATTATTTTAAAGGTATTCAACTTGCATATTAAGTGTTATAAATTTATTCTTTTTTAATTGACTAAATAATTATGTTAAATTCTCTTGCATAAATTACAAACATATGCAAAAAAAAATCAGATGACCTCACCTATTTGTGACACATTGTTTTTCCTATGAAATCATTTGTAAGTGAAATACCTCAGCTTAAGTATGAACTTTCGTGTAACAAGATCAAATGCTTTCAAGATACTAAATACTAAGTGAGTTGCAAATATTAAGGACTTTGCTATCTTCTTGGTCTGTTTGTTCTTTAACACGAAATTTGGGTAAACAAATTTAGCAAAAGAATTTTAGTAGTTAGTCCTACACGAAGTATCTTCATAACCTATGGAGGTAGTTGAAATAGAGGATTAATTTCATGGTTCACTTCACATTTTACAGTTTGTTTCTATCTCCTCTCAAAATACAAAGTTCTAATTTTTTTAAAAATAAGCTTTTCCAATATCATAAAATGGTCATTAAAATCACAAAGTTAAAAGTTTTAATATTTTACATAAATTTAAAATATGTTAATTACTGATTTTTAAAATAACAAAATAACAAAATTATTCATAACAATTTCTCTTTGGAAATTCAGGGTTTCATTATGAATACTACTTAATAAATGCTTATACGTATTTTCATTACACTTCGTAATTTTGTCATTCAGTGAGTAGTGCATGATTTGTTAGTGTTTCAAACTGCTTCAACTGTTATTATTATGAACAGATATCCAAGTCAGAAAACAACAGAAATATTTCTGTCATTGCTCCATTATTTTTACCAGTAATGCTTTTGAACATAAAATTTTAAAATGCAATAGACTAGTCCAATAGTTAGGCAGGCATTCATAGTTTACGTGCTGTGACATACATAGTTTACATTTCTCATATTATGGCATAAACTAATTTAAAATTGTTTCAAAATATATTTTAAAAACCCTTTAAAAAAATTAAAACATGAGATCAAAGTGATGAAATATATTACTTTTTAAAAAAAAAAAGATGGGGTAGGTTTTGTTCAGATCAATATGGTTTTGTAAAAATACTTGATTTTATTGAAATAACTTTTTCAGACAAAACTAATGAAAAATATCCTGCATATCACACCATTTATATTACATAGTATGTAATATATTTTATCTGTATATATATATATACAGGTATAAATATATATAAATGTATACACATAAATATGTATCAGTGTATGTGTGAGTACTGCAGCTGTCAGGTATTGAAGTACAGCCAAAACGAACCTCTCACAATAGATTTATTTTAACAAGTTAAGAAGACCAACGAGGCCAGTTTTGTAGGATGTGCTATCTGATGTAGGTGCACCTCAGGGAAAAGGTTCCTACACCTTTGACAAACTCCAGTCTGGTCCTGAGAACACCCATGAACAGTTATGATGGTTTTTCCAGTTCAGTTTAATTAAAAAAATAATCCAGTTGGCACGAATTCTGACATTTCATTTGGAGCACCAACTAAAACTTATCAAATCCACCAGTTTTATTAGCTTGGCATGTTTTCCTGCTGCTCCTGAAAAGGCTGGGCACGTGTTGAACCCATCCTTCTTGTGAAGATATGAGCATCCTGGGGATTTGTCATGATTCTTTTTCCTGGTACCTTCAAATGAGAGCCATTGTCTGACTCCCTTGGTTTCACCATTGATTTGTTTCTTCACTTCTCAGTCACTAATATAAAATTTGGGAAATGGAAGGTCATAAAAAGGTAAAAGGGCAACAAATTCTTCCCCCCCCCCCATCCCAATGTCCCAAGAGCAAAAAGGACAAGTAGAAGCAAGTTTTGGAAAATGTGGTTTGTGAAGAAGGTATGGTTACCCTAATTCCATACCAGTTTTTCCTTTCAGGTTTTACTGGGTTTCAGGTTTTGACTCCCACTTTTTTCCCTGGGTACTCTTCCAGGGTGGCTACAGGGGATGAGAAGTGTCATTGCAACTCTGAAGTTATAATTGCAGATATCTACTGACAGGTATCATCTACATATTAGTAAGGTATTTTCCACATTACTGTTTTGAAAATTTTGATGCTGCATCACATCCCATAACATACATAGCTCCCTACTGAGCTGTATGATCTAACTAGTTACCACATCACTACAGTAAAATCTACTGACTCCCACAATCATGTCACAGAGCTTTTCATGGAAGTTTAGGATACTGATTACTAAGGTAAAATAGAAATTTCTGAAGGTTTTACTTCTAATTATAGTAGAATTTTATTTTTAAGTGATATCTTTCTTGTTCAAGAGAAGGACAGAGAACTGAGGGGGATGTGCCTTTCCAGTGGTGAGAGTGAGCTTTGGGACTTCCTGCACAGCTAAATGTGAGTACTTAGAAAGACTGACAAGATCAAATGGATGCTAGGGTTTTATTCAATTCTAGCACTTTTAAGTTAGCAATTGCAAGCCAATAAACCATGTGACTACTGTTGCTGTGTAATACAGTAATCTTACCACTGCTCACTGAGAAGATGAACATAGATGAACAAAGATGAAAGATGAACATAGAAGACTAATTTTGAGTTCTTGTGTCCCCCATGATCTCCTGATCTAGACACCTGTTCAGCAACTTGGATTAGAAATGTGTACAGATACAGCGGGTACATCAACAACTCTTGGGCCCTCTTGAGCACACTACAAGGACATGACGGTCTGAGCAGCACACTGTAGGAAAGTGCAATAAGAAGTGAGCCACTCTATGGACCAAACCCAACCACACATTGCCAGTGGGACCATTCTGCTCCACCAACACCAGTGTCAAATCTACCCTTCTTAAGAGTGGTTAGAGTGAGTCAGCATCTGAAGAATGTAAGCTACATGTATATCCATGTTGTTATGTAAGTTCTAGTGTGTTCAGAAAACTGAAAACAAGCTGCAGTTAATCCCCTAAATGGAAGAGACAAGACTGCAGTTGATAAAACTGTGGATGAGACCAATACTTAGAAAAGTGGATTGTGGCAAGGGAATAAGTTAGCTAGGCTGCGAAGATGTGGCCTACCTGTAGAAAGCTGTAGGATCTCAAAAGAAATATGCAAAAACTGTTTCTTTGTAATGAATGGTTGGTGAAGACTTCAGACCACAGCATTACTGAGGATCAAAATGGTGGCAAAGGAATTGAAGAGGCCATGGGATATATTGAGTAGAATATTTACTTATAAGGGATCTCATCTCTACAGGTGCTTCTGTTTCAGGCATAGGAAACTTGAAACTATGTGCTAAAGGTCCTGGGACCATGAAAAAAAATGTATATGGATGCAGCAGACCAGCAACTAAGCATAAGGAAGCTTGACTATTTGGAATAAAACAGCAGTATCAGCAAACATATTTTGGGATTTACAGATACTGCTAGCATATATAAAGTGATGCATTTGACCAGCTACAGAATATTTAGTCTGATACTGTTTTCCACTGCTTTAGAAGAAGATAGATTGAAATATGCACAAAATTACACTGTCAGCATACAAGGCAATGACGGTTTTCACTAGGCATGTTCCAGCATCAAGTGCGTGCACTTCTAAATTAATGAACTTAAAGTTTCATGCCTTTTATTTGTGTTGTCCCTAACACAGGAGGATTTGTGACTATATATGGGTGTGCAGAGAAGAGATTGCAACTGACATTTTGAGCAAAAACAAACAAGAGCAGACAGGCATGACTGGCTGTTCCCACAAACATCAGACAATTTTGAAAAGCATATGCAAGTCTGAACTCTCTTCAGTTTTCTGCTATATAAAACTATCCCACTCAAAAGCTTCGATGTTTAGTTCTGAATTGCTTATTTATTTTTTACGTCAGTCTCGCTGTTTAACAATTAAATGAGACAACCTAGAAGAAAAAAAGTCAGATGTCTTTTTGTAGTGAATCAAAATTACAAATATTTTATTGGTAATTTAGTATGTTTGTCTGAACTACAGAAGCTGCTATTTTAAAAGACCACAGAATATGAAATATTTTACACAGCTATACAGAACAATAAAAAAAATATTTTTAACATTATTTCAGTACATACAACATTCACTTGCTAAGCCAACCATGTGTTGATTAAGAGGCGGTTTTGACAGTGAAATGCAACAGCTCACAGCAGATGCTCCATAACCATCAAATTTTGCATTTGATTCTCCAAGATGTCGTACCAGTGCATCAGTTCAGTCCACCCAGTCTGAAATGCCCTCTCTTTACTCTAAGAGAGCTCTGTCCAGGCTGAATTCAGAGCAGCTGGGGAAGTAAAAATTAGCTACTACCTGAAGACCAAAACACAGAGATGTGATGTAGTTTCTTATAAGTTTATTTTTTTCATCTCAAGTCATTCTGTGTCAACTCGTCAGGCCACTGGGACAGATGACCCTTACTCTGTCACATCACTCTGGGCAAGCACATCGGACTCCTATAAAGAAGTATGTTCCTCTCTGTAGTTGTTCTGCTACCTGTGACCCCCTGTTTGAGGCTTAGAGAACCTTAGACTAGCTGTTTTACCACACCAGCTGATTTTACCCTCTTTTCCTAACTTTTCTGAACAACTCGTTTGTCAGAAAAAAAAGAATATTTTGCTTTTAATCTCAAGATAGCAAATGTCAGCTAGTATTTTTAAAGAGTTAGTGCTGTGCCCTAATTATGCTCCAACTGAATTGAATGGTGAAACATTCATTAATTTCAGTGGATGGAGGAATAGACCTGTATTGAGCACTTTAGAAAACACCTGTGATGAGTATTAAGAGATTTAATCTTAGCTAGAACACAGATGTACAGAAGCTCTGTTTTGTATTCTTTTAACTGTCTGAGAGCAGAAGTTTGGAAAATTTTTATTACTGGAAATGAGACCATCAGTAAAAATACTGCTCTGAAAAAATACTGCAAAAAACCACAAAAAATATACTGATATGTACGTCTTAACTCCAAAAAGTGGGCAGTATATATAGTCTTTATTTGCAAAACGTAAATGTCTGACTTAGCAGGACTCATCAACAAAGAATTAGTCCAGGAAAAAATGAAAAATATGTTACACATTTGCCAATAGAACAGCTATATTTTAAATAAAAGTAACAATAATATACATGTACAATATTGTAATGATATAACTTGATAAAAATAACACTGATCAGTATCAAACTCAGGATTTAACTGATTATCCATCCTTAGCAGACAAAATGCTTTTCACAGAAATAGAAGTAGGCAGGGTGAAGTGAAGTGATATTTACGGCTTACCCTGAGAAAATTACCATGAAAATTAAGGTAAAAATGTAAAGAGCAAAATTTTAAATAGATTTCTATTTATAAAAGTTCAGCATTATAGCAGTTGGGTGCATGTGTTGCAGAAAGATGGTAACAGCAACCTAACGGTAGACACGGCATACACACTTGCACCTATACTCACACACACAAACACACATGCCCATGCTCAAATGCATGTGCATAGGTCCTCAGCTTGATTATACAAGCATACACTTTCTAGCTTTAGATAGGGGCAACACCGGGAACGGGGTTCACTTTTCCTGTTTCTAGCATCTGCAAGGTAGCTGTAGCTACCTAAAGTCAGATGGAACAAAACCCATCTACAGTAACATCAGCTCAACATTTTTATGAAAACTGTTTTTATTCTGAGAATATTTAAGGCACTTTATGAAAATAACCTGAAGTTAATCAAGACTGGAAAAAAAAGTAAAAATCGTTACATGTCAAATTTGGAAAATTAAAAAACGGAGTTTTGATAAATATTTTTATTATAATAAAATACCATGCCTATTGAAAACACGTCTTATATAAAAACATGTTATATGACATTTCTTCTTGAAAAACTCATTCCTTAGTGCATGAAATATGTTAATAAGTCTTTGGGGACATTTGTAACAAATTAATAGGAAATGAAAAGCCAAAGAATGACCTGTCTTGTGTACAAAACATGCATTGCTCCCGGCAACACACACCATGTTTATTACAGGCATCTTTATCTTTCTGTTTTCTTACAGGGTCCCGCCCATATTTTTATACTTTATAATTAATTACGCTTCACTAAACTATTTACAGAAGCAGAAACTAATCACACATCTTCTTAAGCCCTTAAATATGGAACTACAGAAGTAGAACATATTTTGAAACAGTACGAAGATGAATGTGTTACATAGTACTGTTCTCTAGAACTACAGTTCGTGAATCATTTTCTTTACGAAGATTGAAATTTAAATGAAAATAGAAGTTCAAATTCTCCCTCTCTTTTCCTTGGTTACATTTTTTTCCACCTGCTGTTTCTAAAGGATTTTGTCCCAGGACAGCACTTGGATTGCAAAAACAGTTGTAAATTGCTGCAAAATTATCTCGAGTAAAGAACTATCAGGCTCTGGAATGCCCATTGCTTACACAGGATACAATCAATTCATTTTCAGTTAAAAAAAAGTAGCTGGTTTCCAATACTAGCCATCATTTGTATGGTTCTAGTACTATTAATTTTTGCTTTTGGTGTGTTTTTCTCTCCTCCACTGTCATTAAAAACGAATAAAGTAGAAGCAGTGAAATGGACCATACCCGAAGTGCTGTCAAATGCACTGAACGTGCACAGTGGTTACAAAATGGTATTTATAGAGGCCTTGGGAGGTTCCTTCTAACAATAATAGGTAAAAACAATCATCAGAGTGAAAGGCACTTTTGATTTGACTGCATGCTTTAATATTTTCATTAGCTACCTCTATTATACCCCTGATAAAAATTCTACTTTTTTACACTTAAACTTCTATTACAAAGTATTTAATGTTTTATTAAAAAAAACACTGTAGTGATGATAGTTAATCTGCTTTACAAAAGATAATACATTGAGTTATATATAATAATGGCTTTGATCCAATTAATGTTACATTATACTTCTTAGTAATTACTGTGACTTCAGTTCCTACAACTGTTACAGTGACTACAAATGATCATTTAATGTACAGGAAGTGGGGATCATTTGGAAGTGCTGATTCAGAAGTATTCAAGTGCTAACAATGACTGGTTCTTTCTGCGCTTTTCTTCATGTTCCATAAATGACAATTTTAGAAATGTCCGTGATTTTCAACATGACGCAGTTGTGAGGCAACTTGTTTTACGCTCTTTTTTTTGTGCAAAGACAAAAATAGATTTTTCTAAACATTACCATCTCGATAAAAGTAATTGCCACTTTTATTTAAAAAGGCACCAGCATTAATGTAAGAGAATATACCTTTTATGCTTGTTTTATGAAGAGCTGTACTTGTTACTGGAGCGGAAATTATCATATCCGTGATCATTAGCTTTAAACTTTAAACAGGACTGCCTTTCCTCCAGGGACAACAGATCTTTGGATTGGCACCAGCAACACAAGCATGACTGTTAAAATAAAAAGAATAAACATTTTACATCATTTTGTTTTGCACATGTGGCAAAATGCACTGAAAAGCTGCCCTTCTTCAGCGGTGCAGTAGGAAATGGCAAATGCGCAAGATGCCATTTTGGGATTACAGCATAAGCAAAGCAAAGAGGTTAAGCTCTGCATTGCTCAAATGGCCACTACCTACTGGGATGCCCATTAGCAACCTGAGTGCTGGAGGGCAGGAAGTGTTATATTGAGCTATGTATAATAATGGTCACACACGCACCACTTCAAGTCTGGTCTGCAATTCTAAATGCATCTGAAAATAAAATTACGACTTCTTGTCCTTTCTCTGATAATCTTTATTGGAAAAAATGTATGCACAGTAATCTGTCCTTTTTAAGCAAGATGCTGCTATTTTGTTGATTTTTTTTGAGAGGAAAAAAATAAAACTAAGTAGGAGAATGGTGAAAAACTACATAGAGTTCAAACATTTACTAAATGCATGTCCAGACCTTTTGCTGATACTACTGACTGGCCTTTGGGTGCTGGAAGTCCATCTGGAATTCCACACACTCACTTATTTCCACCCTCAGGATGCTACAGATCTCTTATGTGGTCTCAGCTCCAGTGACTCTTTCAGGGAGCCACCAATGTAGACAGGGAAGATGAGACTGACACTAAAGTCTCTGCAACATATGGTGTCACAATTATGTGGAAAATACCCCAGTACTACCAGCTGTAGAGCTGACTGGGTTTGGATGCAAATATATAATCAGTAAGGAATTTACAAAGCCAGGCAATAAGCCCAGCAGTGGCCAATGTTTAAATGCTTGTCAAGAGAATAAAAATCTAATAATTTGTGGTAGGAAATGTAAGAACCCTGACACAGAGTCTGAAAATGGTAAGGGGCCACAAAAAAAGCCCAAATCTGGACATTTTCCAAGCATATGTGAAAGCTGAAGGACTGATGGGCTGCAATCCACATAGGATCCAGAGCCTCAAATCCTACGTGGAGAATTAGTGCTCAGGACTATTCACTCAAACCAAGGCAAAACTACGAAAAGGTCTATCTTGTAAAATGTTGGCGTCGGGAAGGGATTAGTGGATACTTGCACCCTCTGCCTTACATAACTGTCTACTGATTTAAGTCCAGCTGGGGGGAATGCAGGGTCAGCACCCTCCTGGCTGGGTTGCAGAGGATATGGCTACGTGAATCTCTGCAGCACAGTCTGAGTCTGCTTTGTCAGTGCTCTTAAAGTGGCTGAGTGCCAGCTCGAGCCAGGAAATGATGTAGCATTGATTAGCATGTTGCCGAGAGGGCTTTGTTGTACTCTTTTGCTTTCTCTTTTTGTCCTCATGAATCCTTAATTCCTTTCTAAGTAGCTTCAGCAGCAGAGGGAGAGAACACCTACCAAAACCCAGTTAAATTTTAAAATAAAATGTAATGACCATTTAAAAGACTTTGTGCATGTTATGGAATGAATTTTACTGCTGACACCATCTCTTAACCAGAAGAGCAGCTCCCATCAGTCTCTTACCTTAAAGCAGTTTTGGAATCTCTTGCTCACCAAATACAGAGCTATTGGATTGATGCAGGAGTTCAGCGAAGCCATGTTAATACCAATGTAGTCCATCACAAGAAAAAAGCTGTGTGGAAAATAAAGTAAGCAAGACACTTCTCATTTTCTCTGAAAAGGTTTAGTAGAGATTTTCATCTACATAAATTGGACTCGGCTCCACTCAACCAAGACTAACTATTAAACGTAATAGTAAAGGGACTTATACCAACAGGATTAACTTACGGAGGTAACAATTGTGCTCAGTAATACAGTTTGAATCAGTATACTACTCTCATGAAAGAAATTTCAGAAGATCCAACCACCTTAACTTGTGGGAGGAAATATTAATGAGGTCTTCCTCACAGATTTAATCCTAGCTGTTCTTTTGAAAGGGGAAACCAGGACAGAAACTCCCCCTCCATCCACATAATGCCACAAGACAGGAGGACAGTCCCAAAAGGGATCAGGATAAGACAGGTAAGCAGGACAGAAGCCCTGTGTTCATGGGATTCCTCATAATCTTCTGACTCCACCACTGGAGTGAGAGCAGAGTGTCCTGGATGACAAAGCAGGGAGAATTTGAGACACACACATACTAAGCTAGTTCATTAGGAAATCCAAACAGGCTTATGAAGAATGTCAGCTGTGCACAGGCGTTTTATTTTTACTGTCTTACCTTAAAAGTTCACATCTGTTGGGGTCCTTCTGATCATAAATAGTGAGCTTCAATATTCTGCTTAAGTGAAGTGGGAGCCAACATAAGGCAAAAACAAGTACCAGGCAGAACACAGTTTTGGC
Organism: Pterocles orientalis; assembly: GCA_011057875.1. NCBI lineage: Eukaryota > Metazoa > Chordata > Aves > Pterocliformes > Pteroclidae > Pterocles > Pterocles orientalis. Next base: position 937,844 of record WKFP01015254.1, on the reverse strand, counting down.
CACCTCACGTCTCTGAAAAAGAAAATTGGACAGCACAATGTTATAGTTTCTGTCTCTTGATTGCTGTTGTCCCCTAACATCCAAATGTTTAACAAACAAAATAAAACTCCTATCAAAATAGGAGTTAGGAGAACATCAGAATGCCAAATTTTCTTCGAATACGTACTTCATCTTTTCTATTGTTTTAGATGTCTTGCACCAGTTCACCAAATCTCTGATTTTAAAAAGTATGAGTAATAACATGAAAAATCAAGGACATAAAAACATTCACTTAAATTAAAATTAAGAACATATTTGTCTCCTCAATCTCTTTCAAATACCAGCTTCTTTCCAATTACATTTTCTTGTGCTTTGATCTCAGGTCTTATTTTAAATGCCCCAAGAGATTTCAATTACAGCTTTATCAAGGTAAGAGGAAAGACGCACATACATACTTTATAGTACAAATGTAGTTTAATTTTAGTGACGTATGATGTTTGTGTCTGGTGCACTACTAACTTTGAATGTATTTTGGAATGTGTTTTGTTCTGATATACTGCTAAGCTCAGTACAGTTCAGCATGAAATTGCTCCAAAGTAAGTACCAATTTTACAGCACTAACTTCTAGATTACAATACAACTTCAATCTTCATTACAGAATATCCAGCTTTCACTATTGTAAAGAAAAAATAAAAACTATAAAACCTAAAGAATTAACACCAAGCAAGAAAAAAAAAATCTTGTGATTCCTAGAGAAAATCTTAGGTTTCAGGGGAATCTGACATATTTAGAGAGAGAGATAGAGAGATAGATAGATAGATAGATAGATAGATAGATAGATAGACAGACAGACAAACAGACAGAGATATATACATGAGTTCAGCAGCACAGCACCACTGTTAGGAAACTTCTTAGTAGTAATCTTGAAGTTATCATACAAGAACATAATAGTGATGTGGCAGAAAAATCAGTAAAGGTATTACTTGCATCCTCTACAGCCATCATTGTCAGGGATAAATTTTTACCTGTTTTAAGTGGTCATTTAAAGCAATCTGCATCCCACTTTTCTTTCGTAGCATCTCACAGGTCATGAGAGTATAGAAAAATGCTGTGATAGCCAGCGGCAAACAGAAGTAAAAGCTAAACAGCCACCAGTCTTTAGCTTGCTTGTAAAACTGGAAGGAATACAAAAGCAAAAACATTGTTAGGAATTGAATCTTCAGCATTTTGGAAAGTATGCTGTAACTAATTTGTGAGTCTGTCCTGAAAAGCACCTCTATAAGGTGTATATTACAGATGAGAGAAAACAGGACAAGACAGTAATATGCCCAAAGCCCACAAAAAGACGAAAGTTTCTGGATGCTCTTCTTTCAACCAATATACTTCAGATATTTGTCAGCATTTAATTTAAACACTATATTCACCTACACTTCACATGTACTTGTGCACATTAGGATCCACGCAACACTGAGAAGATCCAAGGAACTGTTCCAGAGACCAGCAACTGTATAAATGTCAGTGTCTTACCATCATAAAGGATGTTTTCTGTGTGGGGTGAAGCAGGCAGATTCTAAGATCCTTTCCTCTGTACTCCATCGTAATCATGTCAAATGCTATAGCTTCTGGAACAGCCAATATCACTGATATGACCCAGATCAGTACAATTTCAACAGCCGTCCACTTCGGCACTCCAATTCCTTTAATGCGACTCCAAGAAGCAACTGCTCGGTACCTGAAGCAAGAGCACACACTTTCAAATTAAAAATATAAGAAAACCCAGTCAGCTAATTAGTATTATATCAGCTGAATGGAAAGGCAAATTTGAGCCAACGCCTGTACTTAAAAGAAATTACAGTCCGATGAAAAAAAGAGTCTCACCTATCTATACTGAGGGCACACAAACTCAATACTGTGATGCCCACTGATGCCTTTTGAATGAAGGGTACTAATTTGCACATTTCGACACCAAAAGGCCAGTCCTCTGCAAGTAGCTGTGAAAAGAAAACAAAAATTAGAAATAATAATTTTTTAAAAATAACTCCCACAGATGCAACATAGACTTTTCTCTTAATTGTTTTTCTTTTCCACCATGCAAAACTTAGTCAAGAAGAGCCTTTTCACAAGAGAGTCTCCAAGGTGTGTGTCCTAGAAACTAGGCAGCAGTGTCCCAGTCACCCCTGGCCGGGCAAGGATATGCATAAGGGCTCGGTCCAGACTTCTCTAGCCCTGCACACTGAACTCAGTTTTGCTTCTAACTTCTCCACTCCAGTGTCCATGGTGAAAAATGACTGAGCAGGTGAGGATTTCCTTCATCTTTTATTGGCTTTAAAGTGTTCACTGCTTTTCTTATATGTTCCTAGTAACAGTCCATTTGCTAGAAATACAGAAAATAACCTGTGGCTGATCAGAACAGGGACAAAGCTAACAAGTGCACATCTGGTATGGGGTTTATTTGAAGCTTGGTGCCCAGGCTCCACAAGCTTGGAAGTCAGGCAACCCTGGAGAGCAATGTATCCCAAGAGCAATGTATCCCATAGCTTTTAGCTGAGCATCTGACAATGAAAGGAGGACCCACTGGACACTCAGGGAGCCTAAACAGCTAGTCAGAACTAAATGTTTTGCAGCAGGTGGAGACAGATCAGATGAATCCCACACAGAAAATCTTTACTGACTGGCTTTCCAATGATTCTGTATTACAACACCATAAGGACTCTGCACTTTCGGCATAAGTGCGACAGAATAAAGAAAACAGCACAGTGAATTTTAGGTTGGTTCAACTGCATTTTGGGTTGTACACTTTATCTTCTGCCACATCTCCAGTGGTACCTTTTAGCTAATTTAAGGGACCAGACAGGCACCTTCCTCACTGCTAATGCTATGAACTTTTTGCCTGTAGCTTTAGTTTAGAAACGTTCAATCTTTGTACTCCACTGTGAGCTGCTCTAATGGCTCAAATACACCACAGCAGCAGCCAAATCTTCCAGTTCCCCATAAAAACAAGACTCTCCAAAACAAAGGTTATGCCAAGAAATAGTCGCAATCATTATATACAAAAGTAAACTTTCTGATTTTCTGTAATTAGTTACACCATCTAAGCCCATCTCTGTTTTTCATAACTTTGTCAACTGAGGCCTTTTGGATCTGTTGCAGACAGAGGGCAACAAAATGTAAAAGGAGAGGAAACAAGAACAATATCTACCCAAAGGAGACTGCAAAATCTTTCCCTTGGCCCAGGTCTCCTCAGACATCTTATTTAACAGGGATGTAAGAAAAAAAGAAATAGATCAGCATACTGCTAGAGACCAAAATGATTGAAAATAGCCACGGAGTTGCCTGCTCACATTGCTTTGATTCAGCAAAGTCCTTAAGCACACATACATGTGCATCTAAGCACAAACAGTTAAAAGGTCCAAGACAGTTTTTGAAAGCCATGACATAATTTAAGTATAATTTTATTTTAGGAAAAGGAAGAAAAATGTTAGCCACATTTCGTGACCACGTGCTTTTGGAAATCCCTATGAAGTGCCCACCAGTATTTTCAGGTACTAGAAAAACATTAGGTTTTTTTAGTTCAGAAAACATTAGTTCTGTGCTGAAATGGGATTTTTGAAAGGAGACCAGCGGGAAAACTATAACATAGCCCAGCTATGATCTATTTCTTAAATGATCTACTTAAGTAAGACAAAGAGTATAATGCTTTTATAGAAATTAAGCAGAAAAATAAATTCTAAGGATTTGTGTTGAGGATTTTATGGAGAGTAATAAAGCAGAGGAAATAGGGATGAGGCTGTAATAACCATACAGTATCTTTTACTTATGTGATGTGGGAAAATAACTCGGTGTGTAATTAAAGTATTTTCGGTAAAGCCTCTCCCTGAGACATCTTTTGAATTGCTCTAAGGGGTTGATAGTAACAAACTACTATTCAAATTGCAATGTGAATAATTACAGGTGTTCTAAATGTACACTCTACAGAATCCAGTGACACCTGGACTAATTTCATTTACATCAAGCAGGCAGCGAACCTCCAGCCTACAACACCTAATTGCCATAGAAATCAAGGACTGGGTAGCAAGTGCATTGCATACATGTTTATAGCATCCATTGTGCATTGTACATGTGTATATATTAAACCAGAGATGACCCATTAAAAAGTACTTCAAAATTTTAAAAAATTGCTCTTCATCGAACTAAAATTCAGAACTTTGACCAAATATCTGTTGGCAGATTCTGTTGAAGACTTTTAGTTCCAACTAGCTGGTGTACGTGCAAGACATTCCCTGTCTCTTCCCTAAAATCACAGTGGTTCAGCCACACATCAGAGATTTCCCTGAACTAATGCTTATCTCTCAGGTGCAGACTGTCACACCTGGGGTCCGAGCTGACTGGATTTGAGCCAGCTCCAGTTTAGGAGCCATATGGCTGGATTATAACAGGCCTGCACACGAGTGAATGCAGTCTACTGAAAGAAAGGGTGCATTAGCTTGGGTTTAGTGTAACATCAAAATATTACTTGCATTCAGCCAGCTTAAATCAGGGGCGAAATGGACACACAGCTGTCTGCATTGGTTTGGAAAAACATGTCCTTTATCTCTTGCAGCTGATGTATTGTGAAATTTGAGCATTTTAATGCATGACTCATAAGTGTCTCTATCATGGTATTGCAAGTGGTTAATAATATGCTTTGCAGCCACAGCTTGAAAACATTAAGAAAGTAAAAGGAAAAAAGTAGAATGTTTTAATTGCTGAAATACACTTCCTTATCATTTCTGTTTGCCCTCTGTATTGCCATCTCCTCAAAACACTGCCTTAAAGTACAGTGAAAATCCACTGTACAGTATTCAGGAGCATTGTATTTGTGGACAGCAGCAAATGATTACTCTTGGTGAAGTACAGATGTAGTCTAATGTAATTTAGTAAGGGTAAAACAATTTTTTTCTGCTTCATAATAGGGTATCTGTACAAAGAGTGCCATTTTGCAAATGACAAAAGACTTAGAGCCATGAGATACTGCCAAGCGGCAGCAAAGAGAAAAATAATGTTGGGTTTTCATCAGTAAAATGCCAAGAGAAGTCTACCACTGGCTGTATTCTGAGTGACCTTTTCCAATGTTTTATAGTCACTTATTTTACATGGGTAAACCTTTTAACTGCAAAGCCACAGAAATGTGTTGAAGGTGAAATTAAACTGAACAAAAGGAAAGGGAACACACTGCAGAATAGTGAAATCATACTTAAAAGAACCAATACATCTGATGCACTCCTAGCCAACACTTTCTCAGACCAGACACAGATCTGAGCCTAAACTGATGTGAAAGCTGCACAGCTGTGAAAGTAGCCCTAAGAGATATCGTGACTAAGAGACACACCTGCGAATTGCAATTCCTGCCCAGCTTCCTCTTGGTTATGCAGGAACAGAAAAATATTAATAATCTGCTGCTGGAATACACCAGCATGTGAGCACCATACATTGCTCTTGATGGCTTGGCTGATGTGGCCAGCAGCCAGAAGGCTGATGCTACAGCTCCAGCCCATTGCTGCTGAGTTTCTGCAATTGGGCAGAAAGATGGGTCCTAGTCCCAAGCCATGAATGCACACGGAAAGCACATGGAAACCACATGGAAATGCAAAGCAGGAATCCGTACCTCCTCCTAGCTCTCCATTCACAGTAATTCTAGTTCACAGGATGACAGGACTCGACTTTCATAATTATGAATTGCAGAGTTACATAGGAAATTAGACATGCAACTGTACACCTAATTCACAGTGTGTATGTCAATATATCTGCAAAATGACTGTCAGATTTTCACCAGATACTACAAGATGGAGAGGTCATGCAGACAAAGTATTTTTCAGTATTTCATAGGAGCAAGGATTTTTCAAAACAGGAAATTTGCCCAGGATTAGGCTTACTGTCAGGGATAAGTCAGACAACATTACAAAACTTATTAATATTTAACAACAATTACAAAGTCAGGATGGGGATCTCCCTCTAGACAACAAAATATAATTCCCTCTTCCTAGTCAAGAATGTCTTACTGATCTATCCAATAAACAGTGTAGATCTTAATGAGACACACAATTAGTCTCTTTTCCTGTTTCTTTAATAGTAACTGCTGCTAAGAAAGCTTCATTTAAAAAAAATACTGAATTAAGATGAAGTAATATCATAGAGACATCCTGAAAATGACAGAAACCTCACACTGTCTTGTCAGTCAAAAGTTTCTGCAGTCTCACAATCCCAATGAAAGGACTGTGTCAAAAATAACTGTTAAGAAAGCCGTGCTGCTGTCAGATTAGGAAGCATAAACACAGGGCAGAAACGAAAAAAACAAATGAAAATATGAAAACTTGTTTTGAAATTTGTCATATGCATCTTCTGAGTGAATCATAAATGTACACATAACGAAAAAACTACTCTAAATTTACAAATCTATACTGATGTCATCTAACATATTTCAGTTTGGAGATCCATCACAAAAACTACGCATGTGTACTTTCAATAACATAGACATTTCCACTACTACATATATTGGACTTCAGAGTAGATTGTTCTCATGTAACTACATAACCAAGCTAACCCCCATTGCCTGTAGAGTCTTGACAGGTTCCTCCACTGGACAACTCAAGATTCTCGTTAAGTGCCTATAAGCTGCATGTATTGACCATAAGGGGTTCCTACGCAAACTAGACTTCTAACTCAATATAGTAAGAGATCAATAAACTTTGTGTAAGAAATTCTAAGATGAACTTTGCAACACCTCCAGTAATTGGTTCAGATGTTGAAAGAAAGGAAATGACGCATTTCTCCCAGTAAAATGGCTGTTATCTTTAACATCAGAAGGATCAGTGGCCAAGAGCTGTAACATGTTGTTTTCTAAAGACAAGCACCTTGACTTTTTTTGGAAGTTAGGAAAAGACTGGCTTTATCATGATGCATGCCCTACAGGTACCTGCATTACAAGAGTTAGTAAGGTCATCACAAAGACATTTCCATGGAAACCTTGCCTATTTCAGAGCACAGTTGGATTAACAAAGGGGCCAGTTTGTGTCTGCATGGGATATCCAGTCTCTAATCTGGTCTTTCTTAATCTTTCCAGTCCTTGACAATGCTATATAATGTTAACTATATTTTTATGCAACCCTTAAAATGCATTACTGAAAAAAAGTCATTGCCTACAAAGCGGACTTTGGCCTTTGATCATTGACTTGGATAAAGACCAGTTTTTGTTCCTTCCCTGGAAATTCTTTTCTCCACTCTTCCATTGTGCTCTGAGATAAAGGAATCTGTAATTACATTTCCAGGCAGATGTTGTTCCTCAGTCTTTGTGTCTTTGCAAATTGATAGTCAGAGTGTGCAGACAATAGGTTGCTCCCCCTGTTAAAAATCCATTGGAACATGACAATAAATTGGATTTAATATACGAGAATAAATATTACAAATGAGAGAGAGAGATGATGTCTATATATCAGAAGAGAAACCATGGGCTTTTTTTAAGTCTATGTTCCTATATCATTACACATACATGCATGAGAGGGCTAATTAAGCTTGAAATATCCAATCCTGATGTTGTTTTGGTGGGAGTAATACATGGGAGTTGCAAACTTTATCGATTTGGGAAACTGAGCATAAGTCTTCCAAAACTGAAGACCTGTATTGTCAGGTGCACAAGCTGACACTGTCTTGTCTTACAAAGGTTAAGTGCAGAGAAGGACATAAAAAACTCACTGTCCACCTATTCTATCCTTCTGCTCCTTATTTTCAAGTTAATAAAGACATGCTTACTTAGTCTGTTTAGTGAAGCAGTTGACCAGGCATAGGACCACCTTCACATCCAATTAGTAGCAATTTTGACAATTATCTACACTGCCACAACATTGCGTACTGCAGAATGATTGTCTCAGAGAAGGACTCCTCAAGCCCTCGCTTCATACCCAGTTTCCTGACTGTGTGACAAATTCCAATACTTTCAAATTTCTACTGAATGTATTGACTGATATTCTAATTTATCAAGTGCAATGGAATAATTAGCATCTTACACATTGGACTGCATTTGTCTCACAAGGTAAGTAACACCTGGTTTTCTTCAGATACCCTCAACGAAGTGATATAAATTTTCATTTGTGTATTTTTTCAACTACTTACTCAACTTAAATAGTCACATTTGACATCTTTTGCAGTTATCACTTTCAATGCCTAACAAAATGCAGCTCCTAGTGCGAATTCTGAGTACTCTCTTACGGACCTGTCTGGAAAACGTTCACAGACACTTTCACACTTTCTACTGCAAGTGTTGTTGAGTAAACTGCTGGCATTTTATTAACACGAGAAATTCTCTCACACTCTATGCAGCTGTCTGGCTGAGGATCTGGTAGCAATTCTGAAGATCTGTTTCATCCAGTTTTAAATTGTTTCAAATAACCAGTGTTAACTATACTTCATTTACAAACTAAGCCTTTGCTAGCCTTTGTTTTTCCCATACTGCTGGGTGACTATAGCCAGCTTTTTTTTGCATTACTGTATTGTCCCTCATAAGGTTGCTCCAATTAAATGGGACGAAGAGTTGATAAAAAGTTATCAACTCAAACTTCAATTTAGCTCAATATTGTGAGGGTTAATATAAATTTATTATGGGCTTTTCATTAAGATAAGTAGCAGCAGGGAAGATTTCGCACCTGGTAGCTATTGCTTAGCTACTAGCATTATCATTAGCACAATAAAAACCCTGGACTTGCAGCCAGTATAGTATTTATTGGTTTGCAAACTGACCTTCTATTCCTCCCACTCCAGCCTCCTCCTAGTGATATACTTGATGACATTCAATCAAGATAAGGACTGCAGTGTATAAATTCTCACTCAGGGGAGTGCACACATCTCACAAGAACTATGATAAATGCATAGTATGGAAAATACTGAAACTCCCAATCAAAGAACTCCCAGGTAATCCAAATTATCTGGCTCACGAATTTAACACAGTTATGATGAGTTCCAAGTTCCCCACTTTATAATACTTCAGTACTTTAAAAGAATGAAGATACAGCATTCTCGCATGTTAACACTACGGATGCAGAAGACTAAATTCAAACCCCATGCTTTCAACATGGTTTTCCAAAGCTGAAAGTAACAAACTCCAGTTTTAAACCATGCACAGAAAGTGAGTAGATGAAGGCTTTCATGTCAATCAAGATAAGGACTGCAGTGTATAAATTCTCACTCAGGGGAGTGCACACATCTCACAAGAACTATGATAAATGCATAGTATGGAAAATACTGAAACTCCCAATCAAAGAACTCCCAGGTAATCCAAATTATCTGGCTCACGAATTTAACACAGTTATGATGAGTTCCAAGTTCCCCACTTTATAATACTTCAGTACTTTAAAAGAATGAAGATACAGCATTCTCGCATGTTAACACTACGGATGCAGAAGACTAAATTCAAACCCCATGCTTTCAACATGGTTTTCCAAAGCTGAAAGTAACAAACTCCAGTTTTAAACCATGCACAGAAAGTGAGTAGATGAAGGCTTTCATGTTCACTTTATGCAGTCAGTAACTGATGGGTGCTCAGGGACCCAGACTGTAAACTTTCAATGCAGACAGAAGATGCTTTGTTATTTCCAGCATCCTTCCCAAGAGGGCTGATCGTTAACTAAAGGCCGGATTCAACTGCCCATCGAATTCCTAACAACAAATGGACCGCACAAGATGAGTAGACACGACAGAGGTTCTACTCCTTCAGTGGCATGCCTTATCGCGTCAAAGAGCAGAGTAAATAAGGCCCAAGAGCAGCAGGTGTGGCTCACTCCCTGTCGGCTGCCCAAGCTGCCACACTAGTGAAAGGGTTCACACAGCTCAGGAGAGCATCATGCCTCGCAACCACTGGATGTAGAAAACTAATCCAAATCCCTCACTTGAATAGGCTTGGTTACTCCTGAAAAAAAGCCCCCATGCCACCAGAGACTGTACGGACCCATGTGAAGTGTTATGCCTGCCCCAGCTGTGCTGGAGGGACCGAGTGGTACCCACCCCACGTCTTCTGTGCCTCCTCTCCATTCCCTGGGAGAAAGGAGGGAAGCAACAAATACACTGTGTATTTATCTATTGCATTTATTTCCTTCATCCCTGGGACAGCACCTGTTTCAAAGTGACTTTCAGAGCCTGGCCACTTCCAGCCACACACCTCTGCCCCATTCCCAGCCCGGAACGTTGAGGGGGTTGGGACCGGGGCACGGAAGGGGTGCCATTTGGGACAACAGGGACAACAACTGACCAGACTACCACCCCCTTGCAGGTTTTTGGCATGAGATCAAGACCCCAGGTGTTTCCCAGCCAAGAAGGGGGTGCGTTTTCCCCCCCAGCACCCTCGGCGGGGGCCGGCGGGGAGCCCCGAGGAGAGCCCGCCTCACCCCCCCGCATCCGCTCCCGGACCCAACCCCGCTCCCCTCTCACCTTGTAGACATTGATGGGGATGTCGATGATGATGTGAAGCAGGTCGCCCAGTGCCAGGCTGGCGATGAGGATGTTGGGGCCATTCCTCATACACTTGTTCTTGTAGATGATCCGCAGCAGCGTGGAATTGCCGATGATGCCCAAGACAAAGACGAGGCAGGACACCACCGTGTTGATGTACTTGAAAGTCTCCTTGATCTCCGTCTGTCCCGTGCACATGGGGGGTGAGACCGAGCGCGGCCGCCCACCCACCGCCCCATTGCCTTTGGGCAGCGCGGCCGGGCTGGAGGCGTTGGCCTCAGCGCCCCGCACAGCGGGGGTCCCGTCCGTCGGGGACACGGCGTCGGCCGCGGCCGCCGGGCTCAGCCTGCCCGGGCCGGGCGGGCGCAGGGAGCCGTAGCCCTCGGCGGGAGCGCGGCAGCTGAGGAGCAGCAGGAGGAGGAGGGAGGGCAGCCGCCACCGTCGGGCGGCGGGCATGGCGCTGCGGCACTGCCGAGCTTCTGCCGGGCGCCCGCCGCCGTCAGCGCCGACCTGCGCGGAGAGAGGGGACAGGGCGTCAGCTGAGGGGACACCGCGCCTCGCCGGCCGCCGCCATCGCTCCCGCCGCCGGGAACGGAGCAGGGCCCTGCCCGCCGCCCGACGGGGACGGTGTAGCCGGCAGAGCAGCGTCAGTACGAAAACATGCGCGGCGGCCGTGGCGAGAAATCCCCTCCGGCCGGCCGGCCAGGCTCATTCTGCTCCCCACTCCTCTCCGCCTCACCTTTCCGAGCAGAGCCGAGCAGATCCTCCCCGCCCGCCGCCTGCGGGGCTCTGCCTGCCCAGCGAGGGAAACGCGCTCCGCCGGTTGCCGCGCTCCGCGCTCCGGCTGGTTGTCCCCTCCCGGGGCCGGCTGCCGCCGCTGACCGGCGATGGGCGTCCCTGACAGCGGGAGCGGGAGGAACGGGCGCTTGCGGTAAGACCCGTCGTCCGTCAGCCGCGCACCAAAACCCGTGGCTAAAGCCTGGCCAGCGGGGCAGGACCCCCTCCTTTTCTAAAACATTCAACCGCATCTGACCCATCAGTCACGGACAGACCCCACCCGCGCCGTCCTCCCCGTCCGCCCCTCCCGCCCCACAGGGCCCCCGCGGAGCCCAGCCCAACCCAGCCCAGCCCAGCCCGGCCCCTCTGTCCCCCTGCCTTCGGTGCGCCCCTTCAGCCGCTTCCAAGGTTCACCCCGCAGCCGCGAAGTGCTCGGTACCTCGGTACCTACCGGGCGGTCTGCCCTGTGACCTGCCCCTTTTGCAGTCCGCCCGCCTCTTCTTGTACCAGGTTGACTGTGACAGCCTAAAGAAGTAATTTTGCGGATTTTGGAACTTTTTTGTTTGTTTGTTTCAGATCAGAAGCATTGTTACAAGAGGTGTTGGCATTGTTAGAGGATGCCTGCGGGGAGGAAGAGGGCTTTTCCCCGCTGTCCTCTAAGACACCCATTCAGAGTAGCTGAGTAGGGGGTTCTCTTACCGCATTTGATTCCCTTCTGCAGACAGTCCCCTTACACATTCAGAGTGGCAAAAATGCTGGAGAAGCTGCTTGTCAGTGCCACGTTTTAAAGCGCTTCACAAACTGGGGTACTTTGTATGCTCTTCTTAAGTCAGAAAAAGTATTTTGACCGTTATGAAGTTTCAGGGATCGAGCTTGATTATGTGGGTGTCGCTTTGGGCAGCCTTAGCAATGCGTCTGATCTCAGCAAGCTCGTTCCAGTCGTTGCACCCTTCAGTGAAGCGTAAGGAAAGGAGCAGAGAGGTTTGTACAGGATTTTGTGGAAACAGAACAGCCTCTGAAGGTTGGAAACAATCATATGTCTAACTAAAAAGAGTTTAATTTCAAGCTGTTTTCCAGCATATCTCCGCATACACCTCCCTATTTTTTTGATATCATGCTGGAAGCTAAATTCTATGCAGAACATGAATGTATGAACACTTAATTACAGAAGTGGCCCACTCACATACATTACTGACTACTGAAAACCAAATGTTTCTCTCAAACCTCTCCCTAAAATTGCTGGTGTGATCTATCTCATGTTTCCAGCATCTTCTGCTAACATCTTGAGCCACTTTAGCAGACACCGTTTCCCCATCCTCATTTAGCTTCCTTTTCACATCTCTGTCTTTGTTTAAAAATCTGCCATATCCAGCATTTCCCATTTAATAATTCTTGATCCACTTACTGATTTAGCTAGCACACTAATTTTTCTTCCCTATTTAATATTGTAGCATTTGTCAAATAAAGGCATCAGAGTCACTTGTAAACTGTGTGAGGGTAGCTGGACATTAATTGCGCTCTAGCTGGAAGGCTGATCTTTTCAGATTCAGGCTTTTTCAGGTTGTGTTTTGCAGCAGGATTTGTTTTGCAGCACTGGGGCTGGTTCCTCTCCCAATGAGAAAAGTGTGAACACTGAATAAGCCCGATAGTGTTCTGAATCCAGGAGACTTAAAAGTCTATTCAGCTTTCACCTCTGCATTTTCTCCATTTCCAATTCAGTGATCCATAAGTGAACAGTGTTTTGCTAAACCGGGTATTGATTTTTAGTAGAAACTCTTGCCAATTAACATGACATTAACTTTTATCTTGAAATGTATTTTACTTGCAAGGTTAATTGCTGAAGTCTTGAAGGCTTCTGTGGCTGGTCTTGACCATCAAGAAATAGATTGTGACTACACTGAGATATATTTGCTAACACTTTTGCAAGCACAACTTGACAAGATCTGTTTGCTACTGTTTGGTAGCAACACCATTGCTGCCACTTACTTCAGCGTCATAAATTTTAGTAATAGCAGTTTAATTTCAGAAAATTTTAGTAATAGCATTAGTATATACAGAAATCCCGGCAGCTGCTGATACCCAAAGCAAAATGACTCTGTAACACAAGATGGGTGTATGTGACAAAGCATCTAAACTGTTTCTGGCTGCAGTTCATCTGGACCAGCTTTTTTCATAATTACCGGTGGTTATGACAAACAATCAATAGTGAGAAAATTGACTGTTCATCAGAAATTATGAGATAGTCAAGGAAATAAAACTAGCTAAGTTTACCTTCTTTTTTGTTTCTACTCTGGCTTTTCGGAGATTAGAATATTTGAGAAACTAAAAAGAGTGTATGCTGTGGTGCAAGTCTCCTTTCGTTAGTGAAAAAGTAAAGGAAAACACTGTTTAACAGAAATTTATGTGTAGATTAAGATAATACATATTAAACACTGAGAGCATAGTGGATATTTTGGCAAATTAACTGTAGCTTAAACGAAGAAGCAACCAACAAGGTTAATCTAGGTTGCAGCAAGAGAAAACCATCTGTAAATATAATAGACTGGTTCCCCTTAAGTGGCCTCTACTGATTAAGCTATGGAATAAATTCCTTACTGAACTGCACAGAATTCATTGTATAGCATTATGCATACCGCTGCTACTGTATCCACCTTTTTTTTTCCCTAGAAAGCAGAAATACTTTAATTACTTCATATAAAAAGTCCGCTTTTTTATGTAACAGGGACAGTTGGACCACCATCTAAAAGATCCTCCAGACTGTCTGACACTCATTTTATTATATTCTGCACTTCCACTGCATTTCATCCTATCATCAATTAACAATTATATGAACAATAGCCAATGACTACTTTAATTATAAGTCATATATAATGTTTTCATCAATGACTGATAATGCTCTGACTTTTTTTATTTATTTGGAGTGTCATACATAAAGTAAATAGACTAGATGACATGCAATCATGACCAGAATGATTTTTAACAACAGAAAGACTTAAAAAAATATTCTGTTATATGTAATATAAATCATGAGAAGTGGTCACTATTATGGGACCAGAAAATCCTTTCATTAACAAGCTCATGAGACACAATGCAGGAATGTATATTCTAGTTCATGCTGTAATCAGTGGGAATTTTACCATGAGGTTGCAAGTGCTTGTGTAAATCTCATTAATTTTATGTTTATGTTGTTCAATAACTAAGTAGCCTTGGAAATCTGTCCCATCAGGCCTGCTTTTTTTTTTTTTAATTGAATCTGGTGGAAATTTGCCTGCTAACTGGGGCGAGTTCAGGATGAATAGAACAAATAGCCATCTCAGTGTGAGGCACACATTAGATGCATGAGGTGAATTAAAGTCAGAAAATTCAGAAGGTTCAAGCCTTTAGGTCACACTGATTGCTAAATGACATTTAGTTTTCCCATCTAAGTCTAAGACTAAAAAATAATATGCCACTTTGTAAAACTTGTTCCTGTCATCCTTTCTGTTCAGCGTCAGCAAAGGATATCACAAGGTAAATTAAAGTTCTGAAGTTAATGTCGCAGTGTGTAATTAACTTGAGGTATCTAATAAATTGGATCACTGTCTTTTAAGGGAAAAGCTACTGAAATGGGTTTCGGAATGTAGCTGGAGGCTTGAATGAGCAGCATTTCTGAATTTTACTGAAATGGTGAAGGACACCTTTTTTCTGAACTCCTTCAGTAGAATAAAGGTGACCAAGTTTACTTTTAAATTCCAGTTGTAGTGGGAGTTTGGATCAGAATCCCCCAGGAAGCCTAGATAAGACCAGTTGTAAAAGAAAAAAAAATTACAGCTGCTGGGAAATGTATGTGTACAAAGGAGGCGATAACTGACCATACATTGTTTATGTTATTACACAGAAATCACTCCAGGCAAGCCTTTCAAGTCTGGATTAAATTAATTTCTAGACAAAATGTCTGACCTCAGCAAGAGGTGCAGTGATTCACTCATCCATGCTTTTCTGCCAGTGTGGCCACATAATACAAACACAGCATTCATCTGGATGGAATAAACCCACCACCACATACTGACTTTAAATTGTGCTGATGAGCCATACACCAATAAAACCATTCAGGATAAAATCACTAGAAGAAAAAATTAATGCTGTGAAGTAAAAGAGGGTTGGGGAGAGATCTCAGGTGCTAGACACCTGTCTGTCCACAGGCTCCTTGTTTGCTTCATGCTTGGCTCTGTTCAGGATTGTTCCAACTAGCTCCAAACCAAATCTATCACCATGGGGTCATCCCTAAGTAGTGGTGGTGAAAGCTGGTTCCTGCCAAGAGGCACTGGGGCTTCTTCTATGCAGTAATGTGGCTGGACTTCCTAACAACTACAATAATCCCTGGGATCCTCTGCTCAGATTGGTGAGGGAGACAACGACGAATGTTGTTCCCTAGAGGGGAGTCAATGACCTTAAGGGTCTTTTCCAAACTAAATGATTCTAGGATTCTATGACTTTCACCAAACTGCACTGACAGAATGCAGCAATTATTTATGCAGGGAAATAAGTGAGATAGTATTTAGATGCCATATACACCAAGAGGTGGGCATACTGTTTATGTGGATGACTGGAAGCTATTCAAATGCTCATAGGGACTTAGAAAAGGCTTTCTCCAGATTTACATCATGTCCTTGGGCTCTAAGTTTTTCTCTTATAAGACATAAAAAGATCTTATATGTGCAGGTCTGTAATAGGTCCTCCCTGATCAGACCTTTCAAGAAGCTCTTCATTTTTATTTCAGACAAATGGTGGATTGTGGATGAAAAACAGTGCTTGACCATTTTCTCAGTTTTGGATGTTGATGATGGAAATAGTTGCGTAGCTCATCAGCTTTCAATGCAGAGAAGGTCAGAGCACTTTCTTCTGCAGGTTAGCAAAGACTGAAGCTGGTTGGTACCTTTTATGAAGCTCCTAACACTACTAGTCCTGTTGGACACCACATGTTTGATAGGAGGTATTTGGGAGGACCAGATCTAAAGAACTGAAGCCACATTTTTCCAAATCAGTGCATCTGCTTGCTAAGGTGGCTCCTTTAACTGCATTTTTCAAGGTACTGCTGAAGGATTTGTGTTCTGCATAGACATTCTGTAGTTACTGTAGATGCATGTCTTCCCAGAACTTCATCAAATACAGCCCTTAATATATTGAAAACAGGCATACGTTATTTCTGTCTTGCGTATTTTACAACAAAATCTGGTCTCCACCAATTAAACAAATGTGGTCATGGAGTAACAGACCTTCTCCCTTGTAAAGGCTTGTGGATGTCAGTTTTACACACACAAGTTTAGTACTAGAAGAGCATATGCTGTTAACCAAGGGAAAACTGGAATTCTGTCTTCAGATGCTGTTTTGTTTATAGAAGGTATCCTCTGGAAGAAGCCTCAAAATCTGACATTACCAACAGGATTATGGCTTCAAAATCTTTTCTTCCATTCTAGACGTGTTTTACATTACTTTAACACACTGAGGGATTGGGGCTTAAAGGCCAAAGTGGATTATTTTGCTCAGTGCTCACTGCCACTATTAAATTAATCCTTTAACATGACCCATACTGGTATTGACTTGCAACCTGCAAGACCTTCATAAAAGGCAGACCACTCTGTTGCTACATCATGGTCTCTCTACAGTTTGCTGTCCTTTTGTCTCCCAAGTGCATTGTAAGTTTGTATGGTTGTTTTTTTTTTTTTTTTTTTTTTTTAATCCATTTTGGTTTCTAAATGCTGTGATTTTGTGTGACATCTTCTGATGTCTCTGGTCCTTCACCTGACTGGGTTTGGTAGGTGCTATCATCACCACTCTTCACAGAATCACATAATGGTTGAGGTTGGAAGGGACCTTTGGAGGTCATCTGATCCAACCCCCCTGCTCAAGCAGGGCCACCTACAGCCAGTCGTCAGAACTGTGTCCAGACAGCTTTTGAGTATTGCCAAGGATGGAGACACCACAACCTCCCTGGGCAAACTGTGCCAGTGCTTAGTCACCCTCACAGTAAAAAAAGTGTTTCTTGATGTTCAGACAGCACTTCCTGTGTTTCACTTTGTGCCCATTGTCTCTGGTCCTGTCACTGGGCACCACAGGAAAGAGGTCCATCTTTGCACCCTCCCTTCAGGTATTTATATACATTAATAATGTATAAATAAATATACATTAATAATTTCTCTCTTTAAGCTAAACAGTCTCAGCTCTCTCAGTGTCTCCTTGTACAAGAGACACTCCAATCCATTAATCATCTTTATGGCCCTTTGCTGGAATCTCTCCTGTAGCTCCATATCTCTGTTGTACAGAGAAGCCCAGAACTCTTCTACCCAGCTTGCATAGACCTTTGCTCCATGACAGTCACTCCACTTGCAGCCATTAACAGAACATCACCTTGGTTGTTTCTGAATCTACAGACTTACAGTAAGCCTCTGCTTACTAGAGTCTCTAGTAGCCTGGTGATGTATTTGTTCACCATTCTCTGAAGTGGATGTCTTTGCTCCTAACAGAAACCTATTTTTTATCTCCAGGAAACTGAGTATTCTTGTTTCAAGAGGAACTCTTCAAAGCTACTTCCTGCTTGAAAATACATTTTGATTTCTCCAGGGAAGGGTTCTCCCTAACTTGTTTTTAGCTCTCTCCCCATCCTTGACCTTTAGGTATCATTTTTTTCTGTGACCTCCCCTTCATGACCCTTCCTTCTTTCTCAGCTTTGGGTGCCTATATCTCTTTCTCTTAAACTTCCAGGCCATCATAATCGTATTCTCCCTAACATTAGTCAGAAATGAACTCCTTACTACTCCTCCCACCCTTTTTTTTAAGCTGGAAACTTTCTGCTACTGGCATTCATTTTTTTCCAAGTAAGCTTCCCTGTTATGGCACTGTCTCAGTGTAAACTCCATTTTTCCCTAGTTTGCATGGGGTACAGTGTAGTCTTCTAGGTTCTGGTCTATCTCCTTTCCTTTGTTAAATGTTCTCTAAAGATACTTTTTTCAATTTTCCCTGATATTTTTGGCTTTTTCATCCAGGCATTGAAATCCTGCTTCTGGCATATCTCTTCCTGTAATATCTCATGTACTTTCTGTAGCCTTGACCTCATCTATTGAAATAGTTCCACAGAAGAGCTTGAACTTTACTGGAAGCTACAGAATACTGTTTCTTCTCAGAGCAACCCTCTGGTTTCTTCCCCAACTTTCCTGCGTCAAAGCTTCTGAATATCACATGAACGTATTATAAGGCCCGGAGAGACCTCTGTATTCACAGATTTGCAGGCTAACAGCATGACCCAGATATCTGACAAAATTGATATTCCAGCTTTGCTGCTATCCTCTCATCTGCCCTTCACAGATTAAACTTGCTGACCTTCCTTCTACTGTTTCATTTATTACCTGTGGAAACTTGATCTTACTCCTTTTCTGTTTGCAGAGACTTGTACCTTCTCTGAGTCCTTCATAAGGCCAGTGTCTTCTTATGGACATATTTATAGTCCTTTTACCATAATTGAGTACGGGCTGTGATTATGTAGTAAGCAGGCAGAATATAGTGTCTAATTCTGTGCTAAAATTTCAGCTTTAGGTTCCAGAGACTATAAAAACAGGTGAGAAATTCTTAGAAAGCTTGTTCCAAACTTAGCTGCAGTCTGCATGAGTCTATCTTGTTAAAGACTCTTTGTAAGCAAGGAATAAATTATCCAGGGTTTTTTATATGCAGATACTGAGAATGTCCTTAAAATTCATAAATATGCAGCATCTTGAAAAATGAAAATTAGATGTTGTGGTTTTCAAGATTCTTCTGCCTTGCACCATTCTCGCCATTCGTAGTTTGTATTGGTCATTTCTCATTCTCCACCATGCCAGTCTCCTGGTGGCCTACAAACCCATCTCTAGCACACCTTTGTCTTCCTGTGTTCATCTGCACAGCAGATCAAATGGTTCGTGAATTTACTTCTGTGCCCAGTGTCTCTCTTCTCTGGTGTGTTTGATATTCATGTGCAATTATCTTTTAGAACCGGACCATGTAAAATGCGCAAAGTAACTGAACAGAAATTCACAGCATTGTATTACCTCGTGTTAGCTGGAATGTGTATTCAGTCTGGGTTAGCAAATGCAGCTCTGGATACTTTTTGGAA
This sequence comes from Pterocles orientalis, assembly GCA_011057875.1. Lineage (NCBI taxonomy): Eukaryota > Metazoa > Chordata > Aves > Pterocliformes > Pteroclidae > Pterocles > Pterocles orientalis. Next base: position 918,493 of record WKFP01015254.1, on the reverse strand, counting down.
GCAGCTTTAACCCACTGAAAACTCAGTCTGTGGCCATTTCTACATTTTTTATTTGATTGTTTCTAGTCAGGACTGAAATTGTGCAATAACTATTTTTCACTTGGTTCCTCACCACTTATATTTCTGGTTAGCATTAGAGGAAGCAAATTAAATGACAATGAAGAAAAGCAAGTGCAAATATTGCAGTTTCCAAAAGGGTCATTCAAATTTGGGTGAAATGTCAAACAGAGTTTCATTTTATCTGAGCCATTTCCCCTATTTCTGTCCGTTGTCAGCAGAATGAACTTGCTCCTACTATGTTAAAAATAAAGTACAATGTATTTTTAGATTAAATAGGAGAGAATGATAACCCATTAGCCCATGTCCTCACTATAAATGCCTTGCCTGCCTACTTCAATGACGTGAACGAGGATCACTCCTTCTTTTATTTTAGACACAGACCCTTGCAAACACGACACTTTATTTTAATGGGAATTTCCTGGTTCAATACAAGTTATATCCCTCAGACATGATTCCTGTGCATGTAGATTGACGCAACCCTCCCTTTGAATCACTTGACTGAAATGCACATTTCTTTCATAGTTGTGTTATGCCAGAAGTGCAGATGCAAAGAGCAAAAAGCCATGAGAATTAGGGCAAAGAAGATAAGATGTCATAGCATTTGAGAATACAGCTGCAATTTTCTCTGCTGTGTGATAGTTTTTGTAGTAATATCCAATTTTCAAAAAGTATCTTGTCAGTACAAATGTAACAATGTTAAAATTAATTCCTACTAAATAAATTAATTCCTACTAAATAAAACCCCTTTTGTGGACTGATAAGTGCAGAGGGACAGATTTACTGCTGCTTATTGATGGTATAAGGCAGTTGGGTTAACACTGTTATACTTCAGACCAGCAATGAGCCGCTGACTTATCTCTGTACTTGCTGCCACTGTCAAAAAAACATGCAGTCCACTCCCATTCTCATCATTCCTTCTGCAGTTGCAACCCTTTTGCCCCTTTTAGCATTTTAAACCTCAGCAGCCTCAACAGGTGAAACATGAAAGTGGTATATATATTTCTTGCATCTGGAATAAAAAGGAAGGGGGCAGCTAGAGAAACTGTTTCCTTCTCTAACTTTTTAGTGTTAGCTGTAAACATCTAATCAGTGGTTCCTACCACATATCAGTGGCTGAGTGATGAATGTATTCTTAAGAATGTAAGTAAACCATCATTTCTGAGGGCTTCATGTCCCACTTATTGCCTGCCTCTTGGCAGATGATTTGCTTTAAGAGCATACCAGTCTGTTAAGCACCATGAACACTTATGGATCTAAACATTATTGTGCAAGAGCAAGATTTGGCAAACAGGAAAGAGTAATTCCGTGTATTTCTTATTAACTGACAGATGGGTTAAACTCACCACTCTTCAGAGAACCCCCACACAGCAGTGTGGTTATGTCTGTGCCAGCTAGCGCTTGCCTAGATAATGCCTGGGTCTGTTATGGGAATAATCCATGATAGACACTGTTCCAGTAAGAAATCTGGACACAGCCACCTTGTTTTGATGTGTATAGGGTAAGGGGGCCTAAGGGGAAGAGGGTTTAGATGTGTGCAAGTAAGTTGTGCCATGCCACTGATCCTCAGCTCCCTGGCTAATAATCCTGTTTACTGATGCAGACATATCCTGCAAGTTCCTGGGAAGCCTTGGATATACGGTTATGGTGGACCTTGGAGCTGCCTTCTGCACAGGGAGGAATGACATGCAGTTAGTGAGCCACCCACCTCAAATCTAAGCAGAGGAGCTCTCACAGAGTGAGACCTAAGATCACTTGTAATGCAGATAGTGGAAAAGATGAGCAGCTGATGGAAAAGGGTAATCTGGCAGAACAATGGAGCATTGGCAGCTGTCGAACAGGGGGAAAAAAAAAAAGCCCATCCCTTTTAAAGCTAGGTGGCGAGCTGTCTAAACAGCTTAATGAGTCTCTGCAAGTTGGCCACAGGATGTCTGTGGAGCACTGCCTTGTGTCTCAAAGAATATGATGCAAATGAGACCTTCAGCAGTGACTAGTCAATGGTGGATGGATTCTGGCTAAACGGAGCTCTGTTTTTCCTGATCTCCTTGTTTACCCACAAAAAATATGCTGGAGGCTTGTGCTCTGTATGAGAGTAATTTCTGAGCTAGGCACCTGCGTGATAGATGCTAAACCTCAGGTAGCTTTTATAAGATTTCTTTCCATGAATGAAATCAGTTGTCTCTGAAGGTGATTAATTGCATCTGGACATAAGGGCATAAGATTGCTCAGAGGATTTATCTTTAGGTTAATCTACTGTTCTCTCTCCTTTGAGTCTGGTGAGAGAATAGTGACTAGCTCAGATCTAATCTTCATGCTTCTAAATGTTTCAAACTGGATTAGATGAAGCCCAGTGACTGAATTTTAGCTGGAAGAATGTTTAAGATAGGATAAATAAGATAAAAATATAAGCTTTTTCCTACATCTGTTGCATTTCTTGAGTTTCCTCATCTTTCTCTGTGTCTTGTCACATGACACATAAATTTTATATCCAGTCAAGGGCAGATTATGTCCTATTGCTTCTTTTATCATTTATTCCTCTTCTTAACATCTATTTCCTAATCAGCTAATTCTCCATGTGTAACTTCAGTCACCATTTAAGCCACCATTTGGAACACTTTTTCTAGACAATGGCTCATTCCATGATCTGTACAGTTTCCGTTTCTTAAATAGCAGTAAGAGTGTAACACATACTTTGATTTAGATGGGTTAATATTAATGATCAAGAGGAAACATTTCCTTTATCTCTATTTTTGGTGTAAGGAACTAGCCAAAAGCTCAGATCAAATCAAACATTTTATTGGCATTGATTCAGATAATTTGGATCCACTCCTACTCTTCTGGAAATCAAGAATAGCACTTCCATTGGGCTCCTAGAGGGACAGGACAGTCTCCTTCATAATAAATATCTTTGGTGAATTAGATTATCTTAAAATTAAAAACAGTGATACCAAAATAAATATATTAGCTCCAGTAGTATACTTTTCTGGACAAAATCCAGGTTTAGTAAAAGTGTCGTGTAAAGGACACAGGATATTCTACATTATTGAAAAGACTGACAGTCTAACATTTTTTGTACTTAAAAGGCAATATTCTATTTAAATTTTCTATATGGAACGTCAAAATAATTAAAACTATTCAGAATATCTGAAAATCTAAAAATCATCAGTGTACAAAAGGTAAGTTGAATGTATTTGATGGCCTATTCTGTCCTTGTCAGGTATGCACAAATAACACTGAAGACAGGTTTTGATCTGAGAACTTTAAACTATCATGCAAGTGGCATGAGTGGCAAAATTTGGACTGGTTTATTTCCAAATAATGTACGAATTTAACTGAGTCATTTGTATTTAGAGTTTAGTTTTCCCAGAACCCCTTGATTAAATGGGAAAAGGTCTACATATGCAGAGTGAGATTTGGACCATATGAAATCTGAAGGACCAGAGATAGGTCCTACTGGCAAGAAAGGAAACTTAGAGTAATAATGCTCTCAATTTTATGTCTTTTTCATCATATGCTGTCAGAAAACAGTATGAAAACATGAGCTTATGCATTATTCTGCAGCTCTCAGTATTTTTAAGTTGTTCAAAATAGTCCTTGACATGCTTTGACTAACAATAGCTGCTTATACAACGTCAGAGCATTTGAGAGTACACCTATGGGTCTGTTCCCAAGGTACTATGAATGATGCCACCTTTCTTTGTAAGGTGAAAACATTTATCTGTAGAGACTCTAAGTAGGCCAATTGGCTTCAGAGCTGAAGAGTAGGCCCAAGCCTTTCTATTAGCACATGTAGGGCCCACCAGTGAAGTTAAATGGGTAAAACTTTTCTGAGGCAAATTATTTAACTCCCCTTCCCTTCCCTTCCCTTCCCTTCCCTTCCCTTTCTCCATTAGTGTTCACTGGAGCTTTGTCACTATAATAAACTTACATTACTATTTGTCTGCATTTGACACAACAGGCAATAGCTTTGGAAGTACAACATAATAGGGCATCAAAGGCATATATTGAAAAAGCTTTTCTTATAATGATGGACAAACATAATAAATTCCAAAGGTTTACTTCGGGTAATCCCTCAGCCTGTCCTGAGTTCACAACAAATGCTGCGAGTTTCAGGAGATGAAAATATGCTGTAAGATTTCCAAAATGTCTCGATCTTGGGAGAATTGGAAAATACAGGGCCACAACAGGGCTTCACAAAGCTTAGCACAAGATGGCATAGTTGGGCCTAGGTTTGGCTTGTTTCACTAAACCAGCTCTTTTCTGATGTCTTCATAAACCTTACTTCTCATTCTAAAAGGTTCCTAGCCTTACTGCTCCACCTAATGTTTTTATTTTCTTCTTTGAAACAGGGTAACCTCTTTCACTCATCTGTAGCCGTAGATGTGCACTTTTTATAGTCATTGACTCCTATATTTTTTCCAGAATGAATCTATAGTTCTGGATTTATCAACATCCTCTGACCACTGGCACACTCATCTGCACAGGCATGCATATATAATCCTTGTTTTGCATCTGAGTCTGAAATGTCTGGGAAAGATGGGTGTCTGGCTAGATCTGAGAAAAAATGGCCCCAAGTCATAACAAGAGCCTCTTTTCTGGGCTATGCATAAAGAAGACACAAGCAGTGGTCTGTTCTCCAGCTGGGTAAAGGAAAATATTGAAACCCCAAACAGATACTTCTTACAATGTTGAAAAAGTGACACTTAGAGAAACTACAAAGTGAGATCTGTTCACATGCATACTCCACAGGTGCAGCTCCTTGTGTCTTCTAGTATGCTCAGCACCTTTCTGAAGCAGGTTCTCAGACCAGCTATGGAGAACTGAGCAAATGGAAGGCCTTCCTAGACAGAGGAAGACAATGGGAAACATACCCAACTGCTGTATTCTGAGGATAGCTCTGTGAAAACGAGGTTACTTCTAAAACATGTTCTTGCTATGTCAGCAGGGAGAAAAAAAGGACCTGATTGTAATCTAGCCTTTTTCTGCAGTGCATGAGGGAGGAAGAGTAGAAGAAAGGAAAACAGAAGACTCCATTTTTTTTTTGTTTCTACATTCTCACTGCAGAGACTGTCTCCGATGTGGAGGAAAGTTAGCACTTATTACTATCCCAAGAACATCTGTCTATGCCTGTGTAAGTAAACTAGATGTTCCTAGGGAACATTCCAGGCACAGGAATTTGGAGGTCCGTGCTGTTAAAGTAAGCTATAGTCCATGGCACGGCTCTCGTGGATAGCTATCAGCCTTCCAAACAATACCTGGGAATGCTTCTGGAGTTAGCAGGGGCAAGAACTATTTCCAACAAGCAGTAGGAGTATAGCTATTCCGTCTTGAAAACCGAGAATGTAACTGTATAGATGTTGGCTGCCTCATGCTGTTCAGCCTTCGTGCCAGGGAATAGCTCAAGCCTACTTATTTCACTGTTGCAGATGTGGCCTCAGTCCAGGGACTAAAACTGAAAAGACTCTTCCCTGACTTGTCTTAACTATACTGATTAACTAACATTGCAACAAGAAACTGCTGCTGCCATTCTACCATTTAACTGACGCTGGCATTTGGCCATTCCCCTTTAAATGAACAGCTATACATTTTTTGACCAAATGGAAACAGCAAAGAAATGAACATCAAGATATGTAACATCTAAACTCAAAATAAATGACTGCTGGTACTGTGCTGCCTTATTTCTCTTAAGAACTGAAAAGTTTCTTGAAATAGAATATACAGAATATCCGTGAGCACAGACAGGTTATGGAGAAGCACCAGAGAGCAACTTGGGACCATTGTCCTTGTGTCCTTCTGTCCCTGTGTGGCTGCTTCTTCATTTATGTTTCTAAGAATTTCTTTTGAATGAAAGTCTTGATGGGTAGCGAGACCATGTTTGAGATGGCATTGGGCTTGCAGGACATTGTAAGCTGACACTCTGTGACATTATTTTGCCAAACTGATCAGTCCATCCCTTCCTTACCCACACTGTGCTTGGCTCTACCGGGGCTCTCGGTCACGCCTTTACGTGAACAACAGGATTCCACATCAACCAAAGAAGGGTCTATATGTGCATAATACAATTTAATATGTCATGACATTAATGCAGTCCTTTCTAAACAAAAATAGATGTTGTCAGAGGGAAAGGAATGCTATAGATTGATAGAAGTTTAGCAGCAGCTCTGTCTGACCCAGGGTAGATTTTCAGTGAATGTTGAGAGATAGCTACCCACTGGTATTAGCTAGAATAGGGGATAAGCATTTTGCTTAAATTTTTGCTGTCATCAGTTCACTCTGTAGTGGCAGGAGGGAGGGAAAGACTGGGAAGGAAATGATGAACTGGTGTTTTTGCAAAGCTTGACACATCATTGCTTTGGACTGGCTGAAAACTTTAAAAAAATATTATCACAGTACAGTGAGGTTATTTTTTAATAAAAAAAGCTATGGGACATTTTTCACTTTTCCACTACAATTTCTGCCATCACATAGTTTGTTGTTTACTTGATTTATTACAGGTCTCTTGCTCTCTCTGTGCTTTTCTCAAAAAAAAAGAAAAAAAAAGAAGATTTTTTTTTCAACTTACATCAGTGCTTGTGAATGACCCCAAATATGATAACCTTAGGCATATGTTGTAAGTTTTCATCTCGAGCAACTGACTCGCAAAGTACAATGACAGGAATTCAAGTTAGTAAGTACAGGGCCTTTATTTCCCCAGAGATATAAGTGTGGAAGTCAAGGGAAATACAATGACGTTGTTAATGTTGTATTTATAACTGTTAGTAGTCCCACCCTCAGCTTCATTGTCTGAAGTGCTACCGTTATTTTCATAAAAAGCACAGCAGGCAATTTCTGTTTTATACAAATGATTTATTTCTACACGTGTGAGGAAAAAACATTTTTATTGGCTGTTTGTGATCTATTAAAAGAATCTTGTCACAATGTTTTATGCTTTGAAACCCTTTGATTAGATAAGCTAGTTAATAATTGGACATCCTTTTGAAGGTGTAAGATTCCAGGCATCAATTTTAATCTCACAAAAGATAATCTAACTTTAATTGTTACTTCTGTGTTGATAAATATTCTTATTAAGGATGGAAAAACTGATGCAAAGGTGTTAATCACTTCAATAAAACAATCACAGGAGTTTGCTGTTAATGCAACTAGTCAGCTTCTGATTCCTAACCTAATTCTAGACATTTGAATCATGCCCTTCCAAATTCCTTTTTTTCCTTTATGTGAATCTTTTTTCTCTTTTCACCTCTTTATTCTTTTCTTGTTCCTTTCTCTTAATTTCTTTCTTCTACCGTTCTTTTTGCTGTGTTCAACTATAATGCAAAGAGGACATACAGTTACTATAAAATCTTTTGTAAACATGTTATAATGTCTTACTTTAGCATAACAGATTGCTAATTGCTCGTTGTAATTCCTGATACTTCTGTAAAATATCTTACTTCATTAAAAAGATGTGAGATTATGAGAAACAGTTAGACCCATCATTCAGAACACCAACTGAATTGGACTAAAACCCTTTCCAAAATCAAACCAAACTTTTTTTTAGATGGTTATGGGGCATTATTTGCTGCTGGATTAGATATCTGTCAGTATATTTTAAGAAATTTCTATTTTCTTGTATTTTTGGTGCAGTCAAAGCTAGGAAGTATTTGAGAGAAACTCATGCTGTGAAGTTGTCGCGAAACACAATTTGATTGAGTTCAAATGACCTTTAAATAATCATTTGGACATCTGTTGGTTTATCCAAGCTTTCCAAAGTTTGCCCCTGATTTTCTGTATGAAAACACTTCATTAAGTACTTAGCTAGTTCTCAAGTCTGAAGTGAATGTGACCTGACAGACACATCACAAATTTTTGTAACGTGGTTTTAAATATCCAACCAAAGTAACATTAGGTAAATTCAGAGCAAATTGTGTGATTCAGCTGCTGATCTACCAAACTGTTATTTGGGAAAGTAACAGAACAGGGTTTTTCTTTTCAGGTGTTCTGCAGATCAAACAAGATGTTTCCTTTTAAAAAATGCTGAAAATAAAGGAAACCTTGTTCCATCTCAAAGAACTCCTGTGAACTCCAGGGAGACAAACTCCCGCCAGGATTACGAAACATGTCTGACCTCTGAACTGAGGCGTGAATGAAGATTTCTTCGAGTGGTATCAGAAGATAAGTACTTAAGAAATAGCTAAGAATAAAAAAAAATGTTTCTAAGGTATTTTAGAGTATGCAGACAGAGACTTCAGTCATCCCCACAGATATCTAGGACTGAATACAGGAATACAGTTTAAAAGGTAGTTGAAAAAATACCTTAATAAAAGAGCTTCCTGAGAGCTGTGGACCAAAAAGGAGGATTATATGATATAGGGTGAAGAATTCTTTGGACATTTCTTTTTCACCTAAAGCACTAATCAACCCAGAAGGAAGGAGAATTTGGTTTTACCAGAGAATGAAGTTATTAAGGAGAAGAGAGAATCTGAAACAGCTCCTGTGCCTGACATCACTAGGTAAATTTCACTGCTACAGAGACCTGGAGCGGCCACTTCTCAGATATCTTTGTCTGGATGCTCTTAGGGGCTTTGATAAAGCTTCCAGGCTGCTTAATAGGGCCCAAATCACAAAGATAGAAGTGTAACATAAATGTGGCAGGTATTTCATGTTTGGTGTGAGTTTTGTTCTGGATTATCATGCAGGAGTCCAACTGGTCCATTTTCTGCTGTGCCTTCCCTCACTCTCAAAAGTCAGAAATAGCAGAGGCAAATGACTGAATTTTATCAGGCTCATGTGGCAAAATATATGGTGAGCAGGACAAGCTGAAGCGATACATAAGATGTAGCTTGAGATATCTTTTCATGCTGAATATTTGGAACTTACCCAAATTCCGTATTCCGTCCCATCTTTTTTTTTTATGCTTACCCAGTTCCTTATCATCCTTCCTTTGAAAGTCTTTCCTTTGAAAGTCTTACCTCATGAGGCTTCTTTTTTTTTTTTTTTTTTTTTTTTTTTTTAATTGGAGATCACATGATAACAGAATCACAGAAAGGCTCTGGAGGTCATCAGGTCCACCTCCCTGCTAAGGAGGGCCACCTACAGCCTATTGTTCAGGACCTAGTTGACGTTTTTTGAGTATCTCCAAGGGTGGAGACTCCACAGCCTCCCTGAGCAACCCATGCCAGTGCTCAGTCACCCTCACAGTAAAAAAAGTGTTTCCTGATATTCAGATGGAAGAGGTGGAGATTCAGGGAATAGCCTGGATTTCATGCTTGCAATGTTTGGAGGCAGTTAAGGAGAAGCTTAAATGACATAGTGCAATCTCATTATATACGGTTGAGCATTTTTTCCTGTGCCCTTAGAATAAGACTTCGATAAGAGACTTCTACCCTACAGAGAGGCTAGAAGATGAAAGGCTGTTTTAGGTGATTCAGCAGTATGAAATTTCTCTCTGAACTAGAATTGGGCTAAGTCTCTTAATACATGCAGAAGTGTGGACAGAGTGGAATAGGTGGGAATTATACTGATCCTGGTAGAATACATTTATGCTGTCACTGCAGAGATAAGACCTTAATAGGTATTCTTTGACACATGGAGCAGGGTCTGTGCAGCAGTGATCAGTTTGCTGTCAGAGGAAAAGTCATACACTGACGACTTGTCTTGGTTTCAGCTGAGACAGACTTGACTTTCTTCACAGTAGTTAATGTCTCAGCTGAAACAGGATTCGAGTGGAAAGTTTGGAAGATCTGATGGATCTTTTCTGTGCCCACTCAAATCACACTGCTTTTTACCTAATACATTCATAGAAACCTTTCTTCCACCAGCAATAATTCCAACATTCCCTTACCTTTTAACTCTTAAAATCATTCTAAAAGTGAAAAATAGCTGCCTAAACAAGTCTAGGGGACTTGATTATCCTCCATTATGATCTTCCAAGTATACAATCTTATACTTTCATTTATTATGCAAGACACTACGTGTCAGTATGCTTCTGTTTCCACTTCTGAACTTAGTTTGATTTGTGTTTTCTTTTTGTACTAAGCTTTTTTTTTTTTTTTTCTTTTTCTGGCCTCGTCTGTCGCTGAAATGCAGAAAGCAGCAAAAGAATTGTGAGCCCAAAATAATTAGATAATGATAATTTCTGAGGTAAGAAGGGCATGTTAAAACATGTTTTCAGTAAAATGCTGGTGATGCCATGTTCTCCATTCTTTATCCTTTAAAAGTGACTCGGGCTCTTTGTAAGACACCCAGGGTCTCAGCCAATTTTTCTTTCCCCATAATTAACCTTAACAATATTTTCTTCTGTCTCTCCAGTAATGCAGGAGAGAAAGTACTGCCTCTATCTTCCCATAGCAAATCTTGAGTTCTTGTTTGTTCCAAATGTTTAGTGTACACAATAACTTTAGAGGTTTCATATAAGTTTTATTTTCTCATCAAAGTAACATACAGGTGGGCTCAATCCACCAATATACTAGTCGTCTTCTTTCTGACACAGTAAAACAGTTAAACAAATACTCCAGCGGATTCCTGTCTAACCTTCTCTTGACTAAGGACAGCGTGCAGAGCTAGTTACATTATATTGACAATAGGTAACACAAGGTAGCAATAATCTAAAGACATGGAAGTATTTTGAGCAATTTTTGTGACAAGCTGTAATTTGTTCCAGGAGAGACAAACTAATAATAATAATAAAAAAATCATTCTCTATTTGAGTTGTTTTGATATGTAATTAATGTAATTCCTTTTAAGACACTCAAATATAGCACTCTCCTTTATTTTATTTTTTTTTTGTCTACCCATGCTAGTCTCACTTCCAAGGGACCACTAAGAGAGGACTAGGCTTCTGTAAGGGATTAATTGATAGGAGTCAAGATCGTGTCATGACTGGAGAACAAAACAACGATGTTTTTATCCAACTTTCTTTCAAGTCTTGAAAGAAAATTTGATAGGAATTTGCCAGGACAATCCTGAGGCAAACTGCACGAGGTTTTTATGTTTTAGCCTGTTAGGCACATTGCTTTTGTTATTGCACTGAAGGAACAAAGTTTACTGGCTATTGACTCCCCATAAAATAGACAATTTTGGGACTTGATGGAACTAATTTTGAATCACTTTTCTGTCTGCTGTGTTTCCCAAGAAGGTATAACCAACTGTTATGTCATAATCTAACTCTAAAGAGACTTGTGTCATGCTTGTGGGTAGAAGCAGTTAGGTGTTTCTCAGAAAAATGATTTTTATTAGAAAACTGCAGTTGAATCCAAAATCCTTTGTAGAAATGTGCTGCATTAGATTAAGATTTCATTAGAAAAAAATTTGCAAACCTAAGGTAGAATCACTTTTGGCAGGATTTTTAGCATGCAGCATGAGTGTTTCTGTTTTGTCCAATATGTTTAAACAAGGTCCCTTCATCTGCAGTTACCTTGCTCCTTTGAAATGACTGCTTTTTAAAAAACTCCTGACTTTGGGAGGCCAGGTCAGATAGGAGCTGTTTTCCATGTGCTGTATGACCATTTGTATCCTTATTTTGCAGGTATCTGTCATAAAGGCAAACAAAGCAAGGAAAAAGAGGGGAAAAAAATGTTGTGGTTACAAAAAGAGCTAGATCACATTTCAGGAATTAGGTAGGTAATGGAAAGTTTAAACTGAAATTATATGCATACAGATAAGACTATGCTCAGGTGTCATAATGCCACAGAAAATATACTTGGTGACTTCCATGTTTTGAACTACACCCAGGTTTACTCTATTTTTAACAGAGCTGAGCATCTGAGTGTAACCGAGTTGCAATTTGGAAAGTGAATATTCCTTTGCCTGTCTTCCCTGATAAACCTGTGACAGCTGCACCCACCCTGACAGAGACCGGGATTTTACAACCACTAATTCTTTTCACACCCTTATATTTCACGTCTTTGCAGGGACTGTTGTGACGTATTGCAGTTGTCGGGAGAAGGGACCTTCAGCCAGTAAGAACTGACATGGCCATACATGACCACAGATCAGTTTGGAGTCCCACAGGAGGGCAAATTGAGTCAGTCCTCTTCAGGGCAGCAGGTCTGCAGTCAGGGATTCTCCCCTTGGGTCTGGATGCTGCCTCAAGGTTGAGAAGGCCTCGCCTTGTTAGGTGTGGGATTGCACATTTTGGGTCATTGTTCTAAAGCTTAGGAATCCTTAAGTTGGCTGTGTAGTATTAGTTCCTGCCTGGCATCTGAACCTATAGTTTGCTAACGTTTGTCAGAGTGCTAAACAATTTTGATTAGAATAAATCTCATTTTGAGTTTATAAACTTCTGCAACATTTACCTGCCTCAACTATTTTGTGAGCCTCCTTGATGAGACCTGATAGAACTCATGTATTCTGGACATGTATAATGCATGCTGGCAAGTTTTGCTGTCACTTTCTTTAAAAGGACACCCCATGGCTTTATGATGATGCTTTTACACAGTACAACAACTCAATAGGCTTTGGCACCAGCTATCAGGACTTTTGCTGTGTTTAATTTTGTCCAGACACTGAATAAACTGGGAACAGGAACAAGAAATTTAGCCTCCCCTCCTGAAACTCTTTCTGACCATTTAGCTAGATCATCGTGCTCATAGAGATGCTTTTCCTTTTCTCTCTCCTAAAGAGTTGGCTGCACACAGTAGAAATATCTTTTTGTGTATTGCTTTTCTTGTAGGGGTCCAGATAGAAGAAGGAAGGATTTCAGCTCTGAGGAGCAGTGTTCTGAATGGCACAATGAGTGCCTTGATTCATTCTCTGCTTTGTTGACTAGCTTAGAGATCATTTTAATAAGGACCAAAATACACAATTGGCACGCCAATTCCAGAATGTATTTTCCCTGCCTGAAGTTGAATTATAACTCCCTTCCAAAGTAGAGGGCAACCAGCTACCAAATAGTATATACTCTGTAATAACACTGAGGTTTTTTAAACAGTATTTTGGAATAAATATAAAATTTATGTTTTTAATAGGTCTTTGAAATCTTCAGAATTCTAATAATGAACTTAATTTATGTTAGAAATTGTTTTAGCCTGTCAGCTTAAGGTAATCTTTTACAATGTCAACTAACTGCAAGGATAAAAATCTGAAAACTTTTATGGAAATATTTTGTACCTCTCAGAAATTACAGTGATTCTTTAGTTTAGTTTTATTCTGTTTTGTTTTGTATTTTTCATTTCAAGTTGTCTCCCAGATTGCCAGGTCTTGCTTCAAGATGCACTACAGCTATTATTACTATCATTATTCTTCCGAAAAAGCCTGGAACCACCAGAGAAAACAAAGTTGGACCTAAGTATACTTTTCTTTTTGGGTGTGCTGCAACTTTAGAGCCTTGTGAGTTTGAAAGTGCTCTCACTAAAAGTATTTTAAAAAGCAATTTGGATTCACTGGAGCAGGTACACTTGCCCTTTGAGAAAATGCTAAGGGATGTGGGCTTGTTCAGCCTGGAGAGGAGAAGGTTTGGGGGGACCTAACAGCAGCCCCCTGGTACAGGAAGGTCATCAGGAGACAGAGCCAGGCTTTTTAAGGAGGTGCATGTCAGGCGAAAAAGAGACAACAGTCACACTGTGGGACAGGAAAGCTACCCAGTGGTACAAAGCAAAAAATCCACTACCTTATAAGGGCAGTCAAGCAGTGGAGCAGGTTGTGCAGAGAAGTTGCGCCCTCTCTATCAGGTTTTCAAACCCCACTGTACACAACCCTGACCAACCTGATCTGACTTCAGAGCTACCCCTACTCTGAGAAGCACCTTGGTCTAGAGACCTCCCAAGGCCACTTCCCAAATTCCAACATCATGGTTACAAGTGAGATATGGTAAGGTACATTTTTCAGAAAGCTCTCTGACAATTTCACTATTGATCTAAACAAAAACTGGGATACTGGGTCACTTATGATTTCTAGGACTTCCTTCCCCCTTTTCTCTGTAGGTGTTTTATTTCCAAACTTGAAAACAGACGCATCCAGTGACCAGATTTTATGCATCACAGATTACACCTACAATAAGCCTTCAGAAGAGCATAGGGAAAAGGAAATTACTTGTGCCACTTGACCTGAGCATCATTCCTGGCTATTTTATGATCTATCATAGGTGTAGCCTCTGGGCATAATCATTCACTGAATGGTAGCATGCTCAGGGCAAGGACACACATTGGTGGACTCTTGACCCACCAAGTAGCCATGTGAACATAGGGTATTCTGAAAGTGAAGCACATTCCCACACTGCTTCTAAGATGTTTGTACCAAAGACAGATAGCCACAGGCGTAGCACTATGGTTTTCTTACAGTCTGAAATACTGACAGCACTTAATTGGCTTTGTAAAAATCAGGAAAAAAATAGAGGCTTATAGGGAAAAAGATCCACATCCTTGGACCTTTATGAAAACAGGCCGTTAAATTGTACCAACCTCTACATGACTAATTTATTATCTCTCTTTCAGACTGCCCTAGGAAGGCATATGCTACTAATTTAACACTGTGAAATACCTGTGAAACACATCTCCTGTGGAAGATCAGCGGAAGAATATACAAAAAAGAAATCTGTAATTCTGAAAATTTTTGAAAAGAAGGCCCCTTTATGGCCTCGTTTGTCTCTCTGTAACCTTTGGTTGCCTAACAAGCTTTAATTGCAGGCTGTATCTGAAGCCCTGCTGGGCTGGAGGATCAAGTAACAAATGTGGCAACTGGCTCCCAGTATAAATATTCTCTCTTCTGCCCTAGATTACTCGAGTTGCTGCTAACTATAGGTTGGTATATAGTATTTACACTGTTTTTCCTGAGAATTTTCTTCTCTGTGTATGTAGTTGATTTGATCCACTTATTTATTTAAAGCAACTAAAACTGTTTTCCGTGGTTTGAGAAAAACAGAATTAGACTGTTGCTCTTTCATAGCACATTAAGCAAAACAATACTGAAGACCCATAGTTTTAAAATCCATATGTTTATAAATCATTCCATGGTCACAAGATCACTCATATCATCATGATGTCTCATGAAACATTGATGTACTCTCATGGTTTTCTTTGGAATAGAATGACACATGAAAGAAACAAGATTTTTTAATAACAGCAGCATCCTTGTTAAATATGATGGATGTGCAATTGCCATTTCACTTAGTCTGACTATGGAACTAGGCATATTCAGTCAGAAATGTGATGTTAAAGAGACTTTTATCTGCTTCCATGTCTTGCTAAAGGCAGACATTTTGTCTCTCTAGGTTCACCAGCCACTGTCTTTGCATATTCTGTGCTTTTTTTTTTACCATTTAACTTTGTATTAATAGTGAAGCTTTATCTTCCTGGCTGTTGTTTACTTACTTCTGGTTTTCCTCTTGATAAAACAATAGTAAAATGTAGATGTAGCATAGTTCAAAATAAAAGGAAGGTAAGAAGGGGAAGAAACTTATTCTTCCTAGAAAAATGTTGAGAATCTTTTCCTTCACTACAATTATAATTTGACTAATTCCCCAAAATATTTTTCAAAAACCAAAAAGGATTTGAATTATTGAATTCTGGGGGACTTCTTTCAGAAGTAGTATACTTGTACATACTACTCTAGTAAACTTTAGCTACTCAGCTGAGCAGGGCTTGTATTGGTTTGCCCAAACTATGCCAAACAGCCAGGACTTCACAGAGAATCAGGCCATCTGCACACTAGAAAGCCAGTGAATGTGGTGTAACTCTTTTCCCTGGGTGTCTTGGAATGTTATTACTTGGCACAGCTTAAAAATACCACTTAGAAAAGAAAAAAGGAAGTATGATTTAGGGCCAGATTCACTGACACATTCCAGTCGCTTTGTGCTTGTCTGGTGATAGAAAACAGCAGTAAACTAACAAGCTAAAGTGGATTTATGATTGCTTTGCATATCTGACATGGCACAGGGCTATTAGAGCATACCAGAGGGAGTGCTCTCTTCTTTAGTGATGGGCTGGAGATAAAGGGAGAGGGTGTTTGTTCTTGCCTGTAATTATAAATCCAGTTTAGTTGTTTATTCATGGTATTTTAGTATTGATTAAATTGTCTTCCCCTGTTAATTATGGATGGATGTAAAGACAGCAGAAATGTCCCTTGGAGACTAAAACGGCAATGAAGTGGAATAACAACCCGTAGATACAAGAAATATTTGAAAGCTTTTTAAAGCAAAGACCGTGTGTGTATCACATGGTAAACTGTATGGCCTTCATGTCCTTCCTGCTCACATGACTTAACTGATCCAGCCTAAATGAAAGTCCATTGCTATCAAGAAGGAATGCCACCAATGTCATGCAGGGCAAATACATGAGAGTATGTCTGTCTGACATGTGACATAAAAGGTTTCACTGAGCCACAACAGCTTGAATTGCACAGTGGTGAGCCTTTGTCATCTCAGATGAGGAATGCCTTAGACATTCAATTGGCCTTGGCATCTCTGACATGATGATAAGTGTGCACAAATATTTCACCAAGTACCAATTATTTAGAAAATTAAGTGCTTGCACATTTTGCCAGGCAATGAGTTTCTTATGGCTAGCTTCAGCGTGCATGTGTCAATGCATGTCATAATCCCCCCAGTTAAGGTTTTTCTTCACTGCATTCAGAGTTTTCTTGTGATGGTGTGACTGCTAATTGAGAAGCAGAGATTTATGTCTTAAGAGTTTCATACCCTTAGGTACGGCTTTTGCGTGACACTTGCATGGTCCCCTAGGAAAAAATCAAGTACTAGGACTCTGTCCAGATAAGGAGAGCTATTCTTCTGGCAGTTGGATGAATTGAATCTTCTAGCTAGGAATGTATTAGATTGAAATGTTTTTCAAAGTAGAGGGGACTGGAAACAAGGACAAAGTCATTCTGCCAGGTACCAAACTGAAGTTGTAGGGGATGAGAGCCATACATACCCAGGAAATGTGTAAGCATGAATGATAACTGCTGCATAAGAACTGCAACCACAGCAAGAAGAAGGTGATGTGACTACATGTTCAGCTGTATTTATTTGGGTCACTCACCTTCGTGTCTGTATGCTGACAGACACGAGAATATATTTCTGACATTGGTACTAATCAGATCATTCCCGGCTAGATGACATGCTCAGCTCTTCCCCCTGCACATCCTGTCTGAGTAAAGTCTATGTATATGAACAGTTGTCTCTAGATAAAACACAAAGAAGTTGTATTTTTCTGGTGGCTGTCTCTACTAGTAACTAAAACCAAACTGACTTTAAACCCTAAGACTCTAGTTTGAGCATAGCTGTCCTTAATAAGGTCTCAGTTGTTAGACTACAGTTTTTCTGGCATGTTACAAGAAATCCAACATTTAAAAAGCTAATTGTCAGATTGTTTAATGAAAACTGAGCAAACTTAAAATTTAGTTGACAAGTATTATTTAATAAACAGTTATTGGAGGCAAAAATAAATATCTCTTATCTCCGATGAAAATATAAATAGAAATATCTCCAGGCCAATGCATTGTGAAATAGCTGAATGGTATGATGTACATAAACATCCACAGCATTTTTTTGGTCTGTTTTCCAAGACCTTCTCTGTCTTGTCAGAACGTTCGGGGTGATATATCAGCAGTTTAAATGAGAATAGATTGCTGTTGCAGGTCATAAAATTTAATTATGGTAGAACTTTAATCTCAGATAAACTTGAATGTCTCTGAGGGGAAAAGAAGTGACCACCAAAGCAGCCTGCCCACCCACGCCAGTGCTGATGTGGTTTCAGATACTTTGTTGAAAGCCAGATATAAATAAATAATTTTTTAATTCTCCTTGTGTCAGATAAGCTTGTTGAGAAAAATATTTTCAGACGCAGATATTCAGCAGATATTCTACACATTTTCCAGATACCCTATCTATTGTCAGCTCTTTCTCCAGTTTCTTTTCTTTCCTCTTGTAAACACATGCATCTTCATACAGTTTCCATCATTCATACATCAGTCTTGCCATTCTTGTTCACTGAATTGCCACCATACCAACTTCAAATCTTTGTCCCCTAGTGGACAACTGACTACAAAAGACCTATTTAAGTTTATACAGTTGGCCAATAGTATAGTTCTGCCTGCAAGTGTAGCATGTCTTGGCTTTTATGAGAAACATGTTCCATTACTTGGAAGTTTTGCTATTTGCATTTATACTGCATATTAGCAAGCTACAAACAAAAGAAGGTTGCAGCCCAAAGGTATGGCTATTTCAAATTTGCTCCTGAATCTGAGAAAACATGTATTGCCCTCTTCCCATTAAGCATATGATATTTCATTTGTAATAGAAAAGTAAAAGATAAATTGCTGTCTGGATCCTTGGAGGAAGAGTGACTAAGTGGGTCATGAAAGTTGTTAATCTTTGCTTGTGAAAAGCTGGGTGGAACAGATTTGAGATTCAAAGGAAATGTAAATATAATGTGCAATTCTGACCCAAGTACCTGGAAGAGCCATTGCCTTAAATTAAGAAGTGGACATCTTCAGTGATGAATGTGGCCAAGCCATGCATAAATGAGTTTTTGAGGTGAGATTCAGAATATCTGACGATAAGGGGCCAGTTGTAACTATGTCATCTGGAGTGAATAGTCCTGACTATTTAATTGGGACTGTTCATGTGTGTGAGGATTACTGGCAAGAATAAAAGCTTCTAGGATATGCCCAACTCTGATTTCAAGGCAGCAGAGATATTGACCATGCTGCATATTTTGATTGACAAGCCAACCAAATTTTTGCTGGAGCAAAATTACTTTAACGTGATGTGTTGGGTATTGAACATTTAAAAACTGTAAATTATGACCCTTGGGGCTGACTAGAAATCACAGGAGTAAAGCAAACAAAAAAGTTTTATTCATTGTAATTCTGTTTCATATCATAGAATCATAGAATCATAGAATCATAGAATGGTTGGAGTTGGAAGGGACCTTAAAGATGTCTGCTTTGTTTGAGTTTAAAGCATAACCAAAATGCCAATGTTTTCTAAGTCTTCTCAGTAAACTGAAGAAAGCTAAGCACTTTGTTGAGAATATGACCAGAAGACACGCTGCAGTTCCACGTATATGTAAACTAGCTCTTTATGAGCAAGACTGGATTCTGGAAGCAGGATATACCTGTAGCATTCTGCCTGGCCTAGTACGCCTTTTTTCATCCCCCTCTCAGTAGCGTTTTCATATCAAAATGCAGTCACTGATTTGTAGCGAGTGTACTTGCATATTGGTGGGATGGTGTTGCAAATTATGGCCTGATTAAAGTGGAGGAGAAGTTTAGGGAAGGCACACACATCTTGGAAAGGGAAGGGAAGGGTAAACAGCAGGACTAAGCTCCCCTCTTCCCACCTCTCAGTGTAAGGCACAGGCATGGGACTGCCCCTCAGTCTGTCCATATGTTCCAGAGATATAAAGAAGTTTACTCAAGCTTTCACTGAGTAAACCACATCATTCTGTGAAACTTTTTGTTTCCCTGAACCTCCCAGTGTTCTGCCTGGGGCAAAGTAGCTCACACCACACATAGGGTAGTGCCGTGCTTAATCACACAACTGAGACCGTGGAGGAAGAGAACACAGAAAACCTTTATTTTTCTACAGAACTGATACAGTACAGGCAGAGTGTGCACAATAATGCTTAATTTAGTGCCTTCTTCTGTCATTTACCTCTTGGTGACCTAGCAGAAGCAGAGGTCACTTAACTGCGTGGTAGATCTGATTTCTGAAGCAACTGTAGGAGACGGCCAATTATTCATTGTTGTCCCACAGTTTATCACAGCTCTGCAATATGAATCTCTGTAGTGTTCTGGGAGAAAGATTGTCTAGGGGAATTGCTGTTCCCCTCCCTCATCATCATAAAGACCAGCTCTTTTCACATCTGTATCTACATAACATTCTTGTGGCAACCGCTATGGAAGTATTCAGTGTATTTCTCACTGTCTTGTAGTGCAGGCTAACAATGGGAAATGGCGAGAAAGAGCTGGCAAGCTCCAGCTGGGTAACTTTATATCAGCCACCAGAAAGAGGGACTTTACTTGGGCAGTATTTCCTTTACAAGTACATAAAACTACTGTATTGTATCTAACAGACAGAAATATTTTTATTTCAGCAAGCTTCTGATTTCATGCAAAAAAGGCAATAAGGGAATCACTCATTCATTTTTCCTGCTGGAATGCACTGCAGTGAGATGTGTAGGAAAGACACTGACCTGATAAGAAAAAGTCTGCCAGGGCAGATTGCCATGATGCAAAATGGTTGCAGAGTTTCTGCTTACCTCAAAATCATGTTAAAACTGAATGATTAATGCTGATCAGAGGACTGCTATGATACCTGTGGGATACACTGATTCAGAATATTTATATTTTATACTTTTCTCTAAAAAGGAATTTTTAAAAAAGTTTTTCTCTGTAAAAAAATATATGGGTTTTCTGATGGAGCCGATGACTAATTCAAGCTGACTAAGAAATTATCATCATACTTCTTCCATTCTAACGTGTGTTCAGACTGAATGTTATCTGTAGATGATATATACTGTGCATTATCAGCCATCTGTATTTGTTCTGGCTGTTCCTCAAAGGGCATCTGATGAGTCAGTCTGTTTTTTTTCTGGTGGGCCCTTCACCTGCTAGAGACAAGAATCTTTAATCTTTCAGCTGGGGGGAAAACCACAGAAAAAGAGGCAAAGAAAACTGTCTACACTTTTATTTTTCTCATTATGTGTTTTATTTTATGTTTGAAACTTTTCCATTTTTATTCCTGCTTCAGAGCACAACTGGATGCTTTGCAGTCCATGTTTTCCAGGAAACAGCTACCACAGTCTTAAACATGACATGTTAAGTTTACATTGCCAAGAAAGTAACTTCCCAAGTCACCCCTGGATCTCGGCCCCAAGAGACGGCATATGTGCTTCTGTTTAGTGTGAACTAACTAAACCTCTCCACATAAGACCTAGGTGCAGTTTGAAAGATACTTGGCTCCAGGGGTTCTGCTCTGTGTGGAGTTGCCATGCTTGGCTCCTTCCACACCACATGTTCTCACATGTCCACCAGGAATTCTCTGCTCAGGAATCCTTGAAAGACTCTCATGCACTCCAGGACATGTAACAGACACCCTTGATTCCCTGCTACCAAATGGTCATTGTGGTGTGCTGCAATTTGGGCACTTCAAATGAAAGAATGGCAAAAAGTAGCAGCTGTCAGGATCTTCTGAAGGTGAACTCTGTAAAGTACACTGATTTTTTTTTTTATTGACTAGCCACTGATTTCACATTTAGAATCAGTGATTGTGTGCTTTGGTCCTATGCCAGTGAAATAGTTAGACTCTAAGTAGCCCCATTCATTATACTCATATTAACGTAAGCCCTTTTTGAGGTTGATGTGAAAACATCTGGTCCTTTGCATGGCTGA
Source organism: Pterocles orientalis (assembly GCA_011057875.1). Taxonomy (NCBI): domain Eukaryota; kingdom Metazoa; phylum Chordata; class Aves; order Pterocliformes; family Pteroclidae; genus Pterocles; species Pterocles orientalis. The sequence continues at coordinate 897,130 of WKFP01015254.1, read as the reverse complement.
CATGAAAACATCTGGTCCTCCGGTGGCTGAGGACTGGATTTGGCTGGAGCCTTTAACAAAGCTCCACTGATTTAAACTTACATAGGACTTGAAATCACCTTGGAATGATTTTCATGACTATTCTTTTATTTGGACTGTCATGTAAGTTCTTGTTGTCTAGTCTTGACAACTTCATTTGGAAGGTAATTATTTTGGGAATGTATGTTTCTTAGGTCTGTGTCCACCTCTTTTTAAATACGCTGAGCTTGATTAATCTCTCAATGATATAAATAGATTATTAATGTAAATACATTGCCTTCACTTGTCTTTTTTTGGATATTTTTTGGCACAAGTGAGTGCAAAATCTGAACTTCTAGTGATTAATTCTATGGTATTTAATTTTTCAATTTCTATCTTGTAAAAGTGAGAAGAAAAAAAAGGAAAAAAAAAAAAGACTCGTATCACCAGCTGTGTTTCAGGTGAAAAATGATTCCACGTTGAAATCCTCTTTGTTAAATGCCAATGTTAATCAAGCAATTTGTTTTTATTTGGCAGAAAGACAGAGGTAAGATAACTCTGTCTTCCAAGGTTTAGGCTGTGTTATGTGAGTATATAACACTAGGAAAAACTGTGTAGACTAGTTATTTGCAATAGACCAAACATTTATTTGTCTCTCATGTAAGCAGTTTTTTGTTTCTCAGCCTAGAAATGTGAGATCAAATCTGTGTGCTCTTGCATTATATTAGGACAGTTTGCAGTTCTTAAATTTTTCTGCTTTAAGCTTCATAGTTTAATGAACACATCAGATGGAATAAATGAGGGGTAAAAACTATTCATGACGGGAAAGAAATGCAAATAATTTTTTAAATTTACACTTTGCAACTTGTACTTCATGCAACAAGAGCTCAGGGTTGTTTCTGTGCCTTTTGCATGTCATTTCAAGCTATTTTTTTCAGTGCCACTGCCCATTACTATAAAGCAGAGTGGGCTTCAAATAAGGGTCATTGTACAGGGACATTAAAATGTATGGCTTATGAATCACAGTTTATAGGTAAAATGGAGCTACAGGAATACTAAGGATGTCCTCTAACATCACTATTGGCTGGTATAAAGTTTGACTTCCAAGTTGCATGACATTGTAGTGGTGATACTCCTATCCAGTCTTCCATCAACAATTCAGATGCACTGGAATCTGGCACATCAGTAAATGAATTGGTTAAATTTCAAGTCCAGATGCAGTCACACAATGTATGTGCTTACAGTATAAAAATCTACATGCAATGCAAGTTTCCACTGTAGCTGCTGAAGTTCATAAGGGCCATACTGAGCTTTTCAGCTCATCATTTCCAAGTGGGGACCAGTAACAAGTGGTGCTCTGCAGGGGTCGGTACTGGGACCAGTGTTGTTTAACATCTTTGTTGGAGACATGGACAGTGGGATGGAGTGCACCCTCAGCAAGTTTGCTGATGACACCAAGCTGTGTGGTGTGGTGGACACGCTGGAGGGAAGGGATGCCATCCAGAGGGACTTTGACAGGCTTGAGAGGTGGGCCAACGCAAACCTCACGAAGTTTAACAAGGCCAAGTGCAAGGTCCTGCACATGTGTCGAGGCAATCCCAAGCACAAATACAGGCTGGGCAGAGAATGGATAGAGAGCAGCTCTGAGGAGAAGGACTTGGGGGTATTGGTGGATGAGAAGCTGAACATGAGCCGGCAGTGTGCTTGCAGCCCAGAAGGCCAACCGTGTCCTGGGCTGCATCAAAAGAAGCATTAGCAGCAGGTCGAAGGAGGTGATTCTCCCCCTCTACTCTGCTCTCGTGAGACCCCACCTGGAGTGCTGTGTTCAGATGTGGGGCCCCCAACATAGAAAAGACCTGGACCTGTTGGAGAGAGTCCAGAGGAGAGCCATGAAATTGGTCAGAGGGCTGGAGCACCTCCCCTATGAGGACAGGTTGAAAGAATTGGGGTTGTTCAGCCTGGAGAAGAGAAGGCTCCGAGAAGACTAATAGCAGCCTTCCAGTACCTGAAGGGGTCCTACAGGAGAGATGGGGAGGCACTCTTTATCAGGGAATGTAGTGAGAGGACAAGGGGTAACGGGTATAAGCTGAAAGAAGGCAGATTTAGAATAGATATTAGGAAGAAATTTTTCACTGTGGGGGTGGTGAGGCACTGGAACCGGTTCCCCAGGGAAGTTGTGGATGCCCCATCCCTGGAGTTGTTCAAAGCCAGGCTGGATTGGGCTTTGAGCAACCTGGTCTAGTGGAGGGTGTCCCTGCCCGTGGCAGGGGGGTTGGAACTTGATGATCTTTAAGGTCCTTTCCAACCCAGACCATTCTATAGTTCTATGATTCTATCTAACATAGATATACAGCTTGTTGCTTGCTAATAGGTGATCAGTATAATTTTAGGCTTGGAGAGGTATCCAGCTTCCACTTCAGAAGAACACAAGTCTCTCATATGTGGTGCTATACCTTGCCTGACTTCTGAAGGTTTGTCAAATACCCAAAGGAGTCTCATACCTATCTTTAGCCAAATGAGTCTCCTCCAGGATGCCTACTCTAGGATGAATCCAGTAGGTCTCCAGACTACATTTGTCATGATGCAATTGCTTAAATGTCTATGCACGCTGCCATTTCAGACTCCCTACAGTGTAACATGTGGTCTCCAGCTGCTTTCATGAAAATTACAGGTCTCCCATTGGTCTTGCATCACATTCGTCAGATGTGTACAGATATTTTAGCATCCTTGGAATCTCAAATGGCACTTGACACTCATATTCATTGAAGCATATTATGACTGTATTGGCCAAGGCCTTGATACAGTTGTCCTTTTTCTGATACTTGAAAGGACCCAGATGCCATGTAGGTCCTGTTTCATATTTGTCAGCCCTGAGTGGGATGTTGGGTTCCCTTCGATGTTACAGAAGACACCATACATGCATGATTAGGCAACTGAATTGAACACCATGTCTATAATGTGAGATTAGATTCATAGTTGACAGGTACATTGTGGTACACACATGATTTTGTGTGCTTGAATATGAAACTAAGTCCTACCCACAGACATATTCCTATCAATTGTACAATGATGAGAACTTCCCAAACAGCAGTAAATCTTCTGACTTATAGCACTGATTATGCCTTCTGTTTATATCTTTATTGCCATTTATTCTTGATAAAGAATACCTAGATTGCATTGTACATAGTGTTTGTAAGCACTTCTTGTGTATTGCTAAGCACTTAGCTTTTTTCTAATATTAGCTGGTGGAGCAGAACAGGAGATTAATTATTAGAACCCTTAAGATCTAGTGTCCCCACTTTTCACCAACTCATCTCAGTATGCACTATTTCCTTCATTTTGCCTCATGGTTCTTTAGCTCTGCTGTTTGTTCTGTTTTCACTTGACCACTTCCGAGAACACTGTCCCTGATAAGACAAGTAGTGTAATAGGACCCATTGCTCACTCTGAAATGTTTTATAAAAGAAAAAGTAATGAATCCAAATATTTACATGGTGTGGTTTGCATGACGTTAGTGCATTCAACTTCTGGTTGCACCTGTAGAACAAGTTTTTTTAATGTGGTATGATTATAAATTTTAAGCCAAACCCTCTTCTCTGGTACATAAGAATAGGTCCTGATGAAACCAATGGGACTTATGTACATGTATCTAAGTGTAAAATCTGACTGTAGAATGGGGCAATTACCTCCTCATAAGACATGTCTGGAAATTTGGTTCCATCATGGCAGTGGCAACAGCTTTGGCTCTTCATTTTACTTTTCTTTTGCATCCTTTTTATACAGTTTCTTTCATTGGCATTGATGTGGAAAATACACTGAAAATTGATCAGTGATTCCTAAGGCAACTGAGTCTACAGGTTTGGATTGAGCAAGAAGAGATTGGGTTGAGGAAGAAGAGTTTGGAAAACTCAGATTGTATCAACTAGGGAGCATGTGTGGGCAAAAATAAAACTTTTCTATGAATATAAATTATTTCACTGGGTACCAGATTTAAATAAGAGTTTATCTTATTGTTGCTGGATTAAAATCTCATGTTTTCTTTTCTTCTTGTGTGGCATTATTCCTATTTCATGCTATGACTGGTCTCGAGATTACATGTCTGAATTTTTAAATGCTCTTAAACACATGTGTAGCTTTAAGCAAATGAAACAGAGATCAAAAAGGAAATATTCTTTGGTACACTGGTGAACCCTAGGCTAGAAGATTTAGATTACTCATTAAATACAATTATTTATTTATTGTGAGGGATTTTAACTACCCTGATATTTGCTGGAAGGCCTACTCAGCCAGCCATCCGCAGTCCAGGAGGTTTCTCCAGTGCATTGATGATAACTTCCTGATGCAAATGGTGGACGAGCCGACTAGGAGAGGAGCGCTGCTAGATCATATTCTCACGAATAAGGAGGGTCTGGCTGAAGAGGTAAAGGTTGAGGGCAGCCTTGGTTGCAGTGAAAATGAAGTGGTGGAGTTCAGGATCTCATGTGGCCGTAATAGAATCCTGAGCAGAATAGCAATGCTGGACTTCAGTAGGGCCAACTTCAGCCTTTTCAAGCAATTGCTCGGGGAAATACCGTGGGACACAGTACTTGAAGGTAAAGGGGCCCAAGATAGTTGGTTAGAGTAAAAAGAGATCTTCTTCCAAGCTCAAGATCGGTGCATCCCAACGGGTAGGAAGTCAAGGAAGTGTGCCAGGAGGCCTGCATGGTTAAACAGGGATCTGCTGGGCAAACTCAAGTGTAAAAGGAGGGTCTACAGATCATGGAAGGAGCGGCTGGCCACTTGGGAGGAATATAAGAATGTTGTCAGACAGTGTAGGGAGGCAACTAGGAAAGCTAAGGCCTCCTTAGAATTAAACCTTGCTAGAGGGGTCAAGGATAATAGAAAGGGCTTCTTCAAATATATTGCAGATAAGGCTAACACCAGAGGCAATGTAGGCCCACTGATGAATGAGGTGGGTGCTCTGGTGACAGAAGATACAGAGAAGGCAGTTACTGAATGCTACCTTTGTCTCTGTCTATACTGCCGGAGGCTTTCCTGAAGAGTCCCGTACCCTTGAAGCCCCAGAGGAAGTCAGAACAAAGGAGGAGTTTGCTCTGGTAGATGAAGACTGGGTTAAGGAGCGGTTAAGTAATCTGGACACCCATAAATCCATGGGTCCTGATGGGATGCACCCGTGGGTGCTGAGGGAGATGGCGGAAGTCATTGCTAGACCACTCTCCATCATCTTTGGCAAGTCGTGGGAAACAGGGGAGGTGCCTGAGGACTGGAGGAAAACTGAATGTCACACCAGTCTTCAAAAAGGGCAAGAAGGAGGACCCAGGTAACTATAGACCGGTCAGCTTCACCTCCATCCCTGGAAAGGTGATGGAACAACTTATTCTCGATGCTCTCTCTAGGCATATCAGGGATAAGAAGGTCTTTAGAGGCAGTCAACATGGCTTCACCAAGGGGAAGTCATGCTTGACCAACCTGATAGCCTTTTATGAGGACATTACCAGGTGGATAGATGATGGTAAAGCAGTAGATGTGGTCTATCTCGATTTCAGAAAAGCATTTGACACCGT
>WKFP01015254.1:817765-891549 GCA_011057875.1 Pterocles orientalis | reverse complement strand
TATCAGAAGGGGGGTGGTCAGTAGGTCGAGAGAGGTTCTCCTCCCCCTCTACTCTGCCCTGGTGAGACCTCATCTGGAATATTGTGTCCAGTTCTGGGCCCCTCAGTTCAAGAGGGACAGGGAACTACTGGAGAGAGTCCAGCGCAGAGCCACGAAGATGATGAAGGGAATGGAGCATCTCCCTGCTGAGGAAAGGTTGAGGGAGCTGGGTCTCTTTAGCTTGGAAAAGAGGAGACTGAGGGGTGACCTAATGAATGTTTATAAATATGTGAAGGGTGAGTGTCAGGAGGATGGAGCCAGGCTCTTCTCTGTGACATCCAGTGACAGGACAAGCGGCAATGGGTTCAAGCTGGAACATAGGAGGTTCCACTTGAATATGAGAAAAAACTTCTTTCCAGTGAGGGTGACAGAGCACTGGAACAGGCTGCCCCGAGAGGTTGTGGAGTCTCCTTCTCTGGAGACATTCAAAGCCCGCCTGGATGCGTTCCTGTGTGATCTGATCTAGGTGTTCCTGTTCTGGCAGGGGGATTGGACTAGATGATCTTTCGAGGTCCCTTCCAATCCCTAACATTCTGTGATTCTGTGATTTTTTAAAAGGGCATGCTTCTGCTGAAACTTCCAGGAATGTATTTTTGTGTTCTCCAGTATACCTGTGTTACTTAAGCATGTAAAGCAGTTAAGATGTACACATTCCATCATGTGAGTTTATATGCATACACATCCACATCCACCCATATTCCCCCATACATTCACACATATAGTCATGTACAAAGACTATATATACACGTCATTTTATAAAATGTGTATTGTGTATATTATGTATTGGAATTCTAAACATATTATATATGCAATTTGACTGACCTTGGCTGTTTTGAGCTGTAAAAAAATTAAGAGTCTGATTTAAGGTGGGCATCTAGGTTTCTTTTATAGTCAGTGGAAATGTATTTTCAGAGGATTGGTCCAAGATTACTTGCAAAAATTGTCTTTTGGATGTTTTCTACTGATGAGAGGGGGAGCTTGCTCCATATCTAACATGTGTCTTTGCACCTGGTTAAAGTAAGCTGAGAAGGATCCTGTTCAACTGTTCTTAGTTAAAAAAATGAAGACTGTTCTACAATGTAGTTAAAACATTGTTAAACATTCAATTTCTATGTAATAATATCTCTCTTGAGAAAGATAATTCTGGTCTTACACTGGTTACTGCAGTTGTTTGGTGCTCAGCCTGACTGTGCTTCTTATTTCCTCATAAGAGAAGGATTAGCAAACACGCTGGTGGGAACTGCAGAAGCTGCCAGAGCTTGTCTCCATTAGATCAGTTGCTGCTGCAGCCGAGTTAGTATTGGCTCCAGTATAATTTTTTTTAGGATTCTCAGGCCAGACACACATCAATGCTAGAATTAAAAATAAGAATTAAAATTACAGTAATCACATTGTGTATTTTTAAAGAGATTGTCACTGGCATGGATAATTTGACCTTTTCGTATAAATGTCTCTTAGAAATCAGAGTTGGCATGGGTGTCCCTAGACTCTTCTATGCTTGTGAAAGAGCATAAGCAAATTAATGTAAAGGAGAAGCCAGAAAGTTCCCTTACCTTCCCAGACTAAAAGCAGAGATGCAATAATGCCTGCTTTGTTATGAAATCTCCTTGTTGAGGTGTATTTAAGAGTTCTATTAGCATTCTGCACAAAGACTACTGAAGGATTAAACTATTAAAATGTTGTTTTCACTTGACATCAAAAATCAGTAATTTAAGAGCTACAACATGGTACTTTTCCCTTCTGAGTCACAAACTTTCCCTAAAGCATAGTGAATTTATTAAACTGTGATTAGTAATTGTTTCAAAGGAGGAATAATGTGTGTTAAGAATATGCTATTTTCCCAATATCCAGTGAAGCTCTCACTCTTTTCCATTGTGGTCCCTTTAAAACTTTTGTCTGAACAGACTGACTGAGCTGTTGCTCTTCATACAGTAGGAAGAAATTAAAGTTTTCTAGTTTGTTTTGATTTCACACTTGGATTAATAGGGCAACAAATCATAGTTAATTTATTTGTTCCTGTTTCTGCCAGACCTATTGCTTAGTTATTTTAAATTATCTGTATTCTAGTTCACACTTTGAAGTTAGGGGATAATTTCTTACACTTATGAATGCATAAATTTAAAAGAGCTGCTAATGTCTTTTAAGATTCCTATCTATCTTTACATTTCCCTTCATCAAATAAATATTGAGCCTCCAACTAATGGCTTAATTGTCTAAATTGTCTGTTAAAAAGAGACACTTTGTTCCTGCTAAAAAAAATGGTATGGATTTATATTTTGGTCTTCACTAACATTTGAACTTTCAAATAGTTTCTCATTTTGATTTGTGATGTGTAAGGTTCAGTGCTAAAGTTTTTGCAAACCAGCATGCTTATATTTTTTGGATTCCAAGGGGAACATTTTATTATATATTACTTGTCAGAGCAGAGGTTAGAGATATTTTGAAATTCTTCCAATATTCTTTGCTGGCTTTTGAAACGTGAAAGAAAAATTATCAATGTTTTAAGGGTATAGTTAGACCAAAATTATAATGTTATGAAGGAAGCATATGACACAGCTGGTCAGAACAAACCTTTCCCACCGTCGTCTTCTTTCATCATCTTGTTAGGCTCATTTTCAGGGAAATCTTTGGTGGTCAACCTGAAGGAAGTGTTAATTAATGCTATATATATGCTATTCATCTAAACACACACATGTCATCTTCAAATATGTTTGTATATAAGTGTGTGTGTTTGTACGTACACATGTACAGATTTGTAATCATCACACAGACGCAAACATAGCTAAAAATGTTTAGTTTACACACACCAAGCATTGTCTGGAATGAAGTTAACCTGAAGCAGGTAACTCTCTCAGGTCTCCTACTGAGCTGGATTCACTACTCAAAAATCTTGACCCAACCCTAGGAAGTGAAGGTGAACCAGCTCCATGCAAATGCTCTTCAGCAAGACAACTCTTGGTCGCTGCCGTCCAGAAGGATACAACTGGAGCAGGTGGGAGACTGGACCAGATGACCTCCAAAGGTTCTTTCCAACCTCAGCTGTGCTCTGATCCTGTGATTCTGTGAAGTGAGAACTTGCATTCTGCAGTGAAGACTACTGGCTAAACTATCTTTTTACCTAGGAAATAGAGGATATTGATTACTTACTGACATAGCACCTTCAGACTGATAACAGCATTTACAAGCAAAAGCTATGTTATGTTATTTTGTATTTTGTTATGTTATATAATTTTATTATAATTATATTACATTACAGTGTTATGTAATACCATATGATACGATCATGAAGTGCTGTATTCAGTACAAAGTATTTCAGAGATTGTTATTAGTAAATCTAGGAAAAAATCTAGACTTTATTTATAGTCTAGTAAAGGAGATTCCTGAAGGCTGTTGGGAGAAGGGGGCTGGGAAACTCATTGAAGCACTCAGGAAGAGGAGGGAAGTATATTTACCAAATGCTGGTTCTTTATTTAGCCTAGGATATCTTTCTGCTCATAAACTCAGTTTAAGATCTCTTTGTGAAAAGTGTAAATGCCATAGTGCATTACTTCTAACGCCCTTAGCTTTAGACACCTGGGTTTGAAACTGGCCAGTATTTAGATGCAGCAGAAAAACGGTAGAAATATCACTGGAAAACCTATGAATCACTTAGTAGAAAAAGGAGGGAAATAATGTGAAATTTAAATCTAATAGGTATCTTAGCAGAAGAGAGAAACACATTGGTATATGAATCTGGGATTTAGTCTTCTAAAAAATAGGTGAGTATTTTAATGGCAAGCTATGAAATATGTGTGTAATTTGAAATCACATCTTGGAAGTGATACCTCTCTTTATGGAATGTATGGGAATATCAGTTGTTAGCAAATAGCGGAAAAAAACTTGCTGTGAAATGTGTGTCTAGTTTATGAGGAGGTTTTGGCCACCAGACATCTTAAAAGATATGCTGCTACTTTGTTAGGAAATATATGAAAAACCTAACACAGTGCATGCCTGGAGTTAAAAAAATATCCAGGTAGAAATTTCAGTGCTGCTGACCATTTGAGTTATGTCTAGACCACATGATGATCACAGAAGGATTTCTGCTTTGGTTCTGAATGTGTTGGTAGATATCCCTGACAGCCCAGTTCAAAGGAAAGCTGGTAACTCAGGTCCTGGAAGCAGTTTGCATGACATTGACTCTGGGCTAGCCAAGGCTGTGAACTCTGAGCTAAATTATCTCATGCAGATAATCTGGCTGGCATAGCCCGTGGTGTTTTCAGTACTGACACTTCTTGGTTGGAGTTCGCACAATATAAAACTCTCCTTCAAGAATTTTTATTGTCATTGCTATTCTTGTTAGTAAGACAATTTGGTGCTCTCAATTGTGATCTTTTTGTGCCAAGTGTTGTGCAAAATATGTAGAAATTTATGTATAATAAAATAATGTATGTGAATTCTTTAACAAAACTTAGAATATTTTTTTCCTTTTTCTTTTTTACATTTCTGTTTAGTGTGACTAGAATGATTTACTTCATTATCTCTCTCATTCCCTCAGAATGGACAAAACTAATGAAACCCAGTCCAGAAACATGATTGATGATATTTTTTGTTCTTTTACATGATAAATTAAGCTTGCACAGTATTTTACATTGTCTTTTATTTTTTCAGTGTTTCAAGACAGTACTTTTGACAAGTTACTTGGTAAGAAATTATTTCGTGGCTGAAGGAACCGATAACAATGTGAACTATAGATATATAGACAAATGTGTTTTAAATTCCTTTTTTTTTTCCTGCACTTGCTGGAACAAAGACAACACTAATAAAAAAAATCTGAATTGTAAAACTTTTTCTTCTTCGTTGTTGCATTGTCGTCGCTTGAATGAAGGTGTAGTGGTCACGAGTACAAGTAAAGGCCATAGACTGAATGAATACTTTGGCAAGAGACTATGGAAAAACAAATGCCAAGATAGCATCAGCACAGAAAAAAAGCGATGAGAGAATTGGTATATTTTCCTGAATTATTAGTACATTTGATATTGGTTTACAAGATGTCAAAACACAGGAAGAAGAACGTGTATAAACAAGTGTGGAGTCAATTGTTAAGACCATGACAGAAGTCTGAGATGAAAGGACAGATTCTGATGAGCCACCAGGACTTAAACATTTATTTAAAATTTAAATATTTAAGAACCTATTAAATTTAAATTTAGTAGATTTCCATTCAAGAAAGTCCAGGAACCACAGAAGATTCTTACATAACCAGATTTAGCTAGCTAGCAAGACAGTGTGGGATAGCAGTATCCAGACTTGACAGATGTGTAGTGTTTGTTACTAGTTTGGATGTATTTTTTCTGTGTATAAAGTTAGCTTGCATTTTAACAGTTTATTTCCAAAAAGGGATACTAATATGTATTCAAAGGCCAGATGTTTCACAAGAGAGGAACAACCTCAAAGTATGAAAGCCACTTGAATGCAAAACAACTGTAGATGGTATTTAGTTGGCTTAAATATAGCTGGAGTACACAGATACCTGGTACTCATCACAGCTATAGTCAACAGTTTTCAAAGACTGCTTAACTCTTCACATAATATTTCTGGGATGTTTAAAGGAAGCCAATGATGACTGCTTAAAATTTCTTGAGGTATGCCCTTTAAACCCTGCCAACAAAGGGATTGTGATCCAGGATTAGGTGTACAGGTACCTGAACTCTTACAATGTTCTAAAATGCTAGCACTGTTTTTGGGGAATAATGTGTAACAGACAAGAAGTCCCGACAGTAACGAAGGAATTAGATAATCTTTGACTTGATTTAGTCTGAGTAGGGTATTGAATCCTCATCTCCAATGTGCTGGAGAATGTCCTGATTAACAGGCCATAGGGTATGGCAGGTGAGCCTTTCTTGAGGTTGTATTATGTCACTTCAGTAAACATGCCTCAGTATTTGGTAGCTTAGTGCTGAGAGAAGAGGATAAAATGTCATTATGTTCTTTGTTCCTTCGTGGTTTGGGCACTGGCTTAGCACACAAGGAATGTACAGGCTTAATCTTCCTCTGTCTCCTGTCACCAGGTAGACTTCCAACCATATTCACCAGACTGTTAAAAATTAGAAATTGCCTTGCTCTGGTGGGCTGCTGCTACCTGCGGAGAATGAGAAAGAGGTACTTACATTGAATATTACTCCTCTCTTTGACAGAAGCAGACGTTTAATTGCAGTGGGGGCAATATCATCATCTGGAGGTATCTTTGTTCAATGGAGAGAGAGAAATGCCTCTATTGGGAAACAGCTTTACTTTCTGCCGATCTTCAGGTTTACTTCAAAATCTCTGATGACTATTGTAGGAAATTTGGATGGTTGTGTTGTGTGACCTGGATCATTCTCTGCACCTGCAGTTTCAGTTAAATATTACCTAACCTGAGTTGTAGAGTGGGTTCCACGTGCAATTTAATCTGCTACAAACTGAAGAGTTGGCAAATGTTAAAATATTTGAAGAACTGGTATAGTGTTCGGCACTGAAGTGTGCTTTGGTTCAGTAATTAAGGCTACTAGATTTTTCACAGCAGGAATCCAAAGGTGTGTCGTCTAACTATGTGAAGTAATCAGTCCTTATTCCATACTACATAAACAGGCAGTGCAGATGAGGCCATGCGAGATTTTACTGTGTCACATCTTTCCAATTTAAGGGTTGAGGGACTCTAAACTCCTTCTAAAAATTAACTACTATGAAAACATTGTCAGATAAAGGCTTTGACAGCTGACATGATCAGCTTTTGACTTGATTGTTTAACTTATCCATGAATCTTAAGCTTCTCAGGGAATGCCAAAATACTTGCCAGCTCCCCTCTCAAAAGAACCCCCTCTTGGAGGAGCATTTACCCACCTGATTGAAGCCCGGCAAATTTGTTTTCCTTTAACTGCTAATTGCAGCTTTATTATTTCATATATAGAATTTCTGTACTATCCTGATAAAGGCACATCTCTCAGTCTTACTATTTTTATGTTGATTTAGGTACAGTTTCGTTAGTGATTACTCTTCAAATCTCTTCAAAAGTTTATTTCAGTGGGAAGTATGTCTCGTGGGTTGGATTCAAAATGAAACAGTATGCTGTAATCCTGCATGTTTTTATAAGAGTAAACCATGTGAAAAATGATGCTTAATATTCAGTAGCATTTCATAAAGCTATGCAGAAGTTATGAGATGTCACAAATTAATACATATATAAGGCAAAAAGACAATGCAATAAAACGTATTTATTAATATGTCATATATCAGAAAAGGGAGGGGAAATTTCTGATATGTGTGTCTTCTGGTTTCTGAAAATAGCTTTTTTCTGTGAAAATAAAATCTTTTCAAGCAGAAACAAAACTTTATTTTCATAAAATGTGCATCTGCTCTACTTCGTACAGAATGTTTTTCGTGTGAGTGATCAAGAGACCCTAAAATTTGTATCAAATTCAACATATAATAGGAAAATTCAAATGCCATGGAAAATCCAGGTCTATTTCAGAAATGAAGTAAACATGTAAATTCAGGGTCCTAGTGCCACTGAAATAAATAACAAATATCTTGACTCGAGTATGAGACAGGACTTAACCCACTTATAATCTGGTCGAAAACCGGGTGCACAACCTTGGATTCATTTTTCATTCAGTTGAGTGCAAAAAGAACAGAATTTGCAAGCAAAATATATGGGAAGAAAGTAATACCCAAGAGTGGGGAAGGTACAGAGACTCTTCCCATCCACCCAGAAGACTTTTATTAACCATTTTTTCTCCTTCCTTTCTTTATTCTCTGATCTCTCAAATAATACTGAATTTGCCTTCACACTGCTTGCGTGGTTCACCATGAGTGTTCTGATCGGTTTGTTCCCTAGCTGTATTACATCATTACAAATGTTTACACCGTTTATTATATTATTGCTGAATAAAATATACATGATACAAAATATTTTCCAAAAGGTATTACATTGACAGCTAGTATGCCTTTTAGTTATCCAAAGTTCATTACTATAGAGAGATGCTTAGATCTATTTAATCATCGCTAGGAGTACAAGGTTGGAGATGCTTAAGTGTCATCTGAGCCTTAATTTGCTTGACCAATGTCTGTGTAACAAAGGTCTGAACCAAGGCAGATGTTACAATATGGTATTGCAAATGCAATTTATCAACTCTCTGGCTTTGAGTTCTGTGTACTGCTGGAAGGCTGCCTTCCCTTCCTAGTTCCCTAGTTCTTACTTTTGAGAGATCTTCAGGTGTGCAATGGCAAACTTAGCAGTTGAATATGAATAACATGCTGAATTCCTGCTTATGGCAAGAGATTATATTCCCCCCCTTAATCCATTTTGCAGAAAATGTCTAAAACCAGGGACCAGAACAATGATTTACTGAGAATACATGGGAACAGACAGGCAATGAGTTGGTACCTAGTTCTTTCGCCAGCCTGAACATTTGCAGTTCTCAGCATGCTAGAACAATGCCAAGACACTGCATGATGTTAAAGTGGATTAGATGTATTATGATTTCATGGAGAGATGAGATAGAATAATCTTTTCACTGAACTGGGGGATTCAAATAACTTACTTTGTTCCTGCAGCATTTCAGGTTACCCTAATAAAGTACTACAGCATACGGGCTTTTCAAAGTGTGAGTTAGCTTTTGAGGAAGAAAGAGTTTATGGCTGGCACAGTGTGAGTAAAAGTTCTTCCTGCAGTGATATTTTGTGCCTCTGGAATTGTTATGTATTAAAGAAATCTTACCTATTCTCTTGGAGTAAGTCAGGCAACCCTGAAGTAACATAAGAGAATATAAAAAGGTAAAGCCTGAACTGATATATAGATAATGTATGGCTTCCATGTCACAGTTCCTGCAGTTTACGCTGTTTAGAGATTTTGAATGTACTTCTTCAGAGATCCTCTTTTGACTGAAGGGTTAACAACAAAAATTTGTGAGGAGAGTAACATATTTCATGGGTGAGATTAATTTCACATAATTGTTAATATTTCAATTTTTAGAATGTAGAATTTGTAAAATAATGCTTTTTCTTTTCTTGCCCCATTAAAAAAGGACATATTTTTAATATTGCTGCATAGGTTTCAAACATTTTGTTCAAGTAAGTTTCCAGGCAAAGTATATATGTATATCTAAGCTACGATCACACTTTTGAAAAGGCTGCTGCAGGCTCCTCTTTGCATCCAAACTACTAGTCTGATATGTGATACCAGGGTTTGCTTAGTAAGGGTTTAACAATCATCAACAATTATGTTGCACGGTTCCATTTAACCCTTCACTGGATCTCTGTTGGCCTGTGACCAGGCCTCTGTGAAAAGCCTGGTTTACAATTTAATTTGAAGATGCACATTTTTTTATTCCATTTAAAAAAATATTTTAATTAGTAACAGTAGATTGGAGTTCATTTCTTTATTTACCATTTCTTTCTTTGATCAGGGATCCCCACTGAATAGAATGATGGTATCTATCATCACTGTTGCCTATTATTAGTCTCAAAGCCTGAGGCAAAGTCAAATAAACAAAATGCATTAGCACCTTTGACTTTCAGCATTAAACCTAATAAGGAAATAGTAAAACATTAAATTACTTGTTCTTCATCACATGACTAATTCTTAGTCGAGCAAGAACTTGACCCTACTGATTTTACCAAGATCCCTTCTCACACAGTCCTACTCTTAAGATAAAGATAACATTAGTAATTGTTATTTTTATTAATTTCTGCCTAGTAGCTTTTAGCTTCGAAATTGTTTTAGCAGAGAATTGCCTTTAAGAGACAACTAATTTGTAAAAAGACAATGTTTTCCATTTTCTTAAAGTATCAAAGCAGAACGTAAATTTTGTGGGGCTGCCCCAAAGCACGAATGTAGCTCTTCCTGGAGTTAGCTTCACATTATCAGCATTTTTCCAGAATCTTACTTTTCTGTCCAATTTCAGTCCAATTACTAGACATGGTTAACATGGCTGACGGATGTGACACAGGACTTGTCTCTATGAACTAGTGGCTGGATATGCAACCATAGCTTGACTGCCACTAGTGACCTCTAGTTTTAAGGAACTGCTTTGGGCCTTGGGGATGAGATTCAGACCCATATTGTAGATGCCAGAGTATAAGTGCCCATATTTGTATGCAGTCTAGGTTACAGCTATAGTCAATAGAGGTAGACTACATACTTGATTGAGATAGGCTTTATAGGCAAAGAGATCAAACCAATACAGTCAGTGTTCTCTGGGGAGCTCGTTTTAGGCTGCCATTCATTTCAGGATGAGCTGAATAGCTCTGGAGCTGGCACTAACTGTGCAGTTTAGGTTCTGATTAATTTGCTGGCCTTCAACTGCCGGTCAGCAGTGCAGACCTCCAGGAGGCCCTCTGACAGTTCTCTTAGCTTCATGAAGGTCTCTTAGAGACCCCAGGGAACTTCAAATGGCAGTAAACACTTATGTTTAGAAAACTGAACAGACCCTTAGATGTTTAAGGACCATAACAGTCAGAGAGCTCACACATAGGCTGCTGGGCAGAGATGCAGTGTGCAGTGCAGTGATGCATGATCTAAGCTGGCATTGCCATTTGACACCAAGGAGAAATACAGGTGTATTAATAGATGTACAGACTTGTCATGCCTTTCTGATTCATTAGCCAAAGCCAGGAGCCATCCCAAAAGATGGCAGACACCCTTGTTTGGGTGTCTGAATCCTGCCTCTACACTAGCATACCAACATGAACATGTTTTAAATCTGGACATGAATCTGACTCTGCAGGGAAGTCAGTTCCATTTTGTTTCTTTGTGACTCCATGTGTAATATGAGATTAGCAAAGCTTCCTTCCCAGAATTGCCATAAATTTTAATTAAGTTATTGAAAAAATATTTTATTTACTTGATTAAAATACACTGTAGAACTGTCCAGGTTTTTATCATTTTGTCATTATTGTCTTTTCTATAAAAGAGCTTTCTTTTTGTAGTAACACTGAAGTTCAAAAGGCACCTCATGACAAATTAATCTTTCAACACCCACATTTTGAATTTTCTAAGAGTTATGCAAACTTTTTCCAAGAAATCCTAACATGCATTTCAGCCTATTCCTTTTCACTGCATGTCTCTCAAATAACTTTTGATACCCTGCAAGACTGTTGGGCCCCAGACCTGCTCAGTGTTTGACTTCTCAGATGAGTCCTGTTCTGGATGCCTGGGTATACTGTCTAATGTATTATGCGTATACTATAAAGCTAGAAAAACTGGACACTTCAGCACTTGAGTGTTCACGTTTAATTTCCATTTCAAGCAAAAGCAAATACCTTTAATCACCTGTCAGACTGTTATTTTGTCCATCTATTTATCTGACAAAGAATTTGTAACATCTTAAAAAGAACTATGACCCTCATGCCCCAAATCTTATACAAGATAAGTATATGAAATTGTTTTGTTCTTAGAAAAATATAAGATTAGCATTGTAAACACTTTAAGTAATTCTTCTTTTATTTTTTTTTAATAAAACATTAATCTAAACATAAATCAGAAATTTTACCCCAGTCTTATCAAATATTCGTGATCCTTTGCTTTGAAGACTTCTGGGTCATGGCATCTGGTGTTCTGCAATTGATACCTTTGACTTATTATTTTAATTAAATATCGCTTAAAAGAATCACTGCCATCTGTAGTTATTTCCTCAGAATGAAATTGATTGTGAAAGTAAAAGAAAGAAAATTAGTTAGAAGAATAGACCTCAGGCATTTTATCATATATCTGAATGTCCAGACAAAGAAAATGTGATTGAAACAGAAAGAAGTATCAGAACTGGTCAGGAATCTTTTCCATATAAAATGTTAATTTGTCCAAGTTAAAATTTTCATTTTTTATAAGCCTTTCTTTGTGAAATTGATGAGAATATCTACCTATGATTGAATTTTTGGGACAAGTTATCTTTTAGCCTGCTGTTTATGATATTCCATTCAATGTACTTGGCTAGGATTTGATGCAAGATTTCCAACAGAAGTTTTCTAACCACAAAACTGTAGATTTAGATTCTTGTGTTATGTGACACAAGTCACTTTTCAAACTTGGTTAAACACAGGGGACAAATACCGACAGAAGAAATCAAATGCCTACAGCTTAAGAAATACATTTCAGAACTAAGATGCCTAAGCTGAAGCCACTCCAGTAAATCAGTAAGAATAGAGCCTTATACATACACTGGTGACTTCCTGATTCTTGATTTGTTTCGGATGGATGTATCTTTCTGCATCTTTCTTAGTCTTTTTACAAATTTCTCCACCACTGTGCAGGAGAAGAGAAAGGTCTTGCAATCTCAAAAGTTGGATATCAAAACCTTTTATTTCCCAAAGGAACCTTTGTAGTTATACTCAAATTAAATATAATTAAGTATCATTTGATATTTGTAAAAATGTTATTTGCTAAAAAACTCCAAAACAAAACATAACAAAGAAAATATGACCAATGTATGTGTTTCTTAAATTTGAAAGAATTCCCCTGACAATACCGGGCTGGAGGCCTCAATAACTGGGTGGGTCTTGGGCTGGTTGCAAGAAGAGCTGTGAAATGTCAGTGAAGAGAGTCCATGGCTTCATGAAGCTGGCTAGAGGTGAATGACTGTGTGCTCCTGTTTCTTTGTTGTCAGTCTGATTCAAACCCTTAATGCCTACAAAGGTGAACTAGATGCACTTGGGTTGTCACAAAACACTTTGCTTTATGCTGGGAAAACCATCTCTTTTCCTTTTAAGAGGAGTTATGGCAGAATGATTTGGTCTCTACTTTCAAAATGAAATTCCAGCTTTGGTCCCATGCTTATGTTTGGCTGTAGCTGCAATTGATTGGGCTTTTGTGGTTTTACAGTTTTCTGGCCTTTATAGCTCGCCTTACAGAAGTTTAAGATATCAAGTGTGCTTGGATTTGTCTCTGGTTGTTTTTGAACATGCAGATGTGTTTTAGCTACTTTTGCCTACAATTTGCATCTGGCAAGTATTGTTAATGCAGACACAGTTATAAACTCTGCCCCTGTTCTTAGCTCAGGTTAAGAAAACACACTGGACAGCTGTTACGAAAATAAGAGAAAAATCAGCTTAAACATTAGCTGTAATTTCTAGGCAAGCATGAAAGAACTGAAGTGAGGAGAGCAGGTAACTTTTTAATGGTAATATTGTACAAGAGATGATATGCTTTGCTGAGACATTAACACTTATTAAAGCGAGTATTAAATTACAAGGAAGCAAGGACATTTTACATCTAAATAAGAATATCCACCAAAAAAAAAGACCTTTGTTCACTTGAGTGCAGTACATCGTGCTTTTAGCTAATTTTAACTTATCTGCAAGTCTTTCAGCGCCAACTGCTGAGAAGGCAAATTAATGAAAAGAAACGTAGACAACAAATGGATCCTGACAGGGCGGTTTGATGTAGGCCTCTTTAGTACAGATTTGACCCAAAAACATTTCAAGCTACTGCTGATAAGAAATCAGTTATTAAGCATTAAGTTTTCAGAGCAGTGCCTGGTCATTAGGGAGCCTTTATGAGTGTTTTATTTTACATATAAAGCTCACATTGTCTTTAGAACAGAGTATCAAAAAGGGTTTGTCTCGTGACTCCTTGACATCTCTTGTTCCCTTCTGCCCTGTATCAGTTTCTGTGTCGTGTATGTTTAATTGTGCACTGTTCTCCTAACAGCAATTAAAACCTAATTTAACTTGTTGCTGAGCAAGATGATAAGAGCTCTGGCTGTCAGCACGGTCAAAGATCAACCATTGCCCCATACAGAGCTTATTGCAGCTTCATAATTTATTCTGCTCAAAGCTCCTCTGAGAACAAGACGGACTTTGCAGCTGTTGGTGTGCCTCTCCACTTGTAACTCTTCTGGAGAAAAGACAAAATCCAGTTATGTTATTACTGGAGTTATTACTCATATGTGACAAAACAATGGATTTTTTTTTTTTTTAAGATTTAAGCTGGTATAAGGCGGAGGGGCAGGGCTGTTTTATAGCAGGGAGGTTGGAACTAGATGATCTCTAAGTTCCCTTCCAACTGAAATCACTCTATGATTCTAAGATTCTAAGTTGTCATTTGAGCATATTTAAAAGTTCATGTGTGTGCAGTTAAGGCAATCAAAGAAACACTGATGTTGCTAAATCCTCCACTGAAAGACTCTGGTTTCCTTCAAAGGCATGTAAGTGAAATAGGGTCTGAAAGATCATTTATATGTAAAGATTCAATTAAACTGTCATGCTTCTTTATGGCACTAAGAGAGAACAAGCTATAAAACATCTGTGTGCAAAGAATGTCTACAGTGTAATGTGCAGTCAATAATTGTGAATTGTCTAGTCATTTCCAGCAAAAAAACTTGAGTCTGGCATTCTCCATAAATAAAGGAGCCATAGAATCCATCCGAGATGGAAAAATTTTATTAAGTCATCAGTAGCAAATGTTGAAATTATCTTTTGCTGCAGCTTTTTCAGAACTCTGTCCTATCACATTGTACTATCTTAGCCACTAAATTCCACCATTCTTCTCAAGACACTGTTCCAGAGGCATTTAAGATATCCAGTCCAACCAAGAGCTAGTAACTTCCCACTAACAATCTGAATGTTTATTTTCAATTCCTTTTTGAGTTACTAAGCAGTGAAAATTACCCAATTGCTAATAGAAACATGCCAAAGAACCTCCTCCAACCTCCCCTTATTTTGTCCAAGTAATTTGTTGTAGAGGACTGAAGCTCAGCTCACTCCTTCTCAAGTTTTGCCTGTTGATACCTCATGTTTGTATCTTACAACTGAGGAACTTTTTGGTCCAACTCTGAGTAACTGGATCTGTGAGACTCCCATTCACTCATTCATTCTGACAGAGGTGCTTCAAAGATCCTCTCTCTCAGGCCTGGAAAACAATAATATGATGACAGAGTTCTCAGAGTCCTTCTGATACAAAAACTCCCTTACCTGAGCCTGAGGATAGTTATAACATTTTTCTCTGCGCAATACTCCCACTTATCTCTGACAAATTTCAGAGATATCTCCAGCAGTGTCCATTACTCCATTTCAGTAACCTGCATTTTGGGTACAACACCTTCTGTTTCATCAGTTCTTAAGATTTGCCTATGTGACTTTACAACGGATACCTTTCGACTTCCATATTCTTAGATGAAGTTATCTGCACAACAACAGTACTGAATTAGGGGAATGAAAACGTCTATTCAAAGTCTGTGTTACTACCCAAAAACAAAGGCTCAGAATGTTGTCTTACCTTCATTAAGACAAAGCTTCCAATAAACACCATTTTGTTTGCATGCAAAACAGAACAAACTGGGGATCAAAGCTAAATGTATTTTCAAATAAGTTTATGAAGCAACCCTATTGATATTTTGTGCATTCAAGGATTCGTAGTTGTTCACAATGCAATTTGTATGAATTCTGTCATTGATTTTTAAAAAAAATATGTTATAGGTCAAGATATTTGTTTGAATTGCGGAACATCAGTTTATTGTTGGAAGAAAGTTGCAGACTTGAGCTTTAACATTTTGTTTTGTGCAGACATTTTAATGAATGTTAGATCACATTTTCCTTCTTTACTCACTCTTGACTGTTAAAATGTCAGTGCCAGCAACTGCAGAGCTTTGTAAACTAAGTCTTTCCTTCCTTCCTTTTGGCCTGATGAGAGCAGTTGATACTAGAGGATGTAGTGCCAAATAAATACAACTAAAGGAAAAAAAAAGAGTGGGTAGAAACAGATTTTAATTCTTTTGGCCAAACATTAGTATCTTTTTACATATACTGAAGTAACTGATACGTACTACAAAGGAGAAAAAAAGTGTGGCATTTTCAGTGTAAAAATAGGTACTACAAACTAGAAAAAAATAGGATTTGTGCCCATCTTTTGCATCTGGTATGTAAAAGAAGTTAAAGAAAGAGACAATTGGAGCTTCAAGACTGAAATTTCCAGAAAAACTGTCTTTCTGGTTTAAGCATTAATTTGAAACAGAATCCTTGAATGTGAAGTAGTGTTGTCCTTAATCCTTTAACACAGAAAGTCTGAGCTCTCTGGAGATATTTATGTATAGCTGCTTTGAATGAGGTCTTAAAAATAGATTCTGCATCTTAGGTAGTTTTGTTTGTTGTAATGTCTAATTGATAAGTCTCTTTTTTGCATTGCTGTTATGGCAATATCCCATTATTTCAAATGAGACCTAGAATTGGTGTTTCTGTATCAAGCTGTAAAGGTTCCAGGACAACTTTCCTGGAGTAGTGTTTTCACCCAGTGTCTTTAGCCAGATTATCCATTCCTGTGTGATTCAGTCAAACTATCTATCTCCTTGCTGTTCACCCCTTTATGCCAATTGTCTGTCACAGAACTCCATCACACACAAAGCCTGCATTGCTTTTGTCCAGTGTTTAGTTTTGAACAAAAACGTTAGTATTGAAATAATTCTGTCTCCTTCCAGTGAAGTGCTTTAGTCATAGAAACATTTTCTACAATGTATTTTACAATGTATTTCCATGTTTTCAGGTATTCTAATCAGTTCCCCGTGCCGTTAGGATTCAGTGTTGCCCACAGTAAAGAAGCTTTCTCTCTTCTACTGAAAAACAGTTATGAGATTCACAAAGCTGTTATTCATGGTCAAGGCCTGTGCAAATGGAGACAGAAGAGAAGAAACCTCTTTGTTGAGACAATTTAGCACTGGCTAGGGAATTTCCCCCCAAGCAGTTCTCTAATAATTTTGCCCATATTGTGGGTATTTCTGTGTGACCAGGTTGCAAGCTACACAGTGAGTGTCTAATGCCCAAAACAATGTAAGTAAGCATGAGGCACTGAAGAAGGTTCTGAAAACACTTGTCTGGCATTTTCAATGACCAACATGAAGAGCATGTGAAAATAAAAAAGTACCCTATATCATGTTTTAAATATTTTTTTTTAATGGAGGATTACAGTCCCGGTTTAATATAGTATTTGAACATGTTCATTTAGAGATGGGGACATATTTAATCCTTCACCAGAGATTAATTGCTCAGTCACAATTGCTCTGTGTATTAGAAGATCATTGTAAGATACTGTTCAGCTAAACATATCCTTCAACCTTACTGTTTTATAAAGATTTTCAGAAGTGACAATACGCTCAATATGAAAGATCTTGTTTTGCACAGCAGGAAATATAGGACAGATTTTAACTTAATATGTAAATGATTGTATGGGGTCTGGCTGAGAAGGAGTTAGTATACCCATAGCAGCCCTCACAGTGCTGAGTGTGACACTGGCAGCCAGCAGGGTGTTTATAACACATCTTGGGAGGGGGCGGAGCCAGGACAGCTGACCCGGATTGGCTGTTCCATACCATGTGACATCAGCTCAGCCATAAAAGCCCAGGGAAGGGAGGAGGAGGGGGACAGTTGTTACTGTGTTTGTCTCCAGGAGCAGCTGCTACACATACTGAAGCTCTGCTTTCCTGGGAAGTGGCCAGACATCACTTACTGAGGGGAAGTGGAGAATAGCATCTTTGTTTACCTTTTGTTTCTGTGTATGGCCTTGGCCTTTGCTCTAATTAAACTGCTTTTATCTCTACCCACAAGTTTTGCATCCTATTCTC
This sequence comes from Pterocles orientalis, assembly GCA_011057875.1. NCBI lineage: Eukaryota > Metazoa > Chordata > Aves > Pterocliformes > Pteroclidae > Pterocles > Pterocles orientalis. The sequence goes on along the minus strand of WKFP01015254.1, from coordinate 873,949 downwards.
CCCCTTTATTTTGCTGAACGGGGAGTGATAGAGGGGCCTGGTGGGCACCTGGCATCCAGCCAAGGTTAACCTACTAGAAGGGTGGATAAAATAAATTCAAGAGCAGACTAAATAACGAGTGAAATGATAAAGGAAATGTATTTCTTGTGGTTTTGGCCTATAAAATTTTGCATATTGAAAATTTCACATTTTAATATTTTTATTTTAAAATAAGTTATTAAAAAAATGTCACCGTCGAAGTACAGAATATTTAGAGAACTGTCTCAAGTATTCAATATATTGATGAAGATTTGGATTTAAGTTGCATTGCTACTTTTCTCAATATAATATACAAAAGTATATTTTCCTTGTGAAAAGTCTTTTAATGAGATCATATTGAGAAAATAACAAATAATCCTTTGGGTAATTTAAAGGCACAACTTCTTCGAAATATTATAAGAGATAAAAGGTTTGGGGTCCAAAACTAATGACTAACAACAAATTAAAAGCTTTCACAAGAGAGAGGATTAAGTTACTAACAAGAGTACAGATAGACTGTTTTTTACTATGGCCTCAGACTTTTTACGGTCTATCTCTTCTTATACACAAACAATAACAACCTCTAGCTCAAAACCACTTACCTAAAGGTCCTGTACCTCAAAATTTTGAAAAGTGATTATACTGAAGGAATATTAATATTTTCTTTCCTGTGTCTTCATTAGCAAAAGCCCAAATTAACCTTCTTCAGCCTCAGGCATGTGCCTGAGATAATGACAGTGAAAAGAATTAGACTGCCTCTCAGGATGACACTCCCATCCTAAAACAGGTAAGATAAAACGGTTTTAAGTTGAAAGAGGGTAAATTTAGATTAGATATTAGAATGAAATATTTTACTGTGAGGGTGGTGAGACACTGGAACAGGTTGCCCAGGGAGGTTGTGGATGCCCCATCCCTGGAGGTGTTCAAAGCCAGGTTGGAGGAGGCTTTGAACAACCTGGTCTAGTGGAGGGTGTCCCTGCCTGTAGCAGGGGGGGTGGAACTCGATGACCTTTATAGTCCCTTCCAACCCAAACCGTTCTATGATTCTGTGAAATCATCTTGTAGAGGGAACTGTCGCTTTTTACATTAGATGGAGACTAGACAAATACCTTTGTTAAGGCAGGTCAGTTTCAGACGGTCAAAATTAAGTGAGATGCATCTCCCTTGAACCATCTAAAATCTTAATTGGTTTCTAAAATATTTGTTTTCTTCTAGAGGTAGCCTAAAGCAAAACTGCTTCTCACTACAGTGCCTTAGCTATATGAATGAAGTTAGACTGTATTTGTACATTTGTGATCTTACTTTTAAAACTTTAACTATAAAATAATATTCTTGACAGTAATCATTGATCACATAGGTAGTCCCCTTGGTTATTCCATGATTAGACCTTTGCAGTGTGATCTGAAGAAAATCTCCTACATCTGCCCAAAACTGTTCTTCTGTAAACTGAAAATCTTTCTTACTTACTTGTTAAAATCTGAGGTTTAGTAAGTTATTGTGAAGTTTTCTTCAGTTGGACAGATTTGCCATCTTTCACAAAAACTAAAAGGAAAACAAAGTGTGATGTATTGTAGGAGATAACAAAAGAAACATTCTACTCTTGATCTGGATCATTGTCCTTTCAGTAGTCTCAATATGAGTTATTAGAGTCAATTATATAGAATATTATTTTTCCTTGAGTATAGAGGATGAAAGCACTTTGTATGAAAAGATGGGCAAATTTACTCTATTATCTGCGCTTGAACAGCTGCTTCCTCTGAAATCCTTTCCTTTAACCTCTCTTAGAAGAGGTAAACAAACTTTGAGAATGGATTTATATGTCCTAAGAGAACAATAACAAAGAATTAGTCTGAAAATGGTTCTCAAATATCATCTTAGAGCCTTTGAAAGAGAGTAGAAACAACTCAGAATAAATTTTAAAGAGTCCAGAAACTGAGCAAAATTACAGAATATTTCAGGTTAGAAAGGACCTCTGAAAGGCAATCTAGCCCAACCAACCACTCTACGCAGGCCAACTAGACCAGGTTGCTGAGGGCCATGTCCAGTCTAATTTTGACTATCTGCAGGGGTGGAGAGTCCACAGAACCCGCTGTAGTGACCACAACCATGGTAAAAAGTTTTTCCATAATATTTCAAGAATTTATTTGCTCCAACTTGTGTCTATTATGTCTTGTCTTATCACTGTGCACATCTAAGAAGAGTCAGGCTCTGTGTTCTGCATGCCCTCCTATGAGGTATTTGAAGACAGCATTAAGATCTGTCCTTAGTCTATAAACGGGACAATCCCAGTTCCCTCAGCGTATCCTCATATGTCATGTGCTCCAGTTCCCTGACTCTCTTGGTGGCCTTCTGCTGGACTCACCAATATATCAGTTTATTTCTTTTTATATTGGGGAATCCCAAACAGGATATGGCACTCCAGATGTGATGGTGTAAGTGCTGAACAGGAATGAAGGATCAGCTCCCTTAACCAGCAGGTGACACTTCTGTCAATGCAGCCCACGCTGCTGTCTGCCTTCATTGCTGCAAGGGCACATTGTTCAACTTTGATAATCTAAAACTGAGATATGTGTTAGTACTCTGTGAATATACAGAGGATTAGATCTGATGCATGTGCTCCTGGCCTGGAGGAGGCTTTCTTTATTCTTACTGTTTCTTGGTTTTTATTGCATATCTATTCAATGGTACTTGACATTACTAGGAACACGTGTTGTGGGATAGAAATAATATACTTATTTGTTTAAATTATTCATAAGTGCTAATAGTTTGCACTGGAAAGTCAACTCCCTCTGAAATCACTATTCAAGGCTCTCTTACATCCTTGAACTATAATCATCATCCTGCCCAGGTGAGCATCCTTTATTGGCTTTTCAGTATTTCCTGAAAAATATTGTTACTGGGTAATATTTCTTAAAATAATCCTGTTAAGAAATAAATTATTATTGTCTCTAAAGTCTGATAGTCCTGTGGTTAGTATATGACACATTCATTCACCATGTCTAGGATTACCCAGAAAATTTAACAAAGGTCTTATGTTTATTTCTGTTTTTCAGGATGTGGACATGTGGACATGAAATTATGCCACTTCTTCCTTTACTGTCTGCTATCTGAAGACACCTATTTACTAGACTCTTATCTGGGCACTTTTCATGATCACTAAACTAGTTATCACAATGAAATTCAGGACTATTGGCATGGAAAGAAAGCGGATGCAGCAAAATGGAGGATGAGATTGAGTGCTAAAGAACATATTTTGCCATTCTGTCATGTAGCCCATTCCTTCAGACTGTTCATCCTTTAACAGAGCCAAAAATGCTGTTTGTAGTAGTTGTTGACTGTTCTGTTCTAACTTTTTACTAAAGATGAGCACCTAACTGATTTGTTTCCTTTCTTGAGCTATTGTAGAAAAATGTTATTATATTCTACATCTTTCAAAGCCTGGATATGAGAAGACAGTCTAATGAAAGACACATTTTGTTTTCTAGTTCTCTGGCCTCTGCTGGCATGTGATAATACCTCATTTTTTTTTTAACTTTTCATTTTCACTTTTAAGCATTAGATTTTGTGCAGCGCCAAGAAGTGAGAATGTGTGAGGGTTTTTTTTTTTTTTTTTGTTGGGTGGACTTCAGTTTCTCATGTGGAAAATTGGACCACCAAAAGGAAACACCTGCTTTCGTCTTGAACACCCATGTTTCTTTAGATCTGCAATATTGTTCACAATTTCCCACGTTTCCAGTTTGTAGAACACCCAGCTGCACTCCAAGGTCAAGACTTGACTAAGACTCAAAAGACAACTTCTCATTTAAAGTAATTAAGACATGGTTGGGCAAGCACACCAACATCTAATATCACATCAAAAGAAAAAAGCAGCACATGTGAAAATGTCACTTCAACAGGATGAAGAAAGAACTGTAAGCAGATTTGTTCAATTTTAAGTGGACTGTTTATAGATATGCAAGCCAAAACTACCTGAGTTATTATCACAGATAAATAACACTGAGTAAATCATCATCAGCAAGTCAACATTGCTCTGGAAAGTTGTTATTATAGACAAGACAATAGCTATCTTACATGTGTTTCCACAAGTACTTTTCAAAGGGAAGCGATTCTTTTTCCTACGTATAAAAGAAGCTTGCCTTTACATGTAATGGTCTATACTAGGTAAAGAGGTGTCACAAGTAACATGGAATTAGTGGAGAACAAATGTTGATATAATGTCAAAAAGAAAAAAAACAAACGTTATAACTGATCTAAAGTAAATGTTGTACTGCTGGCCAATTATCTAAATGCCTAAAACACAAAATCAACAAGAAAAGCAAAGTCCCTTAAAAGTTTCCTGGAGATCCTGTCACAACCACACAACCTGCTCAGGCAGGTTTGTTCTTTCTCTGTTTTCCTTTTTGAGGGATTAATATGAAAAGCTTTCCTGACTCCTGGACAATGAAAGTGTTTTGAATTGTATCACTTCAATGGGGAATCCTTTTTTACAGGTTTATCCTCAAGCAAAATAATTCTGGTTTTGCAAAGTTTCACCATAATAAGATAATCAGTCAGCCAATCAAATTCTCTGGAAATATTGTTTTTTTAGTCAACATATTTTCCATAGGCAAAAATATAGATAAAGTATTCCATGTCGTTAGTTTAACACTGTTTTGTAATTGTGCTATATATAACATATAGGTTTGATGCATTATTTTTAATCATGCTATTTCCATTGTCCTCCACAGCTACCTAAACTGGCCTAGACTATAAGCTCTTTAAAGCACTTTTTCTGTGAGCATTTCTTCAAGATTCTTTACTCAGAGAAAGGTGAGAAATTCCAATGAACTTGCCAATATGCAATACTATATACTTACATACGTATATTTCATGTTTTCACAAAATATCTGAATTATTTTGCATTACGTCAAATATATAAAACTCTTATTTATGTTGCTTGCAGTTATTCTGCTGGACCTGCAATTTTTACAATCAACTCATAAATGAGAAGATTGACACAATTGCGTCAGCTTTAGTAACTGCCTGATTATCAGTGGTGAATTATGAACTGAAGTTGTTTTAAACATTTTGTCCTACAAGATGTTTATTACATTGTCATTAGGTTGTCTATACTGATAATTTTGTACTGGGTTATGTTTCACCATCCTTCTTAGTGCCTGCTTTTAAAAACCTGTTCATTATCAGAATGCACTGGCTGTAGAAAACTAATAAAAATATCAATGATAAAGTATTTCCTCTACAATTTAAGCTCTTTAGAATAGCATTAGCAGCCTACACAATATATCAAAGTGATATTTTCAAAAGCACCCAGGGCCCTTGTTTTGATGTCTAGCCTGCACCTTTGGCTACAGAGGAAAAGGACATAATGGAGGAGATGCACATGACTAAATACAGATATCTACAGTGCTGCCTAAAACAGGCCGGGTGAATCACAGCTGGGTATTTCTCTCACTGTCTTTAAAGAAGCCTAAGATTCTTCACAGTGAGGGTGACAGAGCACTGGAACAGGCTGCCCAGAGAGGTTGTGGAGTCTCCTTCTCTGGAGACATTCAAAGCCCGCCTGGATGCGTTCCTGTGTGATCTGATCTAGGTGTTCCTGCTCCGGCAGGGGGATTGGACTAGATGATCTTTCGAGGTCCCTTCCAATCCCTAACATTCTGTGATTCTGTAACAAGCTCCACTGTAGTAGCATCTGATGTGCTTACCATCCTCGCAGACCCAAGAACTTGGTATTCGTGGTTTTTCAGTCAATCCAAGTGTACAGGAAGAAGGGGACCCGCCCTCAAATCATTCTGTAGCCTGGTACACCATAACTTGGAAGCAAGAGAAAGAGGTATGAATTTTTTCCTCTCCAAGACAGGGGAGGGGAGATGTACCTCCATTTCCTTCTTCCCAGTGAATACCTCAGGCACTAAAGTTTCATATGAAAGTCTGCTGTATTTTCAGTGAAAAAGGTCACCTAGTCCCTCATACCTAAAAGGATGAATATAGAATCTAAGCACAAGGAAGTGTTTCAAGGCTGTGAAGCCCAGCTTCATGGTGATCTCTCTATCAACTCAGGCATTACTCTGTGTCTGGAAGAAAGAGGTTTCTGATACACATGTACTTTAGTGTTTTCAACTGATTCAGAACAAAGTTTATTGTGAAACCCAGTCCGAGAGCCTAAACTTTTCCGAGGGAGAAGTGCTTGGCACCATACATTCGGCTGTGAGATCTAACGCCTAACTTTTTCTTTGAATATGGCTTTTCAGTTCCAGTCACGGGAAATTAAATGCCCAAACGTCAGTGAGGATATGTGCCCAAATGATGATCTGATGTCACACTGGAGGCTTGTGAAGAAGCAGAAAGCTTAACTGATAAATTGCTAAGTCCTGGGCTATTATCTGAAACTTTTATACTTTCTTCCCACAACAATATTGTTGCCAGAGTATCAGGGTGTTTGAAACACACTCATAATTTCTTAGGCAGAGAAGCAATTAGGATGCACTCATGGCAATATATCATGTACAGTAAACAATTTAACTGTAACATAGCTCGGGAATATTTATTCCAAGGGAGTTTGAAATATTTGACAGTCAGTGGACTTCTTTGTGCAGGGATAGAAAAGGGTATTAGCTCATCTCCAGTATAAATACTTGCACCCAGCAACAGAGACCTATTATAGGAGTATGCTAGTCAATGTTATTTCAGTAAATCAGGAAATTTCAGACCAAATATTTATGTCAGAAATTACAGAGCCATTTATATCCCTATTTTTAGTACACTGAAAAAAGTAATGAAAAAACAGGATTTAATAGACTTTAATAGGTAAAGTAAGAAGCAGGAATAATGGATTTCTGTTAGAGGCTCTGATTTCTATAAGGGAACCATTCTTTATTTCCATCTTCTCACTGACATAAAAACCTGAGTAGGTGCCCTTTTATAGACCTTGCAAAAGGCGTGACCCTGTGGCTCCCTCTCACTTCTGCAAACAAAGGCTGCAGTACCTCATTTTTCAGGCACGTCTACCTTACGCCAGGTGATCTGCCCCATTTATTGCCGTCCCCTATATGGGTAGTTACACAGACTTTTACAACAAAACATCAGTTGCCTACTTTTCAGAAAACTTCTGACTTCAGTATCCACTGCTTTCGTCATCTGCAATAAGTATCTGGTCCTGCATCAGTGAAGTCGATGGAACTGATTTAATTAGGTGCAGGTGTAAATCAGAATGTCACAACTTTTTTAATAGGTAAACAGGGAGAGAAATGGTCATTCTGTGCATTAAGACAGCATTTACCTCAAGCGAGGAAAAATTTGCCTGCCCTTTTTAATTACCCTGTGTGATAACAGAAGTAATTTCTTTCTGACATGGAATAAGATTGTTTTGAAGTTGGCCCCTTTATATATGTTGTAATTCAAATTCAAAATGAGCTATAATTCAGATCCATACATTTGAAGACCTCTAGCAAAAATGGGTGATTTAATTAGTTCAGAGAAATGTGATACATATGATGTAGTCTTAGTTTAACATTAATTTCAAATTAAATTGTGATTTCATTAATTCAGAGAAGATTTGATACTCATCATGAAGTCTCAATTTAAAATTAATTTTGCCCTTGAAGACTCATGCTGCTGGTTTCTGAGGGAGCAGAAAATCAAGAACTCTATTCCCAAAATAGCTTGAGATCCTTATCAAGAAAAGATACTAGCAGCCTTCAATTTTAGAAAGTCTCTCCTCTCTCTCTTCTCCAGGTTTCCTTTATCATCTAACATTTGACCCATACTTATCAATATGTATTGTAAAATTTTTCAACCTGTCAACAGAGAAACTACAGTTGAAATGTAGGTAGAGATAAATATAACTCCACAACTTGTTTCCCATGATCCACCCATGAGCAACTTGTTTGAGGTTTTTCGCTTCTTCCGCAGAGAAAGCTCCCTCATTGTCTTCAAATAATGATTGATTCAGTGAGCTGATCTGAGGACAAGAAGTCACGGGAGAGGTCTCTGCCCCAGTACTATGGCCTGGAAGAATGATGATAGGTTATCATTTCCCTTTTGTTGCAATGACTTCAGTTCATGGATATTTTGTTGCAATGGCTTCAGTTCATCTAACAGGAACCAATCCCTTTCAGAATTGCTCTCAGACCTGGCAGGCAGAGGAGTCCTTGAGACTGTTGTGAACTGTACACCAGAAAGCCTGCTGTGCGTTTTAGGGTCTTATGTAATATTTGAAGAGTATGTCAAAGTGTCATTTAATCAAGGTATTATAGAATAGATTAACTTTTCAGTTTTGGTCTAGACTTTGATTAGTAAGATTAATTACTGGGATAATTTTATGTAGAGGGGTGAGCAAATAGAAAAAATATTTCCTTTGTCTTTCACCTTTCAGTTCTCAGAAATCATTGCCTTCCACACTGAAAAAAACAGTCAAGCTTAGTAATTACTATAATATATATACAAATACAGATATATGTATTAATCTTTTTATGATGAAATTATTACATCTTCAAAAAGGGCAAGAAGGAGGACCCGGGTAACTACAGACCGGTCAGCCTCACCTCCATCCCTGGAAAGGTGATGGAACAACTTATTCTCGATGCTGTCTCTAGGCATATCAGGGATAAGAAGGTCATTAGAGGCAGTCAACATGGCTTCACCAAGGGGACATCATGCTTGACCAACCTGATAGCCTTTTATGAGGACATTACCAGGTGGATAGATGATGGTAAAGCAGTAGATGTGGTCTATCTCGATTTCAGAAAAGCATTTGACACCGTCTCCCACAGTATCCTTGCAGCTAAACTGAGGAAGTGTGATCTGGATGATTGGGTAGTGAGATGGATTGTGAGCTGGCTGGATAAAAGAAGCCAGAGAGTTGTGGTGAATGGGATGGAGTCTAGTTGGAGTCCCATATCTAGTGGAGTCCACCAAGGCTTGGTATTGGGACTGATGCTGTTCAATATATTCATCAAGGACTTGGATGAGGGAGTAGAGTGCACCCTCAGTAAGTTTGCTGATGATACGAAACTGGGAGGAGTCGCTGACATGCCAGAAGGCTGTGCTTCCATTCAGCGAGACCTAGACAGGCTGGAGATTTGGGCAGGGAAAAATTTAATGCAATTTAACAAGAGCAAGTGTAGAGTCTTGCATCTGGGCAAGAACAACACCAGGTTTCAGTATAAGTTGGGTATTGACCTGTTGGAGAGTAGTGTAGGGGTGAGGGACCTGGGGGTCCTGGTGGACAGCAGGACGACCATGAGCCAGCACTGTGCCCTCGTGGCCAAGAAGGCCAATGGCATCCTGGGGTGTATCAGAAGGGGGGTGGTCAGTAGGTCAAGAGAGGTTCTCCTCCCCCTCTACTCTGCCCTGGTGAGACCTCATCTGGAATATTGTGTCCAGTTCTAGGCCCCTCAGTTCAAGAGGGACAGGGAACTACTGGAGAGAGTCCAGCGCAGAGCCACGAAGATGATGAAGGGAATGGAGCATCTCCCTTATGAGGAAAGGCTGAGGGAGCTGGGTCTCTTTAGCTTGGAAAAGAGGAGACTGAGGGGTGACCTAATCAATGTTTATAAATATGTGAAGGGTGAGTGTCAGGAGGATGGAGCCAGGCTCTTCTCTGTGACATCCAGTGATAGGACAAGGGGCAATGGGTTCAAGCTGGAACATAGGAGGTTCCACTTGAATATGAGAAAAAACTTCTTTCCAGTGAGGGTGACAGAGCCCTGGAACAGGTTGCCCAGAGAGGTTGTGGAGTCTCCTTCTCTGGAGACATTCAAAGCCCGCCTGGATGCGTTCCTGTGTGACCTGATCTAGGTGTTCCTGCTCCGGCAGGGGGATTGGACTGGATGATCTTTCGAGGTCCCTTCCAATCCCTAACATTCTGTGATTCTGTGAATATCTCATCAGATAGACTTTTCCCACCTTGTCTGTTTTTCCACTTATTTTGTTTTTCCTATTTGTTACCAGCCTGGAAAACTGATATCTCATTCCGTTTGTCCCACAGTAACCTGTTCTGATTTACAGTTCAGTGTAGATATGTTTAAAACCCACGATGAAATAGTCTCTTTTCATATGTAGTTTAACATCTACATGAAGGCTGGTGACTGAGCTACAAGTACATGAATGAATGCAGCCTCCTGATCTTTGCCTTTACAATGCCCTTTTGTTCTATAAATTTCCATGTGGGAAGATTAGGGAGGGTCAGTAAACAAAAATGTCTTTGCACTTCTTAAGAGAGCTAAGTGCTCTGCCTGTAGAGTCAGCAACTTCCCATTGACTTTCAAATAATCTGAAATAGATGAGTTCCTTTCACAGCATGAAAATTCTGTCTGGGGCAATGGGTATTGTCTTCTGATTCCTTACTCGTGGACTCAGCAATGTGACTGAGACATCTGGCTAGAGAGGGGCTTGCCACTTTTATTATGCCAAAACCAGGGATTATCCTATCAAATGCATGTATTAGCGCTTCCTCATTCCAATCAACACATTTCTTTTATAATGTATATTTACTTTATAATTTATAAAATATGGCAAATGTTTCATAACCTATTCAAAGTCAGATGAACTGTACAATTCTTGCGTATGTTCACATCTAATGGTATTCTCTTTGGAGAAATAAAGAAGACTTTGAAGGGTTATGGAAGAGATATAGTGTCAGGGATGCTGTCCACAGACTATAATTTGGCTTTTCAGCTTTAAATTTAAAGGACAGAGGCTATGGGAGAAGATGCCAGTCACCTATTCTGCTTTTAGGAGAATATCTTATGAAGCAGCTTCAGAACACTGAAACTTGGTGTAGAAACAGCTCTGTAATCTTTATGCTGCCGCTTAGCCTTTGACTGATGTGAGAATTTCAGGATCAGGCCTTAAGAAGATAATTTTGGTGTATGATGGATAGAAAAAAGTAGTAGGTTAATTTGCTACCTGTGCAGTCTCCCACTATACACACTGTTAAGTCAAGAGGTTCTAAATAAAACAGATGGCCAAAACCCACATGCTTATAAGGTCACCCAGATGAGCTTTAATATACACAGTGCTGTTCAGTTCATAACACAGAAGCTTTGGAAGGAATTTGGATACTAATAACTGACCTAAAGATGTGACTGTTTATTCCAACCACGTACAAACATAGGGAATTATGCAATGCTCTGACATCATTTCTGCCAGCAGCTGGAAACCTCCGCTGAACATCTGTCTGAAGTGCTGTTCTCACAATTCAGCTGCCAAAACTAGCTGAGTAAATTAAAATGATATTCCTAATTTTATTCCTTTAAAAATATTTGTATTCTTTCTGATGGCAAAATGCTTTTGTGAAAACTCCTCTTTCAACAATTCTACGTGCCATATCTATAGCCTTTAGTTAAATTTTGTAGAACACTTGAATATGTGTCACTGTGTCAGAATATTCATGAGACTCATTTGCACTAGCTGTTTTTTATATGTTGGCAATTTACTCTGAAGTGATTGCTTGCTCCTCTTGGAAGCGGGGGCAATTTTAACAAGCGGCCTCAATTCTGCAAAAGCAAAAATGCTGTGGGGTAATTTTAGCTTTCATTGAAAGAATCATCATCTCCCCAAAATATGAAAAAGTAAGAAAAATATTTGTCCCTTTCATATCTAAAAGTCTAAGCAGTGTTAAGTAGAAAAGCAAAGTGACTAAGGGAGGGAAATATTCCCTTTCCCATTGTCTGAATTTGCTATGGGTTGGTATGCTCTTAGACTGTCTCCATTGATCTCTAACTGTATCCTGAATGCAACATGGAGCAACATGAGAGACAATCTAATTTTCCAGATGGACAGCAAGAAGCTCTGGTTCTGAACTAATTTTAACTATGTCTTTAGCTCTTAGCATTGGGTTTATTTCTCTTATTGTGCCCAAAAATAGGTTAATTGAATTGCACTCTGGAATTGCCTGACTTTGTTTACTGACTTGAGCAGCTTGGATTGACTACTTCTGATTTACACATGCTCTTTTTGTTTGTATTCCTAAACTCAAAGCATGAGATTCCCACATTTAATCTCTTTATATTTCAGTTCAGTTATAAAATAGGGATTATTATGGTTTGATATGAGGGCTATTCTTTGGGATGGGCATTTTTATGTGTGAAATTGTGCATAAAGAAAGGTATAAAAAGTTGTGTTTCAGCTTCATTTAAGGGGTAGCAAGTCCCCCCAGAATTCATGACCACTTAATTGCAAAGTGGTACACTGGACAAAAGACTACTGTATTTGCAACCTCCACTTACCTACTTCTGGGGGGGGGGAAAGGGGAAGGGGAAAGGGGAAAAAAAAAGAAAAATGTGTAAGGCTTTATTTGGTGGAAATATTAATTTCCTCATGGATAAATAAGATAGAAATTTCGTGGTATTTTTTGCAGATTCAGTAGAAGTTTGGTTCAGGAATTTATTCCATCCTTATTTATCCCGCCATTATTATACTGCCATTATTATATTATACAAATTATACTATGTAAAATGAATATGAGTGATGGCAAAACTGGGATTTGACACACACCTCTCCCTCCACTGGTGACAAGGGATACTTCTGTTAGTAGAAAAAGCCCCGTAGCTGGTATATTGGAAGGTAACTGCTCAGTTCTTAAGCATTAAGAATGTCCAGCTCCTTTCAATAAGTTATCTATACATCCTGACCCAACTGCTTTTTTAAGTCCCTCATTTATAAGTCTTGTTAAGTCTGCTATGTCTCCCAAATAAGCCATTAGGTCATTAGGCCACATAATTTATTGAAGTACATTTTGTGAACAGGGAGTTCATCCATGAGGATATTGTGTTTCCCAAGGAAGTTAGGAAGAAATTTGCCAAAAGGGAACTAGGGTTAAAAATTCAACAGATATCCGTTTCTCCAGAGTTTCTCTAAAAGATGTTTCTGAACAAATGTGAGACAGAAGCAGAAAGAAAACCTTCAGTAAAATGCTGAAGTGAAGGCTACCAATGTGGTGAGCTGTACCTCTAAAAATGAAAACTGATTAAACTGGAATGAAAAAACACTCCTAGTAACTAGTAGGCTAATTGCACTGCAGTGCAAAAACCTAGATCCACAAGAGGATTCAGCCCTTGCTGCTATCTCAGGTTCAAGATCCTCAATTTCCACAGCTCGGCAGTTACCTCAGTCTGCAGATGCCTGTTATGGCAGAGGTGCCATTCTGAGCTTGCTGGATGTCTGTCTTGGAAGTACTAGGCATCTGGGCACACAGCTCATCCTTGTACACAGAGTATATGTCCTACAGTTGTCTTTGATGGGTAGGTCTCATAGAATCATAGAATAATTTAGTTTGGAAAAGACCTTTAAGGTCATCAAGTCTAATCATTAACCTAGCACTGACAAGTCCACCACTAAACCATGTCCCTAAGTGCCACATCTACATGTCTTTTAAATACCTCCAGGAATGGTGACTCAACCACTTCCCTGTTCCAATGCTTGACAACCCTTTCAGTGAAGAAATTTTTCCTAATATCTAATCTAAACCTCCCCTGGTGCAGCTTGAGGCTCTTTCCTCTCGTCCTATAACTTGTTTCTTGACAGAAGAAATAGACACCCACCTCACTACAACCTCCTTTCAGGTAGTCACAGGGAGTGATAAGGTCTCCCCTCAGCCTCCTTTCCTCCAGACTAAGTAATCTCAGTTCCCTCAGTTACTCCTCACGAGACTTGAGCCCTAGACCCTCGTCATGCTTAGTACAGAAAACAGTGCAAAAGTATTGGGTCTTAATTCTCTTCTTGACTCAATAACTGCCTCATTGGAGTATTTACCTGAGCTGTAAGAGATGCTATTCCTTACAGCTGCTGCATGAGTAGATCTGGAGAGTCTATCTCTAAAATCTGTGGATAAAACCACCAGGTTTTGGAGTGCTGATGGGCTGGGTAGAAACAGGGTGGTTTTGACTCTTCCTCTGAAACGCTTTTGTTTTACATGTTACTATTAAATATCCATTGGCCGAAAGAACTGAGAATGACCCTGGAATCTAGTGATTAGGAAGCTCAACTGGCAGTCAACCTGCTTAACATTGCCTACTCCAGTGAGGCAGTTTTTACAAAGTGGAACATGTTCAATAGGTGAGTGTGAAAAAACCTCAGTCCTGGCTCTCTAACAACACGATGGTTAGAGCTTTCCTGTGAGAAATCAGAGCTGGCAACACAAAGGTACTGCTGCAATGTTGCAGATAGTAGTTAGTTTTTCATCAGAAAAATACATTGTTAGAGCAGCCACTAGCTATATTACAATAATTACATGCTTAATGAGACCTTAAATCCCCTCTTGTATTATAGCTGTAATGTTAAATAGTTAATGCTTTACTGCCTCCGAACAGTTGACTATAGGGTGTAATTTTACCATCAATTTAGGTTAATACATGTCCCTAATGTAGCTATGAAGCGCTGCCTTTCCCTTAACACTGGCCACATATTGTGGCTTATTTATGCCAGCAACTGTGCTACTTCATAGCCCATTTCATAGCTCTGTGATCTAGCTCTGGGTCAGTTTTCAACCAGACAAGCATCCTTATCTAGCGGCAAAATGCTTATTTAATCATTTAGGCCAGCACAAGGTGTGCAAAGGCACAGAATGTATCTGTTTCCACCAGATATATTCCTTTATGTAAAGGTTTTTGCTTCTGCAGTGAGGATAAGATGACGATAAAGCAGAGTTGATGATTCTCTGCAGTAGAAAAAATACTCCAAATATTTTTTGCATGTCTGTCCTTAGAGCCTGTATCTGCAGGAACTCTAAATGTTAAACACTGAATCAGCAGGAATCTCATATGTGTAATAGCTGTGTTACTGGATCCAAACCCTATATTTCTTGAGTCATGAATACTGCGTAAGCAAAACACTAAGGAATCTTAATCATTTCTCAAGGTATGTGATATGATAGCCCTTGAAGTGGAAGAAAAATCACTTTCAGTTATCTTTCAACCTCAGTAAATTTAAACAAAAAGACAGAATATCAAATACACTTTATCTTGTATACACAGTAGAACACTCCAACTAATAACAAGAAACAGATCATGACCCTAGAGGAACTCACCTCATTTAGAGATAATGAAATACAATCAAATATAAACAATTTGAAATGTGTCATGCAGACTTTGCTGTGATGCTTAAGAGCAAATCAGCTCTGTAAAGCAATGTGAACCAACTTTTGCTGTATATCTTATTGAACATTGCAGCAGCATTAGAAATGCTTTATAAATATTAAAATATTATTATTGCTTGTAACAAAACACCTTGTCTGGATTTAATAGTAGCATCCTAGCTAAACCAAATATTTATAAAAGTTGGATTTGGTAAAGATTTCGTGTGAAGTTTACTAAATTAAAGCTAGTTCAAGAAATGACTAAGATTCCTTAATACAATGTTGATCTTTCTTCCTATGGCCACAGTGCAGTGAGATAATGAATTTCAGTTGATTCATTTTAAGAGCAAATATTCCAAGATACTCTGAATCTATTCGGGTTGTGTTTGTAAGCAAAACAATTAGCACTCTTTGGAATAGATGGTTATGAATCACTCTATGCTCTGAGTGCTGTTTTCTCACACTGTTAATATATTTCTTATGCAGTTTTCATCCTAGCCTTACTTTTTTCCTGAGGAGCTCAAGCTTGCTTTGGTTGCTAATGACTGGGGGAGGGGGACAAATTTATTTCACAGTCTATCAGAAACTAAATTATCTGATTATTTCAAAATCAGACATTTGGACTATGGGTTCTTTAGGAATATCGAGCCTATCAGTATGTATTTCTACAGTGCATGCTGAACTTCAATGTGGAGTCTCTGCTAAAGCATTAACAGCAATGACAAGTCATGTCTCTCTCACAGGCTCCTGACAGTGCATCTGCCACATGCTTCTTTGCTGTCTACTGCTACCAGCAGAAGCATATCTACTACCATTCTTCCTGTCTGTCCCCTGGTAAATCTGATCCTGTAGTAGCAGTACTAAAGCAAAAACATTATTCAGAATTCTTTAAGCGTATGTCTTATCACAGAGAGTACTGGAGTGTTGCTACTAAACAGTGCACTTCATATAATTAGAAAAGAAGTCGACCAGAATAACATCCTCACTACTATACAGGTACCTAAATAATATAAAAGTAGTCCAGGCAGCAGTCTGGATAAGAAATGTAGGTGGAAAAGAAATAGTGTTTTCATAAAATGCAGACAATGTCAAAATGTTGTCACTAATTCCAACCTGGCTTTAACAGACCAAGACCAAGGAAAAGAGAAAGGGAAAAGGAAATAAAAAAGGAGAAAAACCTTCCAACAGTTGTGGAAGAACTGTTTAAAGCCTAGCAGCTGCTGACTTTCCAAATACCTGCTGAATGCAGGGACAAAGGTAGATAATGCTACCTCTACAAGGTTTTAAGGACTTTACCTATAAAGGATTTTGTATCCTTTGTCATCCTCAGCATATGGTGTTAGAAAATCTGAGATCCTTTCCACTGAGCTTTTAGTGACAGGGAGGAAATGGCACATATTACTAGAGTACTGGAAAGACCTCAGAACCTAAGAACTATCACCAGTCTGTTTTTAAATATTGTAATGCCACCTAGCAGAGGAAGTGCAACTGAAAGCATGGTTAGATATCCTCTGTCTTTATAGGGGAATATAGACTTTGGGCTTGTAAAGGTCTGAATTTTAAGTAATTTTTGTTTGAAAAGTGAAAAATCAACATTTTCCTTATCTTTTTTGAGACCATCTACATACCTGTATTTATATGTGTGAGAAAAAAGAAGACAAAAGGGAAAGAGAGAGAAAAGACTGAAGAGACTGCTTTCATAAACTCATTATGTTGCCCTTGAAAACAAAGACTCAGTTATTCTTCAGATCTTTTAACCATGTCTTATGAATAGGTATTACCTATCCTATCAGTTTCTTTAGGTCTATCCAGTTTATTTCATTTTTCCTTATATGTCAGGTACAGTCTAGTAAACAAGAAAGTTCTTGCAGTACCAATTGAAGTCCTCAATACGAATTTATTCTGTCACAGTGGTTCTAATGTCCATGTGAACTGTGTGGTCCCTCAGGGAAAACAGGTATGACCCCTAGTTTTCACTGAAGTGTATTGTACACAGTCTAGCGAAACCCACCCAAACAAATCTACATGGTGCATCAGAAAAATGAAGTAGTGAATAGACAAACACAATGCCATTTTTAAGAACACTGATTTTATCGTACAGGATTTCCAATACTTAATAAGTTTGTTCACATGCTCTGCTTCCGGTAGCGTTTTGCTTTCACAGAAATCCTTCAAATTGCTTCAGAGGAGACAGAGCCTGGGTTCCTGTAGTAGGATCAGTGCTTTCGTCTGCGTGATAACACTGTCAACATACAAAGCAAATAAGGTCAATTAATGGCTTCTGCTAAGAAGTGGAGACCAAGGCATTATCTGCTTGTTTAAAGATTGTTAGAAAAACACTTCTGGAAGTCTGAAACAAGAAAGGAACTGGACACGATTTGCTTTGAGAGCTGCCAGGCTCTTTTCCTGTCTTTCCTTTCTCTTACATTGTTTTTGCCTGAGTTGCCAGCTGGTCGAGCAACGTAACTTGGAATGACACAAAGCCTGTGAAAGTAACCAAGTCCTGGTTAGAATCTGCTGCTGTTCATATTGTGGAGAGAGGATACAGTCAGGCATGGAAAGTTATTTCCTGCACTTAGCATCTGATCAGTCATTTGAAATGTAAACGTGAATGGAAGAATAACAACTGCTAGAAATAAATGTACCAGAAGTGAATGGTTCTCCTTCTGGTTTGGCAACAAGTTACTAGTCTTAAAAAGTCTCCAAGGTGAAAAAATCCTAATAATGCATTTATAATACTTAACCTTGGGGGTATACGGTATAAACACAGAAAATACTGTAAATTATCAGGATTACTAGCATCTGCAGTTTTGTGAGCTTATTCAGCTTCAAGTGCTGTCCACATCTGTGTAAGTGGCTTGTCCTTTGAAATATCACTAAGCCATTTGTATCAGCCACAACCTTTGGCATTCTCTGCTGAAGGATAAATTAAAGACGAGTTATGTGAAAGCCCATAGAAAGACACCCAGAAGGAAAGATCCTCGTTCAGCTCTTAATAAAAACTGGTGGAAAACTGGAAGTGTGGAATTTGTTTTTTTCGGATTAGATGTTCAACCATGAACTACCCAGCATGAATGGTTTTTTTCCCCAGTAGAGGTTTCTCTCTAATGAAGTGTAATGGAGTTCAGTCTAACTGATAGGTATCTTGAGCTGGTTCAGAGGAACCTGACCCAAATCAGTCTTGTTAGAAAGGAATCTAGGAATCAACTTTCTGCATTACCACTTAAAATCACCTTAAGTGTTGTAGTATCACAATAATACATAAAATAACACAGAATATATTATGTTCACCAATATGTAAGCACTCTTTTGATAATTCTTTGTTAATTCTGCCAATAAATCTGCATAATTCCTTGTTGGTGTCAGTGAATAAGTCTCAGTTTTCATGAACAGACTCCCAAGCTCACATTAATTGCCTATCTTGTAGTTTATATACTTTGTTTTGGGATTCAAGGACATTCCCTGATTATGTATTAAGTTGATACACAAGCTCAGAGATTGGGTCTGGTTTTGAGTTCACCAATTCTGTGGAGTGGCAATACTGGAAAATTCCATTTTTCTGTTTCTGTGTGCTATTATGCTTGAGTTGATTAAACTTCATCTTATACCAAGATGATTTTGTTGTGCCTATATAATTCTTCCTGAGATGCTGCTCCAATATCTAATTCCTCTAATGTTCAGAAAACTTTTTCTGATTTCCTTTAGAAGCTTATTCACATCCAGTTATATGCATTTGTTCTTACACTAGCACTGGTCTTCAGTATAGATAATTTTTATACTCCCCCCACCAAGTTTACCTCCATTGTGTGTTAATAAAAAGCAAATGTATTGCCTTTCAGCCTCTATATTGCTGAAGCAAAAAAGCAAGTCCAAGTTCCTGTTATAACTCTTGTTTCACATTATCATTATTTCAGCTCTTTTCATCATTCAGTTTGAATTCACCTTTCACAACCCTGGGATTACCAGTACTATCCAGCATACTTCAGATGAAGCTTTGGCATCATCTTGAGTTTCCTATTTGTTCTGGAAAAGGTGTTTCAGCTGTGTCTTTATTTGTTCTTTTCACTGCTAGATAAGTAAAATCTCCTAATGTAATAGCCCAGCTTATTGGTGGAAGTTCTTTTTCATCCCTAGATGCAGGAACTTTCATTCCATTTGGTGTTTCATTCCATTACTATTGCAGTGACCTCCCAGATCATTAATTTCTTAATATAAAACACTTCTTTTAAACTTATGTTTGTGATGCCTTTCACATCCATGTCATCAGCAAATTTTATGAGCAAGGCACTTTATCCTTTGTGCTAAGGTTAGTACTTCATTCTCGTGGATGATGAGATCATCTGATTGTAGATAAAAGAAAGAATAAGTCCATGATTTCTGATTGTTTAGTAGCAATATAACTAGCAAAGTTAGAACCTTCTTCATAAAATAGCACCAAAACAGGCACCCTTTCATTACAATCACAGAATACCAGTATGTTTGTAGTTCAATTACATCTCCTCTGTGCTATGGCAACATAAAGATTGCACTGGTGAAGCCATGACCCTGGAAGGGGTCATGGTACCCAAATATTGACTTCTGCAAGATAACTGCAGTACTGATGGGTTCCTCTCCCCACTCTCTGTTCCTGAATCATGCATCTGAACGGAGAATAAATGGGAACATGATTCCTAAGCGATCTCTGTGTGAACTGGACTACA
The DNA here is from genome assembly GCA_011057875.1 of Pterocles orientalis. NCBI lineage: Eukaryota > Metazoa > Chordata > Aves > Pterocliformes > Pteroclidae > Pterocles > Pterocles orientalis. The sequence goes on along the minus strand of WKFP01015254.1, from coordinate 854,155 downwards.
GAGAAACCCAGACCAGTAATGCTAACATCCAAGCGACTAAGTCAGGATGGCTGTCAATCAGTAGTAGGAATCTATATAAATGTGAAGATGGCCAACATAGCTAGCAACTTACGGCTGCAATAAAAGGATTTGTCAGATGCTCCACAGTTACTTCAGAACGGAACTTCATCTATGTGTCACCTTTTCTCTGAGCAAACTCGTGCTGCTTTTCAGGAAGACTGCTTTTGAAACAGCTTTCGCTTGGACATTAATAGAACAATGATTTGTAATAAAACAGTACTTAAGGAATCTAAGTCAAAAACAAATTAATTTTAACTTGCAGTAATATAAAGCCCTAAGGCAGTCTAACTTTATTTCAGTTCTGAGTGTGTCTTAAAGATCTGTAGAGGGAGAGTTTTCTCAGTTTATTGCCTAGCCCTTGGCACAGTTTGCAGACAAAATTTGATCCCCTAATAACACTGAGGAAAGGCTTGTAATCTCAAGTCAAGCAAAAGATCTGGCAGGGTGCTACGAAGAGAAAAGAAACCCAGTATTTTAAAAGCTGACATCAGGAAGCAATAACACTGATACTTTGATACTTTTTATCTTTCTGTTTTTGGTGAAGATCAAGATTATATGTTTTCAGGGACTGAGAAGTGTCAAAAAACATGGGTTTCCCCACTGGATGAATTTAAATGTTTGGTTGCTAACATATGGGGACTGATACCCAATCAGATGGGGAGAAGAGGAAAGAATGGAGACCTACTTTCACAAAGAGAAAGATGAGGGTGGAGGAAGGCAGATAAAGAAAAGAGAGGTGAAAGTACAGGGAAAAGAAAGACAATATTGACTGTAGAAGAAAATTAACAATACTGACAGCACTTCAGAGATACCCAGGCCAGGTGGGAGTTGTGCTAACTGAACTTCAGACAGTATAGCAGTGTAAAGAGGAAATAAACCCCTTATAAGTAATTAGGGGCAGGACCACAGAGACCCTCCAGCTGCTTCTCACCACAACACTGATGTGGAGCAGATGGACCTTTCTTTGGAGCAGCTGGTTAGGAGAGGTTTAGAGCACCTTTGTGTCACTGGTGCAGATCAGCTGTTGGCTTCTACTTCCTCCTTATGACTTTTGTGGATGATATAAACCATCCAAGCTTTGGTGTCACAGTTAACGATGGAGCCAAAAATGATTTCACAAGATTATGTGCTCTTGTATCCCGGAAGGCCAACTACTGCCTGGGCTGCATTGAAAAAAAAAGGGGTCAGCAGGGAGAGGTAGGTGAGTGTCCCCCTTTACTCTGCTCCTGTGAGACCCCATCTGTGATACTGTGTCCAGGCCTGGGGTTCCCAGCACAGGAAGGACGTGGAGCTCTTGGAACGGGTCCAGAGGAGGGCCACAAAGATGATCAGAGGGCTGGAGCACCTTTCCTGTGAAGAAAGGTTGAGGGAACTGGGCTTGTTTAGCTTGGAGAAGAGAAGGCTCCGGGGAGACCTCATTGCAGCCTTCCAGTACTTGAAGGGAGCCTATGAACAGGAGGGGGAGTGACTGTTTACAGGGGTTGATAGTAACAGGACGAGGGGGAATGGTTTTAAACTAAGAGAGGGGAGATTTAGGTTGGATATTAGGAGGAAAATTTTCACTCAGAGGGTGGTGAGGCACTGGAGCAGGTTGCCGAGAGAAGTTGTGGATGCCCCATCCCTGGAGGTGTTCAAGGCCAGGCTGGATGTGGCTGTGGGCAGGCTGCTCCAGTGGTTGGCAACCCTACCTAGAGCAGGGGGGTTGGAACTAGATGGTCTTTAAAGTCCTTTTCAACCCAGGCCATTCTATGATTCTGTGATTATAACCTGTTAATGCATGATTGACTTTTTTTTGGTACAATTTCCTACCTGGTTTCTTCTGAATGGCCACAGATCTCATGTGAGAATGATGGAGGAGGGAAATGTTAACAATTAAAGAACAATTGAAGACATGTTACTGTATAAAGCAATCAAGTAAAGGGCAACTTTAAGCAAGATTTTATCTACAGAATTATCAGCAGAGTGTATGGAGTGTGGAGTGCTTAGAAGGAGGTAATTCAAATAATTGTCCTTTAGAAATATCTGGTTTTGTTGTTTTATTGAATAACTGATGCAAATATCCTAGTTTAATGTTTGCAATTTATTTAGCTGGATTTTTTTAAAACTTCTATTCTAGAATCGGATGCTAAAGCCAAGGTCCTTGTGAGGTAATTTCCCTGTGAGGAAGTCCTGAGCTAATCTTAAACGTCAGACAGAATTTCAGCACCGAGAGCCTGGACAAGAGAACATAACTTTGAAGAATGCTTCCTTGAGCAATTAGCAGAGAAACTGCCATGGAAAGTTCTCATCTTGTCACATTTCCTTGACCCCACCTTTTCTTTCCAGATGTTCTGTCATGTTTGCTCTGACTGCATCTGCACTACTAAGTAAATAGGGCCAAGACGTGAGTTCAAGCACTTTACCCCACCATGCATCTGTTAGGTTGAATCCTGCTCAGCACAAAACAAGACAGATCTTGCCAACTTTCCAAGATGTATCTGTTCTACTCATGTCTGCTCCTAAGCAGTGGGATGTGCATCACTTGATGCCACTTAGCATCAGAGCAAGGGGTTGGTCTCTGGAAGTTATTTATTTAGTAGTATGGTTATAAACTGTGGGATCAAGATTCATCTAGAGAAGGATGATGAGGATAAATATAACAGAAAGACAGGACACAATACTTTCTTGTATCATCTACCAGTCAAAGATAAACATAAAATAATATATCTGGCAGCACTCTTAAGACTCCTGCACTTTAAGCTGTTTCCTCACCAGTTGGGCTGATGAAAGCTTTTTGAGGAGAGAGAGAAGAGTCCAGGTACTGTATCAGTGCAGTAATTGAAGTTAAAAGCAACAACTGGGAAAAAAAGCCCTTTTCCAAAAAGCAGTGTTGTTCTTTTTGGCTCTGACCCAGTTAACAGACAGCAGTTTCCCTTGTTTTTTGCTCTAAAAGCAAGGGAATAGATGCAAAAAAGGCCTTGGGATTCTTATAGGATTCACCTTCAAATTTCTCCAGTTATAAGCTTAAGCCATTCAACTCCATTAATACATCAAGTAGGCTGAGTGTCTGGTTAATAGCAGCTACTGTGGAAAATTCCTTTGCATTTTCCTTTTTTTTTAAGTCTGTGTTATGCATCTAACTACTCGTGAAACCACAACTGAAAATGCTTAAATGGCCTAGTCCTCCTAATGAATACTGCATCTGAGTTGGCAGTTCCCTGTTTCAGGGGAAATTGGTGGATTCAAGATGCTTTAAACTTTCAACAGTTTTTACGGCCATTTCCCATAGCATTTGACCACAGTTTACACAGCTATTGTGTCCCTAACGTGAAACCACGGGTCACTTTGTGACAACACAATGCCACAACCTTGGAAGGGATGAGACAAAAGCAACTTTTTCACCTCCATGCAGTAGCTGCCTCGATAGTAGCTCTGCAGCTGACTGGTGTATTTGTTGCAGTCAGCAGCAACTGGTACTAATATTAGCTAGGAAGCAAACCTGTAAATCTACAGGGATACATTTGTATGAGACAGGCTGAGCCTGTGTAACAGCTTACTGCTGCTGAAAGGAAGAGTAGTATTTCCTCTGCAACAGCTTTTTTACTTATTTCTCATTCTCATCTGCTCATTCCTTCCCTCCTCTTGCACCAACTCTCAGGCACCTCTGCTCCTTGGGCTACCTGTTTTCTAGTAAATGACATTTACCCAGCACCATACTCTGGCACTCAGACCAGCTGGCAAGGAACAGCACCCTCCCTATCCATCACACTCTTGAACCTTCCAGCACTTTGTGGCCATACACAAGCTGCCTGTGGGGAATGGTTTCTGGCCCATGATGATTGTGCAGCTGTTCCTAGGAATTGTTGGAAGAGAGGTAGTTAACCTGGGCCAAAACCATACCGGTGTCATTATAACAATTTACTGTAGACAGTGTAAACAATCCAATTTCAGTGCCTTGGTGTGTTTCCTGGTACTGTTTAATATATTATTATTGCTGCAACACAGGGACCTGATTCCTCTCAGTGAAGTAGCAGGAAACCAGCTCAGTCAAAAAGGAAGAAGAAAAAGCCTTTTGCCAGGTTAGAGAGCTACATCAGCTCTTTAGGGATCAGATCACAGAGATGGGGCAAGGGTGAGGACAAGAGCATATGGCTAAGAACATAGAGGAGATGGAAAAGAAACTAAAGACAGACTTCTTCAGTGTTAGTTTTGTCTGTCATGTCTAACTGTACCCTCTGTAATAGTATAGATAGTGATGTATACATACAAATGTACACAGAGGAAGATTCTTTGTCCTGCGGTGATACTGACTAAGGAGATTCACAGCACAGTGCCAACAACTCACTGCCATTTCCCTGGAGGTTTCTAACCCTTTGGATCTGCCATTTAATTTGAAATTGTAAGAAATTCCTCATTCTTTTCAGTCAAAACTAGTCTTACTGTTAAGACTGTAAACTAGTCTAGTGCATTTTACTTTAAATGGACTAGAGAGAGCTAACACAAGCAGTTTAAATGGCAGATTGGAGAGGCGATAGCATTCAGTAAGACAAGCAGAAGGAGATGACCCTCTTTTAACCTCTTCGTGTGACGTCTACAACCAAAAGTACGTGTATACAGCTTTCAGAAAAGTTTGTACTCTTCACTCTGAGTCAACAGTTAGGCATTCAGCAGCAATGCCTCTACATTAGCATAGGCAGCCCCCTGCCCTGGAACACAGATGTTCGATTGGACTAAGTAAAGGCTGCAAAACAATCTTGCATACCTGCATAAAACCAGTCATTTGATTTTTTTTTTTTACCATCCTCAGTTTTTTAATCTATGTTATTGTATGATCACGTGGGAAAAAAGGTCTCAAGCCAGGACTTCAGAATCTGGCATTTCTTATGGAGCTGTGGGCTGAGAAGGTCTTTGTTGTACTGCAGGGTGATCCAAACACTCGTTATAAGATTTCCCCATTATGAATATATTCAATTTAAAAAAAAATAAACTTTCTGGCCTCATGCAAATATAACTAATAAAAAACCCACCTTTAAGTTCTTGGTATTCTGTGGAAACACTTCTTAAGGATAATTTTGTGGTATTTACTCTTTAAAATTCCTTGACAATCATTTTATACTGGAAGCTCTGTGTTCAGTCATTCCACTTCATGTTTAAGATTTCCTCTAGCACGTGAATATAAAAAGATCCTCACTCCATATCTAGTCTCTATTTTTTTCTCCTGTAAGAGATTTTGTTATTTTCCATGTCATTTTCTTTTTTTAAAAATTTCCTGACAGATTGCAAATTTTAGGCTAGTGAACTCATTTCTGGAATTCAGAGTCTAGAAGTCTTGAGATTTGACAGTTTGGGGTGAACCTGTGAAAAACCTTTTGCTTAGCAGAGTAAGTCATGCAAATCTTAATAGATTTAAAAAACCCTTCAGACACACATGCTTGAGTCTCGTTAAAGCAACATCCGCATGTCATTTTAAATCACCTTTTAATTTCCATTCTGAAGATCTGACTCCTCTGTCTTTACTTAAAGAACTGGTTTCATCCAAAATTTACTAATAATTGTTATTGCAGTTAGAAGTTCTCCTGATTTGCAAATTCCCATAAATTCTGTTTTGTGTTGTGGCTTTACAATTGTAAAACAGCAGGAAGATTCCTTTATGTGCATGTTCAAAAGATGAAGAATAATTATTGCTTATGGAAAATGATCAAACAATTAAAAAAAAGAGATGTTTGGTGTTCGTCCTCTTTTCTATTGTAGCTAATAAAATCTGTTTTAAGTTTGTATTCTGCTGTTTTGACAAAACATTAAATGTCAATTCTATCCATAGAAGTCTAAGGATAGATTAATACTCCTTGTTTCTTGTGATTTAATGGCAACATAGTGTTTAAATAAAATAATTTTATGAGATTGTCTCTGACTTCAATCTCGGAACTCCTTCTCTGAACTCTAGTGTCTCTTAAAAAAGCAGCCAAGCAGATTTGCAGATCTTGTGGTTTGGCAGCATTCTTTTTTAGTGAGTTCAGTTGTGAATAAGGTAATAAACAGATGTTTTATGCTACCACCGTAAGTAATGCATCTGTTAGGGGGTGGCATAGAAGAGATGTATCAGCATTTAATGAAGTTTGACTAATTCCTTCCTAACTTTCACAGATCCATCAGCTTCCTTCCTCAGTTGTCTAGTGTTAATTGTGTCACTTTTGCTATTTTCGTTACTCCTTCGTTCTTGGGTATGTATGCAAGAAAATACTCAGCTGCAGAATATGTATGGATACATTTATCCTAGAACTGAGAAGCCTGAGTGGAAAGCAATATTTTAGATGCTTTTACTATGTTTGAAACGCAATCACCAGAAATGTCTGTAGAACTTGCAGGATACCTGCCATCGTTCCTACTGGGAGCCAAGGATGGGTGTAGCCCTGTCTCTGTGAGCTAGGGGGCACCCTGGTGTCATGAGAAAACAAGGAGAGAGAATGAAAAAGCAGTGGGGAATGTCAGCACTCCTCCTGTTTGGTGTCTTCTCTTCAAGGAACTTCAACTTGTAACGAGACGGTTGGCACAGGTTTAGTGCAGTATTACTTTGAAGCAAGGGGATTTTGGATGTGTCTGGGAGCTAAGTTTAAAAGGAGCCAAGAGTTAACTGTAGCATACAGTTAATCAAAAAATTTTAAAATAATTATATTAAAACATTTAAAAGTGGAATGTTTTAGCAATTTTAAAGGCATTTTCCTTTTTGAAATGTAAGGGAAATTAGCATCATCTTACATAAAAACTCCATTCTGACAAGACTACTTTCAAAAATAACTCTTCAGTGGGGTTTCTAGGTCTGCAGTGAAACCAAACTTTTAATATTCTTTTTGTCTGGCCTGCTAGTAAAGCATCTGTTTCACCCAAGATACTATGCAAAATAGAACAGTGTTGGTCTGGTCAGTGTTTACCTGATGGATTTGGATAATAAAAGCTCTTAATGCTAAGTGCTTGGCTTCCTGAATTAGCGCAGGTGCATGGATACTGTTATGCAAAGCAACCTCAGTGAATCTCATTGAATTGTTTGGCTTCAATTATAAGAAGAAGCTGAGGGTCGTTAGTTTAGTGAGTCACTTCTGCGGACTTCAAGAGGCAGTAAGAAAAAAGAGAGGAGTAAATAGTAGTTAATGGTATGGGAAGCCTGGAGCCTAGGAGTCCCTCAGCGTGAAAGGCAAGGGGAAACAATCCTCCCAAAATGAGAATATGTTTAATACATGAACCTTATAGGAACAGACTGTTCAGTCACCTACAGAAGAGACAGACATGGTAACGACAGGCAGATTATGTAGTGTTGGTGTGGGGTTTAAGGAAATAAGGCTGGAGGAAACAGAAGATGAATTTGGGAGTTTGGAAGAGACGTGCAAATTTAAGAAGGTCTGGCTTTGTTGTGCTGATAATGCAAAGAGAGGACATTTTATTAGTATAATAAGATCCCTCAAAGAGAATCAAAGTGATTTATATAACTATTAGTCCACTGAGTTCCTGTTTATATGCAAAAGAAAGAATCTAATCTAACTTTATTTCAAAACAAAATGTTTCACACTTCTTAAATACATGTAAATTATAAAGCACCCATGTCCTCTTCCCCTGCAGAGTGCACAGTGCAGGTGTATTCCACCAGAATTAATAACATCTGCACGTTGAGGATGGTACTTTAGCAAATATTGGTGTTGTGACAGACCTTTTATGAGCAATGTAGACTGAAGGGCACCTTTTATAAAAAGCTATGGAACAGCTTTTATGATTGGCCTTTGACTTATTGGAAGAAGTCAGGCCAGATTTCAAATGTAGCTCATATTGTAGGCCAAACCCAGTAAGAATTTAGTTCTGATTCCTAAGGAAGTGTAATTTGATAATGTTGGCTAAGCTTTGCTCTGGATTTTTACTTACTGCCTACGCAGGATTTGGGATTTGAAAATCAGAATCTAACTAGAATCAATAGGAAAGCTTATATAGCTTCTAAACCAAAATTTCAAGCATAACACAAAACTAGCTAAGAAATCTAAAATAATTTCTATGTCAGCAGTTATTATGTAACAATCACATAATATATGATGGTCAACTAAAACTTAATTTGTGAGCATGTACATGTTAATTGTTATCAATGAAGGCACTTCCACGGCTAGAAAAAAGATTTTATTTTGTTGGTAGGTGGAGAATAAGCAAGCAGCGCTGGAAGCGGGGAGCATCTGCTCTACTAACAGGCGTACTTTCCCACAAAACCTATCCCTCTATTTATTCCCCAAAATCTTGCATATGCGTGAAGTTTTCACAATACATTCTTTCATATGCATCTCCAAGCCCCGCCTAGCCCCGTTTCTTATTACAATTCGCTAAAGAGTCCTTTAGGGGTCCGAGGAGTCTCCTTTATCTCATGGTCTTGCCATGGTCTTGCGGATGTTGCATTCTCTCATCTCGTTTTGATTAGCAGTTCCTTTCTTTATCATCATGGTTTTGATCCTCTCATCCTGTCTTTTTTATTTCCTCCATCCAGCTACTGGAATCGTGGGGGGAGAGGGGATGCTTGAGGAATTCCAGCTGTTGGTACATGAATTCATACACTCTGGAAGCAGAGCTGTCTCAAAATCCATTTGTGTTAATGTACGTACATCAAAGTTCAGAGAAATAAGGAGAATGCACCTACGAAAACAACTACATTAATATTTTCATATAATTTGTTTAGTTTAACATTAAACCCACAGTTAAACAATATACGATCACATCATTCAAAAACTTCTTTAAACAGAGGAGCCTTGTCCTATAGCCTGAAAGGGAAATTTAGTTCCAGTCTCTCAGCTGAAACGCTCAGCTCAAGCATCTCTACTGAATGAATTGTAAAGGGAGAAGCAAGGGAGGATACACCCAGGTAATACTCCACAGATTAGCATCTAAACATGTCCTTGACCCACCGCAGGCCCATGGCATCTCTGCCTTTGTGAGAGCAACCCTTTGTTTTAAGCACGTTTTCACTCACAATATCTTCAACCATACAAGGATAGTAAATACTAATGGGAAACTCCTAATGTGTGCTTTCAAATGCTAGAATTTGCCTTGGTGTATGGTTCAGTTGTGATGTTGTAAAATGATGTGCAGTTATACAGAAATGCCATGCTACCTGAGGAGGTACTGCACTGTGCACAAAGAAGGCACTAGCTCAGCACAGGAACATCATCATGCCCTTTCTTTCCTACTTTGCATTTCAACTGCCTTTACTGGAAAGGGGGTTGTGTTGTCACATCTTTCCTGGAAGTTACTTTCAGATATTTAAAAAAAACAACCAAACAAAAAGACCATCCCTGAAACACAGATTACAGTTCAGTCAGTGGTGTTAATGAGATTGCTCAAGTGCCCTATCTTTGGTCTCTGATTTGTTTACAACCAAGTCAAACACCCTTTCTGTCTTGAGGATGAATTCTTTCACACAATCCCATCACTGTCCTATTTCTTTAATTCCTAAACTGCAAGAAGGATCCTTGAGAAGGGAGGTTTCTGGGCCATGGCTGCTGTAGTTTTTTCCAGCACAACAGCATGAGAGCAGCTCTTCTCCATTTCTTTTAACACGAATATACCACATTAATAGAATCACCTACTACTTTTGAAATCGAGTTGTGATTGTTTTCTCCTTCCTTCACCATCTAACTAGTGTATTTCCATCCCACTTAAAGTGTTTCAATTTAGGGGGTTAATTTTTATTGGATTGGCATGTTCAATTGGAATTCAATTACATTTTCATCAGCCCCTGGCTTCTGGAAAATGAGGGCTTGTCAATATTTGTTAATTTAAATAATCAGTCATAAACAACAGTGGAATTTTAGATATGTCAGACCTCTGTCTGAAAGGCAGTGTGCTTTTAGAAATACTGGAAAATACAGTTCAACAACCACTGGGACACGTTTAATTTCGGTGAACAATTCCCTTTGTTATCTCATCTCTCTGTGTAAACTAATGTTGAAATTCTGGAAGATATAATATCTTTAGGCAAAATGAAGTTTAATTCCCGCATTACATGACACAATGCAGAACATGAGCAGATCCAGTTAAAATGCTGATTCTTATTTAAAGGGCTTTAATTTAAAAAAGTAACAGGGGTTGGTTTTTTTTTTTTTCTTCCCTAGCACATCTTAATCTCATGCAAAAAACTTGGTGGAACAAATTGTCATAAATTGCTCTATTTACATAGTCTTCTATGGGATTTTGCATACGTAATAGCTCATAATCAAGAGGTATACTAAAACTTGACCAGAATTCTGAGGATGAGAATGGGGAACCATAATGGCATGGCAGAATCACAAGGAGCAGAACAGCAGACAAATGGGAGATTTTAGTTGTGTTAGTCTGCTTCTATTCCAGGTCTGTCAATGAAAACAAAGCTAGTTTCTTTAAGGTTTCTTCTAAGTGCTGAGGATGCACTGTGAGAAGGAAAAGGAGGGTTAACATGTAGCTTTCAGCCTCCCAGCCGTCTATAAGAAAGAGACTGGATTTGCTTAGGTTTTGCGTTAGTCACCTTCTTTCCTCTGGGACCAAGGTGGAGTTTTGCCTCTATGACAGATTAGCTGAGGCAAAGAGATGTTTTTGCTTCCCAGGAAAATGTCCATTTTACAGGGAGGGAGTTTAGATTAATGTTCTGCTGGTTTGGAAGTCACAAATGCGTAGTTTCATCGTCCAACAATCTGGAGCTGGGAATGGGTTAAAGGAAAGCAATTTTAGAATGATGGAAGATAGCAGCTATGAACCCTGATTACTGGACACTGAGACTTTCCACCAGTACTGTGGCCAAGATGGCAATCTGTGATGACAATAATCTGTTGCAGGACATCACCAGATCGTCATGGGGGAAAGGATGATGAGGTGCCAGAAAGAGCCTGGGAAGGCTGGAACATGTGGAAGGGGGATAAAACGGAGCAACAAGGGTGAACAATCACAGAAAGAGTAGTGATAAATTTTGTCTGATATGCTGCCCGATATTTCTAACCGGGTTAATGAAATTGCAGGTTACTTAAATGACGATTTGTGCATCTTGTCTTTCCTCAAGCAGGGTTGAGATGGTATGCTTCACTTTGCGCAGCCAGTCCAAAAAGAGACTGTGTGCAGGACATTGAGAACAGTGAAGAAGCATCATGTGCTGTTCTGTTGCTTTCTGAATGACGTGCTTAACTACTGGTGTAGAGGTTTGAGTGCTGAGTGACTTAACTTGGTTAATAAAAGAAAGGTCTTCATCCCTGCTTTGCAAAGTCGTCTTTTCTAATCAAGCCTTCAAAAATGAGACAGAAAGTGACTCAAGTTGTGCATATCCATTATCTAAACAAGTGGGGTTACATCACAAAAATATCATTTGTGAGGATTTCTTATTTTATTAAGGACAGTGATTTTGAGAGGATATACACAGCTAGCTCTTTTTCTCAAAGAACTCTTAAATTTGCAACTGTGCTGTATATAAGACCCAATAAAATGGCCCCATTTTTAGTGTGTGTCTGTCTCTGCAATTTTCCTTTCATTTCCCTTTTTCTCCATCATTTTCTGTACCATCTTTGGCTGATGAGGAATGGGTAGACTTTCACTTCCAGTGTGAACTTTGCAGTGGCAGGTTGTGTTTGTGTGACCTAAAGGCTAATTTGTCATTAGGTGGATGACATAGTGGAGCACCTTACTGGCAGCTGAAGACATTGCAGAGAACAGCAGTGAGCTTCCTCATTAAACTGTGCTTAGGATACACCCACTAGGCCAGTACTCTGTGCCAAGCAGCTTTCAGTGGCTTATCTTGCAGACACTTGATAGTGTGTTTTTCCTATAGACTCAACATATTTAGGGAATTTGGCTGTGTATATTATGGTCTACTTTTCTAAATCATAGGATTTTAAATGTAGTCAAAGAGCGTTGCTGCCTCTTAAAAGACCCTCCAGCTTTGAAATTTAGCCTTTGCTTACCTGAGCTCCTACCTAACCTCAAAAACTAGTAGCAAGCCCTCCTCAGCCCTTTTCCCCTTTGCAATATAGCTTTATTTGTGAGAGATCCTCCTCTCTATTTTTTTGATCTATTTTTGTGGGGGGTTTTGTTTTGTTTTGTTTTTTAATTTGTGGTGATTTTAAGACATCAGATCTAAATCAGAGTTCATTACATGCTAACCAAAATTGCAGTATGTTTTTTTTGCTGTATTTGTGATGTATATAACCTTGACTGTTTAGGTTCTTCTATTTAATCTGTGACAATTTTTGTTTCCTAGAGTACAGGAAAGCCTAACCTTAAACCTAATTAGTAAACTGTAATTCCTAGAGTTTCGGAATGGATGTCAGTACACTTTAAATTTTGGTTCTGATCTCTTTCTACAGTTGTGATTGGTTCAAAATGGAAAGATTTTCAAACAGATAAAAAATTCTCTCTTGGAAAGATATGAGAAAAATAATCAAACAATTCTCACAAGGTACTTACTTAAACTCCTCATCAGCACTACTCAGGATTTTATCAATCTGCGGGCCTCAGATTTATGAATGGAGCCAGCTGACATACATATTTTTAGTTTCTGGTACATGTATATTTTAAAGACAGTGAATGAATTAAGATGATAAGCAATGTTTGTGCCCTAGCAGCATTTCCTAATAGCTATATTGCAATCATTTGACAAGATAAGAACAGGGATAAAATCTATCATCTAAAGAAAAAACCTTTCCTTATCACTGAAAAAAACCACACACTAGGTATCCTAGCAGAGAAGTCATATTCTGCTTTGTAAGCTTTTTTTTTTTTTGGGGGGGGGGTGTCTTCTTTTATAATTTTTATTTTAAGATGTTTATGGGGATTTTGTTTGTTTGTTTATTTGTTTTGTGTGAAATCATAAAATCATGTAGCTAACCATGATCAGGATTTTTTGTTGTTGTTGGTAGATAGTAGACATAGCTTCCACGAAACAAGTATAGTGCTGCTTTATCTTGGTTTAAAAGGCTCATCTGAGGAAATAATGGAGGATAAGAGATACACAGCTGGCTATGGGAATCTAACATTATTTTATCAGTGTATGTGGTCAGGGCTGAAAACCAAGCAGAAGAAATTTACAGGGAAGGCCAATAACCTGCACTGTCATATTTGAAAACTAGAGGTAAAGTTATAAAAAACAGTCTTTTGAAATAGTGGTTTTCACTAAATTATTAATCTTTCTTGCATTTTGAGAAAAAAACTATGGTTTATAGGAAACACATCAGAAAGGGCTACTTAACCTGAAGCAAAACTGAACTTTCTGTAGTCATGTTGAGATTTTGAATAGCACTCTAAGGTGATGGTTATCCCACTGTATTCAGCACTCATAAGGCTACATCTATAGTACTGTATCCAGCTTGGTGCCTGGCAGTACAGGAAAGACATTAAAAAATTAAGTGAGTTGAGTGGAGAGCTACCAGATGTTCGAGGCTGGAGTTCTTGCGTTGTGAAAGAGGCTGAAGGATCAGGACTCGCTCAGCCTGGAGAAGAGATGGCTGGAGGGCACCTCATCACAGCCTTGGTACCTATGGAGACAACAGCAGGTGATGGAGCCAGGCCCTTCATATGGGGCATGGGGGGAGGATAAGAGGCAGTGGAGATAACTTTAAACATGGGAAGTACAGGCTGGACGTTATGAGAAACTTTTTCCCCCATGAGGACAGTCAGGCAGTGGAGCAGGTTCCCCATGGAGATTGTGCTGTCTCTATCTCTGGAGGTTCTCAAGACCTAACTAGACACAGCACTGAGCAACCTGGTCTGACCTCAGAGCTGCCTCTGCTTTGAGCAAGAAGTTGGAATAGAGACCTGATGTCCCTTCCAACGTGAATTCTCCTGTGAATCTGTGAACCTGTGATGATCCTATCTTCATAATTGCAGAAAAAAAGAAAAATTGTGAGAACTTTTTTTTGTTTCATTTCAAAAATCCTTAATCAGTCCATTTTGATTAAAACAAATAAACAAGCAAGTCTTGATCATGTGCAAATTTACTCAATTGAAAGTGGAAGTATTTTAATCAATGACTACATGGAACTATTCCCATTTTTTTCTATTTCCTATGGCTTTAAAAATCATTTCAGTGGAAAAAGAAGTATGAGACACAAAAAGATCAAAGTTTTTTATTGATTATATGAAACACAGCTGCCAACTATATTCTTTCATTTTAATCCTTCTTTCTAGAACACTACACTTGAAAATGTCTTTATGCGATACAATAAGCCATACTAGAATACTGGAAATAAGTCATGTCTAAAAAGTAAATATAGCTGTACCGATATATATCAGTAGGAGATCTGAACTAGATCTCTTCTGTGAAACATTAATATTATGCACGTTCCTTGTATTTGGTAATGTAGCTTGTTATTAATTTGTAAAGATAAGTGTTTTTTTCATAGCTTAAGTAGCAGTGTAGCTATGTTTTGATAAGAAAAAATAAGACCTCTTTGGTGCCCTAAAAATAAACATTTTCTTAGAGATTAGTTTTATTAAATTTAATTTCTTGGAGTTCACCTGTTCATATTATTTCTTAGAACTAAAATTGCTACAGCAAAATTTAATCTATTTTCATGTAAACAGCAATAAAAAACACAAACAACAATACAAAATAAAACAGTCTTTTAAATTCGTATCTCAATAATTTAAGTATTTGAGGCTTTGAGTAAGACAGATATCTTTTGTTTGTTCTTGGGTTGGCCATACCCTGAAAACCTTTGGAAACAATTTTGTTGGCCTGTTCATCCTTTCAGTTGGACCTGAGAATGATTCATGTCATAAATGTTACTCCTGCACTATTAAAATGTATTCAGTTATAATGAAAAACATGCCAAATCAACTGAAGATTTCAGTCTGAATTTTAGGTGCAATTATTGCTTCCTTTTCATTTATAACTCTTAGTGAAATCTGCCTTGTGTTTAACGTATCAAATCCACTAACAGTTAGATTGTAGTATGATTCAGATGATGGAAGAAAATTAGGAGTGATTGTAACAGATGTAAATGATAACACCATTTCCACAGCTTGTAAATCAGATTTATCTAGGTAATCATGGTTCAGGGAAGTTGTGAGTCATGTAGTCATAGAAATTTGTTGATACCTAGAACTTCTGAAGAAAGATCAGCAAGTCCATCTTGTACATATCCCAAGATTTTATGCTATTTTTAAAAAGTGATATCTGTTCAGCAGTTGGCTTCAGGCAGCCTCCATATGGGACACTGATTTTTTTTTTTCTCTCCAGAAAGGAAACTGTCTCTGTTCTCCTCCACTGAGAATAGGTTTTGTGAATTAGAAATATGTTATCTTCTGAGATTAAGACCAAATTCCTCTGCTCAATCTGCCTCTATCTTTCCTTCTTGGTCTGAGCTGATTTTCACAGATATCTGGATTTGCAATTCATCTTGTCCTTTGCTCACAATTGAGCCCAAACAGAAATGGAGCTTATTGTCCAAGTACCTGCCTAGCTCCTAATATTCAAAACCTAACCATTACTGTTTTTTCTTATTCTTCTCCTGTGGCCTTCTGATTTGTTAAGCATTGGAACAGGCTGCTCAGGGAAGTGGTTGAGTCACCATCCATGGAGGTATGTAAAAGATGTCCAGATGTGACACTTAAGGACATAGTTTAGTGGTCAACTTGGTAATGTTAGGTTAATGATTGGAACTTGAGGATCTTAAAGGTCTTTTCTGACCTAAATGATTCTGAGATTTCTTCTTGATCACCTTCCTGACTAACTCTGCCTGATTTCTTACTTCCCCTTCAGAGAGTTTTTGCCTACCTCGGGCTAACGCTATATCAGATTTTTAATATACCAACCTGCCAAGTGATTGAATGAGTATAGGCATACCAGAGCCCACTGTTCCTTTATTCTGAGCACTGAAGATGAGCAGACCTAGATTTTCAAGCTGTGCGGAACTATGAATTCAGAGGTGACAACTATTGTAGAGCATTTCTAAGGAATATATTAACTGGAAGTCTCATTTGTGCATGGATACTGAAGGCATTTCAGTGAAGGAATTGGGAAATTATAACATGTGGAGTGTCATGCCCTGACTACTCAAGAGGAATTCTAGTGGCCTAATTAGAAAATGGTTGTATTCTAGAAGCTTGAGTAATCTGAACGTTTGTTAATTGCTGTAATAGAAATGGAAATCAGAAATATATTGCCTTTGACAGGGTGGAAGGTGTTTCATTCATGAGACAATTTTTATAAAGAATGTTCTTACACTGTTTGAAGGAGATGTTCTAATGGGATATTTGGGATGCTGGGCTGTTCTGAAGCTGATCACTTTGATAAGATATTGACAAGGACCCTAATGATGTTGCCAGTAGTACATAATGAAAACATAAAACCCCAGTATTTAGGAAGTGTGAAAAAGTATCCTAAAATATATTATGGGACTTATGACCATGTCAGATTTAAAAGATTATGCAAGTCAAATATTATTATAGATTATAACAAGACAAATCAAGAATGATTTTTGGGACCATTCTCAAAGACAAGATATTAATCAAAAAGTTACCATAAGCTTTCAGACCAAGAGGTGTTAAGTAGAACAAGGATAACAAATTGTTGATAAAGTTTTGTAAGAACGCATCTTGAAGTCTAGCAATAAAGCCGAGAGACTTTCTACTTCTGATTTTTTTCTGAATAGAACTTCGACCTCCTGGAATATTTTTAGCATGACTGATTCCAAACAACTTTTGGAAAAGTAGCAAATTCCAATTAAAATTGATCTAATCTGACAACTGAACAATGTTAAATTGGACAGGAAAAACGTTTTTGCACAGTTTACTGAGGAAAATTGATTGGGCAGCCCACAGCAAGACTTTTCTTTCTCTTCATAGTACTTATTTCAACACTTTCTGACTTTTTTTTTCCTAAAAAATTTATCTGTTTTTCTGTTGTTAAATAGGAGAACTCTTGTTGTGAGATCTCACACTATTTAGGTTTATGCTGTCCCACTCACCAAGTGAAACAACAAATTTGGACCTATGGTGCTGTTTAGGTGCTGCTTAGTCTGTGGTTTAACAGTTGCCTGATTATCACAGGAAGATAAATGTGTAATGAGATTTAAACTGTTGCATGAGACTATTAAAGGATTAACAATCTCCATCATGTTTCAATTTAGCAATAAAATTGGTTATAGAGAGTTGTTCTTTACTGGCCATCTCAACCAAAGGTACTCTGGCTGCATCTTCTAGCAGACAATTTGTTGCAGCCGTGTCTTAGTGACTGTTCGATTTTGTTAATTCTTCCTCTGGGACTCAAAAAGTGGCTCTGATTTCATTTACCCTAGATGTTCCTGTGTGTGCCACCATGAATTAGAAGTATAGAGTGAGAATAGTGAGTATAGAGTTTTTTTATTTTTCTCTTTTGCTTGCAGTGTGAGGTTGCAAGTTTGCAAAAGGAGCACCCTCTATCATAGCCTTAAGCAGCGCATTAAGAAGCCTTATACTCACATTAGAAGAGTGAGATTGTGGTGATGGGGGAGATTTGAGTGTCTGCCCTAAATTTGGTTCAAGAAGTTATACTCTAAGTTTGAGCTGGTCTTTGGACTCTCATGAAGAGAAAAATAAATCTTCAAGCTTTTTCTTGTGCTATACAAATTCAGTTCAGCTGCCCACAGGATTGTTTCCATGGGCTATAGCTAAGCAAAGCTACAGCTTAGTCTGAGGTGTAGGCATCTAACGCTTACAGTTTCATTTGCTTACCAAAACACAATCATCAACTGCCATTTGAAGTCTCCTCAGGTGCTAGGGATATCTTCGCAAGCCTGGCAGATATGACATGAAGCTTATGGGAACACGTGCTTTTCTGTAGTGGCAACTGAGTGGGATCTCAGATGGGTCAGGATGTCCGTGTGTGGGAATTAGTCCTATACTCAGCCTGGCGATAGCATCTCCATGTTTAAAAATAATATATGCAGGAATACTATATTAATAGGAAACGTGTGCATGCAGCTTTAACTTTTAATATAGTATTCATGCAAGCAGCATAGACAAAGCTAAATGGGTATTTTATATATACACATATTGTTCTGTATCCTTAGCAAATCTTTTTGCAAATCTTAAAGGATATATCACATTCCAGAATTAGAGTTTATCTTGCATTCTCTCCCAAAGTAAAAAACTTTGTATAAAGTATATAAAACATATAAAGCAAGTAACTTTATATATTTCCTTCATATTGCTTTATTTATCATAGTGAGTTAAACTTCTCTAACTACTACAATCATTATCAATGTCAAATAAGAATGGCCACAGCGTAATTGCTTTTACTTTCTAGTTGATCTATTTTTCTTTAAAAATAAAGCTGTTTTTGTTTTTATACACAGCCACACTGAAAGAACCCAAAAGAGATATTTCGTCTTTGTATCTTTTCTAAGGTTAAATTCAGCTACACTTGCCTGTAACTACCATCAAATTACTGAGTGGTCCAAACCAGAAATTTATTGTTGTTTTCTTTGTGTGGAAATAGCATGCATTCCATGTACCACGCATTGTTGGGAATTCCTGAGAAGCTTGTGAAGAGTAACCACAAAGATTGTGTTATTAATTTAAAATTAATCAGCACTGGATCCTCTTTTTTATCAGCCTTCTTGTAATGTTGAGGATTGCAGCTTTCTAAGGAAGCAAAAGAGTTGTCTTTTTTTTTTTTTTTTCAGAACAGATGTATTCACATTTTTTCGTAGCTACAATACTAAAATAGCTGTATTTGAAATCTGGATAACTATGTATGTAAGAAGCAGCTGAGTAAAACTGTGCAGTTTATCTCACACTGCTATTGTCCCAAACAGCCTAAGAAAAATTTCGGCTCATCAGTAACTGGCTGTGTTATCAGCTTTCTGTATAAGAGCATGCTTAAGGAAAATGAAGCAAATGTTAAAATTAACACATACAAAAAAAATGCACTCATTATCTTGTGTACTTGCAGTATCTTGATTTAGCTGTAAATTGTTTTGAGTGCTTACACAGAGATTACTTTACTAGGAACCGCATATACTTGTACTGTGAAATCTTCCAGATGTTGCTGTTTTTTTCAATATTTTGAAATTTTGCAAATGCAAAACAGTGATTGTCTCCTGGTATCTTCATCTTTTTTACAACTGAAGGATCTTAAAATGAGGGGGAAAAAAAATCATTTTTAATGGAAGTTTAGTAATTTATTATTCTATGCTCATTTCTGTAGTCTTAGCTCTCTTGTCGTTGCCCTCAAAAACTTTTGAGATTAACACAGTAAAACTGGCCCTCTCTCTTACCTCCTACATTTTCAACATGAGCACATTCTTCCCTGGCCTTAGCATCACTGATATCCATTATACTATGTCTATAGAAAAAACAGAATTGAATGTAATCAACAAGTGACTGACTTATGACAGGAAAATAGGAGCTGGATTGTCACATGGTCTTCACAATCGTTTCCTGAGGATGCTGTAGATGTTAAAAGTTTGGAAAACTTGCAAAAGTGATTGCCTGAGTGGCTAAAAGAAAAATACTTCAAAGACAACACCTCTGGCTTAAAAATCAGGAGTCAGAAATTGCTGCTCACCGTGAAATTATCCAGGCAGGAAATTATGTTGGTCACTGTCAGCTGGGATAGACTGACTTTTAGTCAAAGCCATTACAGACCATAGTCTTCCCAAAATGTCCTCTGGATGAGTGCTATTGTACAAATGTGGGTGCTACTGCAACTAGCAGGTGTATTAGCAAAGTATGTATCCTCTTCACTCAGATGCCTGGGCTGTGACGGGAATTTTTGGCTGACAGAAATATCTGAGGAATGCAATGTTTCACGCAGCTCAGCCCAAGAGATTAGCCACTTGCTCAGATTTTCTTACAAGCAAGACAGGCTCCCAACCGAACATATTAGAGGCAGTCAACATGGCTTCACCAAGGGGAAGTCATGCTTGACCAACCTGATAGCCTTTTATTGAGGACATTACCAGGTGGATAGATGATGGTAAAGCAGTAGATGTGGTCTATCTTGATTTCAGAAAAGCATTTGGCACCATCTCCCACAGTATCCTTGTGGCTAAACTGAGGAAGTGTGATCTGGATGATCGGGTAGTGAGATGGATTGTGAACTGGCTGGAGAAAAGCAGCCAGCAGCCTGTTCCAGTGCTCTGCCACCCTCACTGGAAAGAAGTTTTTTCTCATATTCAAGTGGAACCTCCTATGTTCCAGCTTGAACCCATTGCCCCTTGTCCTATCACTGGATGTCACAGAGAAGAGCCTGGCTCCATCCTCCTGACACTCACCCTTCACATATTTATAAACATTCATTAGGTCACCTCTCAGTCTCCTCTTTTCCAAGCTAAAGAGACCCAGCTCCCTCAGCCTTTGCTCAGCAGGGAGATGCTCCATTCCCTTCATCATCTTCGTGGCTCTGTGCTGGACTCCCTCCAGCAGTTGCCTGTCCCTCTTGAACTGAGGGGCCCAGAACTGGACACAATATTCCAGATGAGGTCTCACCAGGGCAGAATAGAGGGGGAGGAGAACCTCTCTCGACCTACTGACCACCCCCCTTCTGATACACCCCAGAATGCCATTGGCCTTCTTGGCCACGAGGGCACAGTGCTGGCTCATGGTCGTCCTGCTGTCCACCAGGGCCCACAGGTCCCTCTCCCCTACACTACTCTCCAACAGGTTAGTACCCACCTTATACTGGAACCTGGTGTTGTTCTTGCCCAGATGCAAGACTCTACACTTGCTCTTGTTAAATTGCATCAAATTTTTCCCCACCCAAATCTCCAGCCTGTCTAGGTCTCGCTGGATGGAAGCACAGCCTTCTGGTGTGTCAGCAACTCCTCCCAGTTTTGTATCATCAGCAAACTTGCTGAGGGTGCACTCTATTCCCTCATCCAAGTCTTTGATGAATATATTGAATAGCACTGGTCCCAATACCGAACCCTGGGGGACTCCACTAGATACAGGCCTCCAACTAGACTCCATCCCATTCACAACAACTCTCTGGCTTCTTTTCTCCAGCCAGTTCACAATCCATCTCACTACCCGGTGTCAAATGCTTTTCTGAAATTGAGATAGACCATATTTCTTTCTAAAAATGAGAACGGAACACTGTTACCTACATCAGAAGTTCTGGAAAGAAGGAAAAACACATGCCTACAGAGAGAAAATCCCAATTATAGCATTGATCAAATGTGTTGATAGCTTAGGAAAACTAGTACTTCCACAGGCTTACTACCACTAGAAATGCTCTCAAAGAAGTGGTTCACAGAAAAAGTCATAGCTTGGTGATAATGGTGGCCTTGGAAATGAGATATGTAGGGGGACTCCTGTGCTAAGCCAGAACCCTCATCTCATTTTTGGGACTGAATTCCAGCTTCTGGGCTGGTACCAGTGCAAAGAGATAGTCTGGCCTTCCTTGGGCACAGAATCACATAACTGTTGAGGTTGGAAGGCACCTCTGGTCCAAACCCCTTCTCAAGCTGGCTGCCTAGGACCATGTCCAGATAGCTTCTGAGTATCTCCAAGGACTGGACACTCCACAACTTCTCTGGGCAACCTGTGCCAGTGCTCAGTCACCTTCACAGTAAAAAGTGTTTCCTGATGTTCAGAGGGAACCTCCTATGTTTCACTGTGTGCCTGCTGCCTCTGGTCCTATTACTGGGCACCACAGAAAAGAGCCTGGCTCCATCATCTTTTCACCCCTCCTTCAGGTGTTTATATACATTGATGAGATCCCTCCTGAGCCTTCAATTCTCCAGGTTGAACCACCCTAGCTCTCTCAGCCTGTCCTCATATGTGAGATGCTCCAATCCATCATCTTGGGGGCCCTTTGTAGCATTTCCAGTGTCTCTTGCACTGGGGAGCCCTGAACTGGACACAATACTCCAGAAAAATCCGTGCCTGTTTGTCTCACAGAAAACTTTGGTAAAATGTGAAAAATGTATAGTATCTGAAAAGAAACCAGAGCACTCGCAGATTCTGTGGTCTTTTAGTGTGTGGAGGGCTCTGCTCCCGTCTCTGATAGAACAAGCTACCACACTGCTGACAGTGAGAAACACAGGGATTTCACTTAAGCTTTCAAAATAATTCTTTTTTCTTAATTGTTTATAGAGCCTATATGGCTAGCGTAAGTATTCCCAACCACCCTTCCATCCCACCTTGGGGAATCTGGATTACCCTGGCAGCTCTATTAAGCACTGCAATGCCTAAGTGGGGGGCATAGATGAGGTAATGCTGCTTTAAATTTTTATCAATGACTGAAATATTGCATATCATTTGGGTCATCTATATTCAAGAAAAAGGAAATCAAGCCAGAAGAAGTGCAAATACATTGGGTAGGTTCATGATGGAAGACAGAGAACCTGTCAGGCAGAGGGAGACGAGCAAGACATGGTTCTTTTTGCTTAATGAAATGACAGCTGAGAAAAGATAGTATTTCTGACAGTAAATGTGAAGTGGGGGGAAGAAGTATTTACACGCCTGGCACGTAAGTTCAATAAATGAATACAAACTCTCAGCAAGTAAAGTAGGACTAGAAATTAGAAGATTTTCCTCCAAGTAAGGAAGAGATTATTTGTCAAAATAAAAATAGAAACAGGAAAGAAAAGTGGTTTGAAGATGGAAGGTGCTGATTTTATAGAAAATAAATAACAACCTTCCTTCCCATGGTAGGGGAGGAAAAGACTTGATGATCTAGGAATTTCTTTCCCATCACTGATTTTCACTATCCTTTTTAGTACTTCAAATTCCCTCATGAATTCACTGGATAGATTTTTCCACAGCCTAGCAAGTCTCAGAAGTGAGTTTTGCATAATTTTATTCATGATCCATAACACTCCGTTCTCTGAATATATCTGTTTACTTAAATTGGATAGTAAGAATACAGTATCACACTCTTGGCCACAGTTAAGTAACAACCTGTGATATTTCATTGTGGTATATTACCTTTGCTGCTTTAATTTTTCATTCATGTGAGGGAAGAAAAGATGGGATCTAAAAATTGCTCTTCTGTTCTGTGTGTAAAATCCTGTTTTCACTGAAGACAACTTTGTCTTCAGCTGATTAATTTGATTTAAATGAGGTCAAAGTCTTATCAGGTGCTTTTGAAGTGCACCTCTAGTGAAGATGAAATGTATTCACTTGATTTCACTGATGCATATGTAGTTCAGAACTTATAATCAAAGGTGGTTGTGTACTGCTTTGTGTTTTTTTGTTACTGCTGTACTAGAGCTCAGAAACCATAAGACTTGTGAATACAATCCTTACTTGGCTAATTTATAAACGCAGAGATCTTCTGGAAAGCTGACAAAGCCCATATCTGCTTACTTGGGGTGGGGGCCTTTCTCAAAGACTTTTATCTCTTCCAAAGAGCTGTTTCTTCCTCTTAAAGATTTTCATGTCAACAGAGGCCACTAACCCCTAGATCATTTTGTGAGTGCAAGGATGTTTGGTTTTCAAAATTTGTGCTGGCAGCCACTGCTGTTCTGGTTTCATGATGTCCAGATTCCTGTTTCTTTCAGATTGTGGTGGCCCAGAGTCACGCTGTGCCTTTTCTCTAGATAAAATATTGTGAGAAACAGAAGAGGTGCACATATCTAGCAACTTGGGAAAGGGAAAAAAAGCATTCTTGAAGCATTTGTGGCAGGAGTAAGGACATGTTTTCTTCAAGAGCAGCCATGGACTAACTGAGGTATTGCCATCCAGAAAGCAGCCCATGCCTTCTTTTTTTTCACTGCAGTTACGACTGAAAGAAGACACAAGCAGACTAGTCATGGGCTTTCTAAATTCACACTTAGACTGTTACAGACATATTGAGATTTTGTACGCAGGTTGTATAGGAGTATAAATGTGTAAGAAAAGAGGAAAATTAAGAAAAGGTAAGAAAGGCAGACCTAAAAACAACATTAATAGAATCACAGAATCATTTCTGTTTGAAAAGACCCTTAAGGTCATTCAACTGTAAATCATATAAAACCGTTCAAACCATATAAAACTCAGAAGCCCAGTTTGCTGCAGCTGAAATAAGAGAGAACAGTCTAGCAATGAACTGAAGGAGAAGGATGTTATAAATTCTGTGTTAGGATAACTAGAGTAAGTCTAGAATCACAGAATCATAGAATCATTAAGGTTGGAAAAGACCTCAAGGATCATCAAGTCCAACCCAACACCACCTAACTCACTAAACCATGTCCCTAAGCACCACATCTACACGTTTCTTGAACACCTCCAGGGATGGTGACTCCACCACTTCCCTGGACAGCCTGTTCCAATGCCTCATCACTCTTTCACTGAAGAAATTTTTTCTAATATCCAGCCTAAACCTCCCCTGGTGCAACTTGAGGCCATTTCCTCTTGTCCTATCACTTGTTACTTTAGAGAAGAGCCCAGTACCCACCTCACTACACCCTCCTTTCAGGTAGTTGTAGAGAGTGATAAGGTCTCCTCTCAGCCTTCTCTTCTCTAGACTAAACAACCCCAGCTCCCTCAGCCGCTCCTCATAAGACCTGTGCTCCAGACCCTTCACCAGCTTCGTTGCCCTTCTCTGAACCTGCTCCAGCACCTCAATGTCCTTCTTGTGGTGAGGGGCCCAAAACTGAACACAGGATTCAAGGTGCGGCCTCACCAGTGCCGAGTACAGGGGCACAGTCTAGTAGCAGCATACACTCTTCCAGTCATGATCGCTCTAAATATTTCTGTTATGATATCTAATTATTCTGTTAACAGTAGAACCTACCCGGAGGCAGGTTCCTTATAAAAAATCTGTTCCGCACTTATGCCAGGAGCTGAGAGCTACCTGGTGCAGTACCACCAATCTTTCCTCACCCTGGTTTTAGTCGAATGGTCTTGCCTCTTGAGGTATCTCTGGCACTCATGCAGTCCTAGCTCAAGCAGATTAAACTAACTTTCTGGCACAAAACAGCAGTTAACTTTTTTGAGAGGGTGAGAGAGAGGGATGAGAAAGATAAATGAAGTTTTCTGAAAGTTTAGCAAATTGAATTGTCTCTGTGAGTCCAGTGAGGGCTGGACTGAACTCAGAATAAGACCAGAAGGGCAAAGTCAGGAGCTGAGCTGTTAATGGAAAGAGTAGATAATATTTTTCTTTTTTCTAAGAGAATGTTAAATCAGCTCAGTTTGCATTTTATAGCTTCAGCTGGAAAAACAGTACTCACTCAGCAAACCCACAGGCCTGAACTATTCCAGTTCTACATGTCCCAGGGCTTTTTGAGATGTTTTCATGAAACAATTTTGGGGCAGTAATCCCTGTTTTGCCTTCCAGCCCCTAGCATCCAGCTTACAGTGATTAGGTCCTTAAACTGCAATCAATTCACCTGTGTCTCAGACTCTGTGGTTCTTCTCTTCCAGCTCCATTGCCATTTGATAACATGAACTATGCTGGTTTATTATTCCAAATTGCTTTTCATATTTTTTTTTCTGTCGTACAAATGTAGTCCCCTATCATTGCTATTTTACCAAATTAATAAAGATTTTCAGTGTATTTTTATAATGCTCAGTTACACTTACAGCGTATGTTGAGTAAATACTAGGATCATCTGAAATGCTATTAATACCTGCCAGCAGATAGCATTACACAGCAAAGTTTATTTTTCCTTAATCTTGGCAACGGTAAGACAGACGGTTCTAGTTTAAGTGGTGAGTGAACAGAGGAAAGTAACACCTTTACTTTTCATAGACACCCACTTCTATTTTCCTGTCTTTTGGATTTTTTTTGAGAGGTTAAAAGGGAACTTTGTGCTCTTTACTGTGTTTAAGTGTACGGTGAGTTGATGAAAGACCAAAAAGAACATTTCACGATCTATCAACTCTAACCTTCATCCAACTAGTGTGGTACAGTGTAGGCTTTGTGGTTATCTTTTGAAAGTGGAACGCTTTCATCACTACCTCAGGGAGATAAAAGGCACCCTGAATAAGATGTTATTACTGCAGAGCTAAAGATCAGTTTATCAGTCAGTCACAAAACTCAAATGTACCACAAAAGGATGACAACAGACAGCTGGTCAGAATGACATACTGCCAAGATGTTCTTAAGCTTTCTTCTATGCAGTTATTGCTACTATGTGACTGAAAGTTAGATGATTTCCACAAGCAGGCTGTGACTTCTTGTGCAAGGAGGTGCAGCCTTTATCAATGATGCGTGCATAGAATTGTGGAATAAACCATTATGGGGAAAAAAAAAGAAAAAAAGCGGTATTTTGTGCATAAACCACAGAAGCAGCCCAGTCAATAAATAATTTAATTGCACATATTTGCTGTAGTGATAGCACTCAGTAAGTTCCAGTCTCCCGTTAGTCGTCGGGTTCTGGCAGTTTGGAGGGATTAACAGCTCCTTTTGCTGGTCACAAGCGAGAAGTGCAGTTTGTGTGCACGGTCCCTAGTTCTGTTTGCCGTATCAGGTTTTACTTGGCTTCACAGGCAATATGTCCTGACTCCTGCTTTCAGTCACGGTATAGTAGCCATTTTCAATAATTCACCAACTCCAAGGAAAAGTTTAGATAAGGCTTCAAAATAAACAAGGAAACAAATTAATCTAGCATAAATACACTAAAAAATACGGTTTGATAGAAACTTCCATTAGCAGTGTATGACAAATAGAAAATCAAACAATTATTCTGCATAAGATAGCCAAAATAAGACTGACTAAGAAAGGTATTTTTTCTAACACATACTGTAACACAAAAAGCTAGCCCATAGCCTGTCCCCTTACCAGGAACCTTAAATTGACTCAGAACCCTCACCTGAAGTCTTTCCTTAATCCGGAAAGCTAAATCGTAAACTTCAAAGGTGAGTTCAACACCCAACCCTGACCTGAATGCAAACCCCCAAGCAGAAATCCTAATGAGATGCCTGAAGCCTGAGCCATCCTGACTCAAGACCTCCATCCCCTTGCTCTAAGCCTCAAATGCTAGAACCCCTTCCTAACCTTAGCTCGTGTGTTAGACCCCCAGGAGGCAGAAGAAGGGAAGGGATTGTGAGTTTGTGGAATGAAAACCTGGGGACATGATTGCGATAGGCAAGAAAAAACGGTTTTTGTCAGGGAATTTTAATCAGTGTAATTTATTGCCAATTAACATCATTTTAATTATTCATCCTGGTATTAAAAATAAAACCCAAAATAAACAAGCACAGAATATGCCTCAGCTTCCCTCTGGGCATCTCTGTTTTCTCCTTTCATGCCTCTAATTCATTTGCAAGGCATTATGCTCAGACCCTTTGGTGAGGCAACGGATGGTGCAGAAGCCTGAGGTTGGTGCACAGACATTTCTTTTGCTGTTCCTTGTTTCTTACTCGATGGCTCCAATATGGTTTCCTCCACTGGACACAGTCCATTTAGAGTCAAACCTCCTTCTGAGTCTTCTTTCTGTCCTGGTCCAGTCCGATATTTGGCTCCAACCTTGCTCAGGCTGCTCCTTGCCTCCAGCACCTACCCAGGCAGCAATTCTTCTGTGTATCTCCTGCTCTTCTGTCCTTCTCAGGCATTGTCTGGTGTGCCTTCTGCTTTAGTATCACTGTTTTTTCCTTGTCTCTTTGTCTCAGCGTTTACCACCTAATATTTTTTTTACAGAGGCTCCAGAAACTCCTCTGATTCTGTCACACAATGCATGCATTTTGTCTGCTGTGGAGCTGGTGTGGCCTGTGACTGCTACAGGACAGTCCATGGCCTCTTCCCACATAGATCAACCCTGAAGCTCCCTGTGAAAAAATATACCCCAAATCCCACCACTACTGCTCTGCCCTACAAAAGCCCCTTACAGAGCTCGGGGTAGCAGGGAGGTTGTGGGATGGGAAAGGGAGGTGCCAGTTAGAGGGCAAGCACCTGGTTGCTGGGGGTGAGACTCCCTCTGTTTCAGCAGCTGATTGTCCATGAGCTGGAAACCAGGCAGGAGAGAGCTCAGCCAACAGAGTGCTGGGGTTTTGTGGAGGTAAGGACCAAAGAAATGGTGATATGTCTGGAACAGAGATCAGGAGACCACTTTTGCTAAGCCCTTAACTTAAATCCAAGCAAAGTCCCTCAGTGCTACCAAAGCCCACCCTTCCCCTAATTCCTGCCTCTGTGCCTTTCTCTAATCCATGACCTCAAAGCACATATCCAAATCCTGAAACCCTAACACCTTCCTCTATTCTTCACTCTCTGTTGTGCTTTTCCCATCAGGTGCAACCATTAACACAGAATTTTCCTTAATGTTTGTTTGTTCTGAATCTTTTTTAAAAGTTTTCTCTCAGGAAAAAATATTTCTGAGTACAGAGATAAAAGTGAGACATGGTTCAAGTGATACCACCTGTAGCTTGCATATACTTCTAAGTGAAGGGAAACTGTTTCATATAAAATCTTTCTCAAGATACAGGAAGGTGTTAAAAAGTATGCAATAATAGTTAACCAACATTTTTACTAAATTTTTGAGTAAAAAAAATTTCCCAAATAATCTCAGAGGGCAATAAAATCAAGGCACTGATTCTGTGTGAATCTGTCATACTGTTACAGACTAGGAAATCAGACAGAGGTATAAAATTATCAGACTTGTGAAAAGTTGTGCTTGTCCACTTATACCAAGTTCTGCGATTACAGAGCACTCATTCTTTCACTGGATTGTCATTTTACAAGTAAGTGGATTAGGGTTTGTGGTTGGAGTTCTGTACCACAAATTCTGCTGTAACATCAGGCTGATGCCTCTTCATCCTGTTCTTCATGGAAGAGAAATCCTGAAGGAGCTATCAAATACCTCCAATTCAAGAAGGTCCAAAGCTGCAGAATTCTAGAAGGTGGCTGAGTTCTCTCGGAGATGTATTGCTGCTCCCTCCTTAACTCTTTGCCATGTATCCATTCTTTTTCCCGTTGTTGGAGACAGAATACTATCCTAGAGGGACTTTTACAAATATTTATCTTCTCTTGTGATCTTTTGAAGTGGATATATGTTAGGGATTTTATAGTCCTCCTTCTGCCAGATTCCAAGCAGTCTGTGGTATACCAAGCACCTTTTCTACCCACAGACTTCCTTCCTTCCTCCTCATAATATGATCTTTCAGGATCATATTATGATTTGAAAATAAGTCTGACAGCCTTTGATTGAAAACTGGCTTGAAATACTGACTAATAATGAGTTTGCAATAAGGCTTATTAGCTGATATTTTAAATTATATAATACATATGGACTCACATCCTAAATCTAAGCAACAGATTTTGGAAGTGTCTTAACATTACAGCTTCTTCCTATTCCCCTTATTTAAGACACATCAGATTCTTTTCCTTACCAAGCTAACCTCAGACTCTTCATTCTTCAAATCTTCCAATATAATCACTAAAGATGCTTCGCTTTTTTTTTTTTTTTTTTTTTTTTTTTGTCTAAGTTCCCTCTGTGTGTTATCACTGAATTTTTCTGGTGGCTAAAGGTTGCATCTTTTAATGATTCTGTATAGCTCATCATTTAAATTTGTCTTTCACAGCCCCCTCAGCATGAATATTCCTTTGCATGCTTAACATAACCCATTCTTCATAATGTCCTTGTCTGACTCTCGTTGGTAAATGCTTAGGGTGGGACACAATGAGGTTCTTGAAAGTTGGACAGGGAGAGGATTCAGATCCAGATTTTACATGTCTGGCCCAAACACAAATATCTAGAGCCTTTTGATATGCCTTCTTCTATCCCTGCCACATGCCACTCCAGAAGAGTGCAGATTTACTATAGACTATGCTATATTTCTCAGATTCACTTGGAGGTCTCGAAGGTCTAAAGATGTCTACGCTTAGGCAACAAAATCAACGCTGGTGGTACAAGACTCCTGGCAGCAATACAAGCTGGGGACTGATGGTTTAGGGAGCAACTCTGCAGAAAAGGTCCTGGGAGCTCCGGAGGACAGAGAGATGAATTTGAGTCAGCAGTGTGCTGCGACTGGAGCAATTGTTCTGTGAGGAGAAGCTGAGGAACCAGGGTTTGTTCAACATGAGGAAGAGATGGTTGCAGGGGAACCTAACAGCAGCCCCAGTGCCTATGAGGAAATCAATAAAAGCCAGAATAATTTTTTTTACAGTGGCAGTCAGTGGGAGAATGAGAGGCAAT
Organism: Pterocles orientalis; assembly: GCA_011057875.1. Classification (NCBI taxonomy): domain Eukaryota; kingdom Metazoa; phylum Chordata; class Aves; order Pterocliformes; family Pteroclidae; genus Pterocles; species Pterocles orientalis. The sequence goes on along the minus strand of WKFP01015254.1, from coordinate 824,096 downwards.
GGGCCTAAGTTCATAAAGGACAGTTTCAGACTGAGTGTAACGAGAAATTTTTTCCCCATGAGGACAGCCAGGCAGTAGAACAGGTTTCCCAGGGTGGTTGCGCTGTCTCCATTCTTGGAAGTTTTCAAAATCTGACTTGATAAAGCCCTGAGCAACCTCACAGGGACCCCTGCTTTAGGCAGGAGATTGGACTAGAGACCTCCTGAGGTCCCTTTCTGCCTGAATTGTCCTGTGATCCTATGCTTCTGTCTGAGACTAAGCTGCAGATTAGATTTAATTATTTTAATCTGAATTCACTAGCTCTTATTTCAGTCTAGTACTATCTGAACTACTCTGGGGAGTCTCACCTGGCTTTCAGCTTCTTGTTCAGAAGGCAGGAGGTCTCCAGTTACTCCTGAGTCAGATCTACTAGCTCCATGTGGTTGTCTTAGATCCAGCAGGCATCTAAGTTGGCACTAAATGCTGTTTGCAACTGAATCAGGTCCCTGATCACCCATAGCTACATTTGGAGTTTAGTCATCAACCCACAAGTAAATGTCTGCATAGACATCTAGCTTCAGGTCTGAAAAGCTGAAACTGAACTCCAGCTGTAAATTTGAAATGTAAATGAATCACACAGGCTAGGTGTTGCCAGTGTAGCCAACTGCCTAAATTTAGTTGCCTAGTGCAGATACACTAAGAGTATTTGAGACATTTCTGCTGGACTGTCAGGACCTTGTGGGTTCCAATAAAATTTTTAGAAGAGCCTGGTGTTTCTGGAGTAGAAGCTAGAGGCAAATGAGAATACTCAAGGTTGTCCAGGTGGCACTGAATTAAACATGCCCAGATGTCCACATCTGTTCTACTCGCCATGTATTCTCTCTGTAGCCAGTGAAGAAAAATGAGGACCTGTTATCAGTGGTTCAGTTCATTTTAGCTAAAGTCCACATTCAAGGTCATAAAATTTTTTGTCTTCCTTGCTGATGACCAAACTTCCCAGGCATTCTCATCTACCAGATGTTATTTACATAAGGAGCCGTACAGCATGCCCCATATGCCCTATGGCTACCTAACAGGTAAGTAATTTGCTACCTTTTAGTTTCCTTCATGTTTTGGTGTCACCCTTGCATTATAAAGTGCCTTTGATTTGCAGAAAAATGACAAAATCCAGGGAGAGGCTTTAACTATCAAGGACAAAGAAATAAGTTCAGTGCTTGTGAATTCAGGCTGTGAATTTAGGCAACTAACTTTAGAAGCCTCTGTTAGTAAATTTTGCCCTTGAGCTTTCCCTGACTTGGCCCATGACTGCCTGTGGTGAGATCAGCTTAGGTTAGTGTTATTATCAGTTGATATCCTTAGTGTCCCTTCATAGTCATTGAAGACCAATAGGCATCTTCAGACTAACCTTGGCTGCTGATTAGGGTAGGATAAACCACATGTGCATTTATTTTCCCTTGATGACTGAAAAGGGAACAGGGGACAATGAAGTCAGACTAACAGAGAGACACCTAAGTTAGATTTGAGGAACACTTACGTTGCTCTTAAGCTTTCCCCGATTAAGTAATTTATCATGTTATTGTGTGAAGGGACGTGAAATATGTTCACATGATTCGTGTCAATATGAAACAATGAGGCCATATAATGGGACGTTGCCCTCTTTGTGAGGGTGGCCTTTGAGTATTTTGATTGTCCTTGTATAATTATGGGTAGTGGAATGGTATCTATATAGTTCATGTCCTGTTGCCAAATTAATGTCAATTACACAGTGTTAAGCGTGAAAAGCTTGGGTGGAAGGTCTGGAAAGTTACTGGAAAGTTAGTTATACAGTGTTAAGAAAGTGTGAAAAGCTTGTGGGGAGGGTCTGGAAAGTTACTGGAATGTTGATTACACAGTGTTACTGGGACTTATTTGCATAGACCCGCCTGTTATTATGAATATGTAACACAGAGGGGCAGAACCACCGAGGGACCCCCAGAAACTCCTAGAAGGTGAAGAGAGCATGTGCTAAAGGTCATTTGCATAGGTCCACCTCTTCATGAATATGTATGGACACCAGGGATAAAAACCTGAAACAGGAAATGTAGTGTGCGCGTGTCTTTGTAGAGCAGAGACTCTGCTGCGCGTGCCCAGCGCTGTGTGCTTGCCTTTTATTCGCTAAATAAATTGGAAATTTATTTGGAATCCCATTTGGGACTAAATCATTTTGTCACAGATGTTTCTGATGGAGCTTCCTCACCATGAAGAGTGTTGCACATTCTGCAGCACAAAATGATGGTGATCCACGTTATATCACAGACCATATTGTAATTGGCAGGCTGTTTATTGTTTTCCTTGTTCTAAATCAGCTATGAGCCATTTGTTTGTCTTGCATATTACTTTCATAACACTGGCATGCCCTGTCTATGACTTTTTTCAATGCTTCAGTGTTCTACTAGTTTGTGTTCTGCTGGCTTATCTTCTTGCACTCACAGTCAACTGAATATTTAAAGCATGCATTGTCCTGCAAACTAAGCTCCATTTCCTTGTGTTCTGTTGTTAATACTATGTTTTCATTAACTCTTTTTTGCATAGATGTGTAAGTCATAGAATACTTCCTTTCACAGAGTTGACCTTTACTCCACTAGATGGCAATATCAGGTAAACCACACTTAGATTTCTTACAAAAACCCTACCCTGAATGCACATCTGTATCAAGACAAAGGAAAACACTTTTCAAGAGAAATATTGCTTTATCTTAACACACCATGTACTGCTGGAGATCTGTCATGTCATAGGATGGGGCTTAAGTATAAGATATTAACATTTCCTTGTGGAAGTGGGGTTCCTTGTGATCACGTCGTATTAGGTATAAATTGCCTTTCTGTGTTTTGTGGTTTCTTTCTTGGCTGTCAGTTATGTTTTGTATGTAACTCCTTTCAAGGTCCTCATACGTGGAAGCTCTTGTATTCATCTTATTGCTTTTTACTTTATTCTGGTTTTGGTTTCTCTTTCTATCTTATACATGAATTAAAATCCTTCAAACGAAAGCCAATTGCCCAGTGTGGCCCAATGGTTGGTGATCTTCAGAAGGTATTTATGGAATCGTGGAAGACACACAAACAGCCTTTGCCAAAGGTCTGTCTGTGTTGTCCTGTAGAAAGTAATTCAGTGATGTCATTCATCTTGTACTATTTTAGCTTGTATTTTTTAAATTTGGTTTGAAATATTACAGTTTGACATGACTTAACAGTGAGGAGGTTTAATTCTTTGTTTTGTTTTTCCTCCCTGTTCCCCCATCTTGATCTAGTTTTTGCAGAAATACATGTAATTTGTTTGTTTGTTTGCTTGTTTTTAAATAAATTACATTCTCCAGCTAGTTGTCCTGCCTGTCCTTTCTCATTGACTTCTGCCTGCCAAAGCCTTGACTGCTGAACACTAGCTAGTTTACCAAAAATCCCTTCAACCTCTCCACCCCTTTGTAGCCATCTTCTCCTATGTGTATACATACAGACAGAGGGAAGGTAAAAACAAGCAGGGAGCAACTCTGTGAAGAAAGAAAGGAGATGAGTGGAAGAGAGCTTTAAAGTGTACGCTTGAGCTGGTAGAAGTTAGGGGACATTTAAAAAGGCTGGAAAGCCATCAGAAAGTAATGATAAAGGTCCTAAGATGAATCACAGGATGTCACCTGCCCTCAGGGAAGTGTTTGAGAGGTTGACAAAGGCTAAAAGAACATCAAAGAGGGTAATAAAGTGAAGGGAAGAAACAGAAACGCAGAGCATTGACTGAGAAAGTAAGCATCAGCTAGGTAGGACAAGAGTCCTAGATTGTTTAAGCACCTTCCTCTACAGTGCTTACAAAATCAGTAAGACCAATGTAAAACCCAAGAGTTTATATATCATAATAAAGCATGCAAGAATAAAAAAAAATCAGCACTTTTCTCTGGAGTATCAAAAAAGGCTCCTGGGTAAAAGAATCAGTTTGTGCTCAAGCTAAGGGTCATACATGGAGGAAAAATCACGTCTCTGGTGCAGTGTATTGATCCTTCCTTCCGACTCCACTACTGAAGTGTAATATGGTCTTCATCTTTACGGCTCTGGACTTCTACATCCTTTCTTATGCCTTCTACCTGGAAAATATATAGGCCATCAATTTTTAGGGGCTATTTCAGTGTGTGCGATCCTTATCTTAACATGTGGAATCCTTACATGTGAGTGAGTCCCAAATAATGGATACTGACAACAAACAAGATTGGTTCAGAGAGGCATTGTAAAAAAACTACAAACAACCAAAACCCGTACATTTTCTTTTGGAAATATCTTTTTGCTGCAGTCAGAATACTGCAGAGAAATTGTCTCTTGATATTTCTAACGGGTAAAGAATAAATGAATTATTGCTGCTCTCACTTTCTTTCAACAGTGTAAAATCTTTTACATCGCTATTGGTTAGATATTTCATTTTAATAAAGAGAAGTTCTTTGACCTTCATCATTTACTTTATTCTGTTTTTTTATATTCTATTATGCATTTTAGTGTTGTATTTTCATATGATCTATTTAGTATTTCAGCTGATAGCTTTGTTGATCTTTTTAACGTAAGAACTGATATAATAAAAAAAAATCTCAGTGTTCATAAATGAAAAGATGACTGCATTTTTATTTTGGAAAAAAAAAGCCTTGGAATTCCAGCTTAAACAAAAAATAAGATGAACTTTAGTTCTACCTAGAGACCACTTTAGAAAATTCCATTTTCGTGGATTAATATATATACATAAAATAGCCTTCTGTTTTTAATTATTCCCTGGGACTACATTGAATTTAAACCTTCCATGAAAGTCCCTTGTATAACATGAAGTGATTACCAGCCTGGATAAAGAAGTAAAATGTCAGCTGTGGGTATGACTGCAAAATTAGATAGTGGACTGATGATGGTGGAAGGGACGATGCAAATCACTGTTAGCCTACTAGACTAAACGAGTCACTATTGAAATAAGGTATAATACCAGATCATAAATTACTAGAGCACATGCAGATGGTGATTCCACTTACTTTACAGTAAAAAAAACCAAACCCTTCATTGAGAGGTGTTCTTTTTAAACCAGGTTATAGCTAGATCTGCTGCTAAACGCGCCACAAATCTGTTCTTTTAGAAAAGTTGAAGGGAAAACGCGCCACAAATCTGCTCTTTCAGAAAAGTTGAAGGGATGGAAAGTACAGGGCAAGGTGGCAGCCTGTCGCTGACATTGGAAACCTTGGTTTTGCATTGCTGAACTCTAGTGTGGACCTGCAGCCTGAGAGGGATACTTCTGCAAAGTTTTCTGCTGTGTTATTTCTGCATTAATTGTAAACCAGTGCAATCACCACAGTTACAGGTTTGGAAAAAATATCCGAAGCACAGAGACACCTTTGACGACAGGTTTGCCTATTTCTATAGCTTGTTGGCCTAGTCAAATCTCAAATCATTATATTTTCTTTCTGTTTTTTTTCTTGAATATTTTTTGACTTATTTCACAAGCCCTCATGAAGCAATGCACTGAATCCTTCAGTCGTCTGTCATTGGGAATGTCCATTAATACCCAGTCTCCTCAGCTTTTTCCTACAAGGCTCAGAAGCAGAGGAGGTGTTTTATTCCAGCACGTAGCGGGTGAACATGTGGTGAATACAGCTGTGGGTTGTGGACCTCTGAACTTTGGGTCACAATGCCAGCTTCAGGGCTGTGAGTGGGCTCTGGAGAAGATCCATGATGTGCCTCTGCTAGGTAATAATCTGTCAGGGGCAGCTCAGAGAACTTTGTCATTTTTTCGGTGAAGCACAAATTTTATTTCTTCTTTTTTTCCTTAGAAGGCAATTGGACAACTTTTCACCTGGGATAAAGAAATATGACAGATTTTAACACGTGATGTTCAGTGACTGTAATGTAGATAACTTTTTAAAATTTTGCCTGATCATGTATGATAATAATGCTTGGCATCTGCTTACTATGTACATAAGAAGTATGCTGGTTAGATATAGCAGCTGAACCTATTGAATATACTGTGTTGTAGAGTTTATGAAAAGCTTGAAAGACTAACTCTGTCAACAAACTAATATATGCAGTAAGTGGTCTTGTCGTGGGTTAAGCAGAGCAGAGTTAACTTTTTTTTCCTTTTCCCTTCTCTTCATAAACAGCTAGCAAGAAGCTATGTTTTGGATTCCTGCTCAGGAGAGAATTGATAAGAGAAGAACGTTTATAGTTATTGCTAGGATGTTGCTATTTGTTCTCAAGGACATACATTCAGCCTTTTGGGGGGGAAGAGACAGTCTGGCTTCTAGCCTGGGATTTGCTTTTAGGTAAAGATTGAGAAGCAGACTGACCAATTATTCCATCCCATGCACGTC
>WKFP01015254.1:759979-815754 GCA_011057875.1 Pterocles orientalis | reverse complement strand
AGGGGGGGGGGGGGGTCTGCTTTCAAAGCCATGCTAGGTCCAGAGGGAATCTTCTCCTGGGGTTTTGGCATTGGAGGTCTTTGAAGTTTTTTGGATTTTTTACTTACCAGGTGGTCTTAACTCATAGCAGTGCCTCCCCTGAGCTGTAGTTGCACAGCACAGCAGGGAACCTACTCGCTTCACTTTCTGGAGTAAAGAAGCCACAGGAAAAATTGTACTTTTGCAGGATGGTTATATCTCTTATGGGAGCACAGCAATCCCTGCTTCAGAACCTGATGTGGAATAGAAATATCTGCCAGGTAGCAGAAAGTCTGATTCAGTTAAAAACGAGCATTTAACAACAGTGGAAAGCGCTGTCTGAAGGCAGCCATTAGATGGCAGAATTGATCAAGCAATAACTTGATTTTAGTGCTGTGTAGTATATGCCCCAAACCAGATGGTTTAAAGAATAGATACCAAGTAGCAGCTGGTGCTTGTACATATTCCCGAAATACCCTACCTGGCCTACCTGCAGGCACTTTGAACTAACAGAGACCACAGTATTTGTATATCATTTCCAGAAGCAGCACTTCGGGGACTGGGGATCAGAGCGCCAATCAATGAGCATTGTTAGATCTTTTCTAGGCTTGTGCCTTTGAAGACCTGTACCTGTGTAAATATTGACCATCATGATGCTGTCTGGCTATACATTTTTGGCAATAGCACAGGTACAATCCACTTTTGTGTTTCCCTAAATACCACTGCTTTGAAAGGTTCTGAAGTGAACCTCCTCAGCCAGTTTTTAACTTCAGTTAGTTTCTTTGGGCATCAGGCAACTTCTTTAAATGACTTTGGATTAGCAGCTCATTACCAGCAGTTAAATTCTGTGGAAGATGATTTCTAAAATTTTAGCCATTCTTCTCCTATGTAACTGCAATATCTTCAGATAAAAAGCAGTACTGCCAAATCTCACAACCCCTGAACCCACATAATTTCATTACCTCTTTCCCTTTTGTGAGAACAAAAGCATGTTATTTTTTTAATAAACTTGCTGACTCCAGTAAATTATTTCAGAATTATCTTTCCTAATGTTCCTCTTCCCGTTAAAATTCCCTGTAGTCTAATTGCTGTTCCCAAACTACATTCACTTTTAGCTTCGGACTAAGATGTGTTATATTCTTCCTTAGTGCCAAAGACAGTATTTCATATTGGCTAGTTCACACAATGGAAAACTAAAGAAAGGAAGTTAAACAGAATTTAGAACATCCACAGCTAGAATTATCAGCTTTGTGTGCAGAAATAATATTCCTCTAACTGGTTGTTTGTACAGATGTTTAAATACCTTACGACCATACATACATGATTGGCTCCAAAAGAAACTGGTCTTTATTTCACAATTGACTTCAATTTATTTCTCTCTTACAAAGATATTGGGATTCTTACCTCCTAACATTAAGTATCTACTTCTGATCCTGTCACCTGGGATCCCTTTGTAGTCAATGGAAAACAATAGTCACTTCTAGAGGCCATTCATCCCATCTATTTCAGATGTCTGCTTTAGGATGCATCTGTTTTAGAAGTGATGATCTCCCTCCAGTGACTATAAAAGGAGCCTGGGGGGGACATAGCTGAGATACAAATTGCCAGTCTCAACTTTTGGTCAGGTGAATCCCAGGCTCAGAGTCTAAGGTGTTGCAATCAGGACTGTAATATTTCACTGCGCTTTGGATATGAACTGGATGCAATCTCTATCTGTTTTGTTACACAGAAGTAGACTATGAGAGGCACAATCCACCAGTGGCATGTCTTTTAAAGACAACCAAAATACTTACACTTGTAGAGGATACTAACGAGGATGCTAACACGTATTTGTGTTAAGAAGGAATGGTGGGAAAATGACATCAATTAGCTGAAAAATTCTCAGTGATTAAATGTAAATAAGTATCAAAATTAAATTGTAACAAATAAGTATGATACAAATGGTTGTACCCAATTGTGCAAATGTCTTTGTACAATTTGCTTTTTATTTGGCTGTACTTTACTGAATAAATTGTTTGACCAAATCTGCTAGGCCTAAATTTTAAGCTGAAACAAGTAATACCATAAATAGGTAGAAAACCACTTATTTAATTACTTCAGTATAATTGAAGGTCCACCCTTTCTCGATACTTTGGTGTGAATGACAGTAACACAAAAAATTTAACAAGTGTGAGAGTGGAATAGCTTCCCCAGCAAACTCTGTTACCACTTTAAACTCCTTCTTCACAGTTGTCATTCCCAGTAATTTTGAACAGCTCAAGAAAGAACCTATTTATCTTTTTTCGGTGTTTTTTCATAACCACAAAGAAGTGCTTTGCTATAAAGAAGATACAAATTGATTTTTAAAGCTTACTTTGACAGTACTTCTTGCTATTACTTGCTATACACAGTGAGTCAGCACAGGATGAATTTCTAAAGACGTACTCTAAATCGGCAAGATTTCTTCAGTATGTGGAATCCTAACTCTTCACTTAAATAATATTCCCTGATAGTTTTCTAGTCAATCAACAGCTGCTGACAATGTATATCCATTGTGAGATACCTCACTTGTCTTACAAACATATCTACAAACAAGCTATGATGTATAAACGTGTTACAATCAATTTCAAAGGAGCATCAGAAGTATTTTTGACTGGCACTCTGTATGTATGATAATGGACTGCTTCAAAGGGAACAGTGAATGTCCAGTAAGTCTCTAAAAATGCAGTGAGAAAACATCTCCAGTAGATATTACTACCAACGGTTACCCCCCCCCTTTTCATTTCTGCCTTGTTGTGTGCTATTCTTATAGACAAACCTGAAATGAATTAACACGAATTTCGGTTGGTTTTTTTTTTTATAAGGTAAGTCTTGACTACACTATTCTCAGTACTCTTATTAATTTCTGTCTCTTATCAGCTCCATAGAAGGTTACAAGTGTCAGTAATTTGTTTCTTGTTGAAATAATTAGAGTAGTGCTTTCTACTCTCAACATTTTGCAGTCTAAGGACAGCATAGGGCCACTCTGTTTAGTTCATTGCTTCAGGTAACTGATATGTGAAATTAAAAAAGTAAGCCGTGTTGATTTGACCCCCATGGATGTATATTTCTCCAGGCTGATGAACTGAACTGAACAGAACTGAACTCTTAGGATTAGTGTTGGTATGAATAGTCATAGTTTCAAATTCAAAATATCTTTTAGATACTTTCTGCAACACTCCCTGACAAGAGTTTTTTTGAGGAGCATTACTGATATTAAAATAAAATGTCAAAGTTGGTAAATGTAAGATGGTGTAATGAACAAGTAGGTTTTTAAGCACTAACTTTTCTCTGAATGGTATATCTATGCCTTAGTTCGTCTTAATATTCAAAGGGTTTTCAGAGTTATTTATGCTTTAAGATAGTTTTGAATAATTTTTATAGATAAAATCTAATCATACAAATTGAAACAACCTGTAACATTGAAGAAGCAGAGAGAGTGAGAGAGTTGTATTAACTTTCAAGAAATGCCTCTACATCAGCACTGACATTAAAAACATTAGCTAATTTTGGGCTGCTTAAAATTCCTGTGAGTTTTATCGAATGTCTCAGCCTACAGACACTGGCAGTAACCAACCATGTAGATAGACATTATAATTTTACTAGTGAATGCAATGAAAGGTCTTAAAAAACTATCACAGCTGCATAGTATTTCTCTGATTGAGAGCTTTATTTCAGGTACAAATTTTATGAAACTTCATTGATTTTAATGGATTTATTCTAGAGTTCTGTACACACAAATGCATCCAGAATTTGTTTGCACTTTTAAAATCCATTCACTGTGAGCAGTTAAAGGCTCACAAAACCTTACCGAATTGTATTTTTTACAAAGCAAGCAATTAGGTTCAACTCAGAGTATGTAAAGAAGATTGCTATATAGTGCTTCTTTTGTTTGACTCAAAGTAGTGTAGCAGTTCTGTGGCACTTGTTCATATTTGTGCCTCTGTTCAGGAAATACAGATGTTTGTCCCTAAAATGCTGTGGCCAAAGTCCATTCTTCTGCACAACAAGCACTTTATAAAAAAAAAATCATTAGAAAGGGTGACCAAACGGGGTATCATCCAAGGTAGCAAATATCCTGTCTTACACTTCATATTTCCAACACTAGCATCTATTAATGCCACAAGTGTACTAATTGTTCCCTGGGGGATGCTGGGTGCCAGCAAGCTGTAGCAGTGATATTTGTGATATCTAAGCTACCTAGAAGATACACTGACAACATATGTACGTATAAGATTGGGAATACTGTGCCTTGGCATTCAGGTTAATAGCAGAATCACTTTATTTGTTTGTCTCTGAAGGGATGTCTTGTTCATTATTGAGTAGGATTCTTTATACTACTATGTCACTTGTTTTCATGATTGATTATAACCAAACAATACATTTCTAGACAACTTACACTAATAACATCAGCTGCCACTTATGAATTTAAGCCAATCTTTGCAGTTACATACAGTCTGCTATGCCATGGATCAACAAGAGTCTCAAATGAGGAACTTTTACAGCAACCCTATAACTATTTTTCATTCCCTATGCAGAAACTTTACTGACTGATCGACTGCTGTTCATGCTGGAATTGTTTTGAGATTTATAGTCTGACATAGACTCCTGTTTTTAAGTGGATTTTCATGATCTATTTCTTCTCTGCACTTTATTCTAAAAAAGACCTACTAAAATATGTGTTGATTTTTTTTCTTGACTTCCTGATTAAAATGGCGTTTATTTTTCCCGAAGCACATGAATAGAGAAGGCTAATGTTTCAGTATTTGATATCCCTGTTGAAGTTTAAGGCATAATAATTAAAAAACACCAGATCCAAATAGAACTAGTGCGGGAATATACATATAACATGCCTGTACTGAGGCAGAAGACGTTTAATAGACTGGTGTTAAGGCTTTCACTTTATGCAAAAGCAAATTTCCTTTTGAGTGTGCTTTGGAATCTTACATCTCATTAGGACAGCAAAGATAATGTGGATTTGTAATGTCTGGCTTCACAATATCTCTGATGCACACCCACATTTTAGACATCGACACTGGCTGTGATCAGTGGGACAAACCCCAGCTCACAGGTAATTGCTGTTGGTATCCCTCAGGCATTAAAGCTGATGCAAATACAGTTTAACACCTTTATTAACAATCTGATGATGGGATGGAGAGCACTCAGCCATTTCTCAGATGATATGAAATTGAATGGGGGAGTGGTTGATACCATGATGGGCATAGGTACTGTTCAGAGGTACTGTTCAGAGGTACTGTTCAGAGGTACTGTTCAGAGGTACCTCAGCAGGCTTGAGGACTGGGCTGGCAGAAACCCCATACGCTTCAGTAAAGGTGAATGCAAAGATCTGCACTACATGCAGCAGTATGCGCTGGCACTGACTAGCTAAAGAAAGTGAGGTCCTGCTAGACAACAAATTGGACGTGAGTGAGACCTCTGCCCTTGTGATGAAAGAGGTCAACCACATCCTGGGCTGAATAAACAAGAGATGGTTTCCCCTTGTTCAGCACATCTGAGAGTTCACGTCTGAAGTATTTTATCCATTCTTGGGCTCCCCAGCACAAGAAAGACACTGACATGCTGGAAGTTCTGTGGAGGCCACCGGGTTGGTCAGGGACAGGAGTCTATGATAGAAAAGCAGAAGGTTGAGAGAGGATCTGCTCAGCGCTGGTGGACATTTGCTCATGGAGCTGGTGAGTGAGACAGCAAGGTGTCCTGCGAGGGCTGGGATGGGTCTGAGGGCTGTGTGGGGTTGCTCCGGCTTAGTGGTGTGTGGGTGAAATGTGCTGGCCGGATCAGAAGGGCATGGGTGCCTCTCTGCTTGCGTCCGCCGAGATGGTGTTGGGGCTGCATCATGCTTCTTGAAGCTCAGGCATCAGAGCTCATCTGGGGAATCCAAGTAGCAAAAATAAATCAGCACCTACAAGAACAGAGTCAAAAAGCATGGATGAAACCATGAAAGCGGGAACAAAAATGGCTTTGTCCCCGGCTCTTGGGGAGGTCCAATTAAACAAGGGTCATTCCTGGCACAGGAGAGAGAACCCTTACTGGCAGCCACTACAGTGTTGCTTTGGCCCCTTCTCAACATGTGGTAACACTCTCAGAACACGGTAAGTTGGCAGAGATGCGCAGTGCCCCTGTGCCAGGCAGTAGGAGTAGGCAAGGAGCCCCCAGGGAGCTGCAATATGGCCCTTTCCAATACCTGAGCAGCAGTGTCTCTCACTGTCCCATGCTACAATCGTGGGTTTGCAGTCAAAGAATGCGTTTTTTTTTATTGTTTGGGTTGTTTTTTCCTTCCTTCCTTCAATTATCTCAGGTGAAATACAAACTTTTTAATCATTGCCAGTATCTCAAGGTCTGTAGCTACTCGGAACAAGTCCTTGCTGTGTCTTTGGGATTTAGACAACACCATCCAGCACTAGGATTGCCAGCTGACATGAGCAGAAAAGTGGGACTTCGCCTCTTTACATAGGTAGCATCTCAAAGAGCTCAACATTGTGAGTCCTTGTGCCCTTGCCGGGGTGTCTGCTTAGCCTTACAGAGCTTCAACAAGTGCAAAATGCAAACTGCCAGCACTGGAGTGGTATGTTTCTGCCAACATACACGTTTTCCCAAGAAAACACACATGCTTCCTGTCAGGAGCCATCTCTGTGCACCTTGGAAATATTTCCTACACTCAGATGCCTGTGGGAATAGCTCCAAGGAGAGAAACGCTTCTCTGTGTAATTTTCCCCAAAGCCCCACCCCACAGCAGCAAGAGGTGGCTGGCAGATAACACGGCTTTTTCAGGCAGGCCGTCGCTTTGCAGGCAAGTCCCGGCCTCTGCCAGTCCCTGCGCAGCAGGCAGGCTGCTCGCCACACTTACTGCCTCAGTCCTGCCAGCTTCTCCTGCCTGCTGGTCTTCTGCAGGGCGCCCATCCACTCCTCGTAGAGCTCCTCCTCGAGGAGCTTGGAGGGGATCTTGTGGAGGAAGTCCTGCAATGCCAAGGGCTGCGGGTGAGGCTTTGACCTCGGCCGCCAGGAGCACAGGCAGCGTCCCCGGCACTCTGGCTCACCAGCAGGCGGCTGGGTTCGGGCTCTTGCTCTTGCAGGTGCCCGTCAACACCAACGAGAGTTGGGTGTTGCTGGGCTCCAGGGCAGGAGGGTGCAACAACTGAGGCTGGACCCTGAGAGATCCTCAGCTTTGCCTGGGTTTCAACCAGCCTCTCCAGCCTTCTGGTGTGTAGTGTCGTCACCTGGGCAAGGGGAAAAGAGCAGAAGGTGAGAAGCTATGCACCTGATGCAGCATATGGGGGTGGAGAGGAGACAGGAGGGACATCACTGCATTGTGGCCACTCAGCTCCTTCAGCAGCAGCTTGATGGAGGGCAGCTGGGTCACCTGGGCTCCCTCCACTCCTTCTGGTGGCCTGTGCATGGGGAAGGGGCAGAGCAAGAGCTGTGTGAGACCCAAGCCACCTTTTTGCTCTCCCACCAGCCCGGGGAGCACTTCCAAGCTGCCCCAAAGCAGCCGGCTACCACCCGCCAGTTGAGCAGAGAGCATCGGCCATGGTAAGGAAGGGGCTGGGCAGGTGTTGGCTGGACACAGCTGGGTGAAGCAGCTCCACCAGCTCCAGCCACTCAAGAGCTGCCCGCAGCCATGGGGGCACCTCTCCCCAGCTGGGGAGCCGTGTTTCTGCATCGTACGTCCAGGCTTGGAGCCTCCCCCCATGATGTGAGCAGGGGCCCCCAGGCTGCACGGCCAGGCAGGGCTCACCCAAGGAGCGCGCTGACCCAGAGCTCCTTCGCTGCCTGGGAGCTGCAGAAAGAGGAGAAACAGCCTGAGTGCCCGCTGCGCCCCAGCCTGCCCCGTGGGGATGGCCACAGAGGCAGGACAGAGCCCGTAGGGCAGGACAGAGGCACTGTCCAGCCCTGCTGTGGGACGTGGCCCCGAGACTCACCGGAAAGTGACGACACAGGAGCCGCAGGGCCAGACGAGGACAAGGGAGTTGGTGTGCTTGCCTTCCTCCTCCTCGGCAGCATCGCCGGCTGCCCCCTTCCCGCTGCTCAGCACCTGCAGCTGGTCCAGGGCCAGGCAGAGCTGCGGGCGTGGGGTGCTGCCACATCTGCAGAGAGGAGCGGCAGGGAGTGACCTGGAGGTGGCCGAGCCTGGTGGCTCCCCTCTACTGTCCACCTGCCACGGGCACAGCCATGGGTGCATCCAGCAGCAGGGTGCCGGGGGCCTGGGGCTGCTGCTTGGGTGTCCCTGCCCTGGTGCCAGGGCTGGGGCTTGGGAGGAAAGGCAGCTGGGCTCTGCGAGTCTTACTTGGGCTTGGCGATGATCAAGGCGTCACCAAAGAGGAGGAGGTCCCTCTTCCTCGTCGCACGGCCCTGGATCACCTGTACGTGTTGGTGGAGCAGCAGCTCGGGTGATACTGGGATGGGCGCACGCTGCTGCATGGGCTCAGGGTCGTCCCTGCAGAACAGATTGTGTCAGGCATGAGAAAGGCAGCTGCTGCGGGGTCCGGCTGTGCCAACGTGTCCCTGAGCTGTGGGGGGACATTAATTTGTATTGTTTCTAGTACCAACTCTTGAGGGACACCACTCATTACTGATTTCCACGTGGACATTGAGCCACTGACTATAACTCTTTGGACATGGCCAGTCAACCTATTCTCTATCCATCTAACAGTTGGTCCATTAAAACCGTATCTTTCCAATTTAGAGATAAGAATGTTGTTGGGGACTGTATTAAAGGCTTTAGAGAATTCCAGGTAGATGACATCCATAGCTCTTCCATGGTCCACTGATCTAGTCACTACATTGTAGAAGGTTACTATGTTAGTCAGGCATGACTTGCCCTTAGTGAAGCCATGTTGGCTGTGTCTGATTCCCTCCCTGTCTTCCATATATTTCAACATATCTTCCAGGAGGATCTGTTCCAGGATATTACTATGTGCGGAGGTGAAGCTGGCTGGTTGGTAGCTCCCAGGTTCTTCCTTTTTACTCTTTTTAAAAATAGGCATAATGGCTTCCTGTGGGCACTTCAAAGGTGTTTTCCTGTTGGTTCCTAATACATCAGCAGCCCATGGCTCTTCTCTGTTGCTCAGAACTCAGTCTTGTTCCCCTGCTAAATCTAATTTAAAGCTC
This sequence comes from Pterocles orientalis, assembly GCA_011057875.1. Taxonomy (NCBI): domain Eukaryota; kingdom Metazoa; phylum Chordata; class Aves; order Pterocliformes; family Pteroclidae; genus Pterocles; species Pterocles orientalis. The sequence continues at coordinate 806,592 of WKFP01015254.1, read as the reverse complement.
TCCATATAAGTCTTGACAGCTTCTTGGTGAAGACCATCTTGCACGATTTGGTCTAGTAAACCTCATCAGCTCCCAACAGATCCAGCTTCTCAAGGGTAGATCCATAATTGTGGGAGCCAAGACCTTGGGCGTGGCACCAGCCATGAAGTGTCCTAATTCCTAAATCTCTTCCTCTGTCTGGGAAGTGTAGTCATCCATGTGACGGTGTTAATGCTCTTTGGACACAGATCTGTCGTGTTGTGTTGTATTTTATTGCTGCTTCTCCTGTCACTGTAGGCCTTAGTAAAATATGTCTCTCCATCTTTCTTGTAAGTTCCTTTTAAGGACTGAAAGGCCACAAAAAGGTCTCCCCAGAGCCTTCTCTTCTCCAATCTGAACAACCCCAACTCTCTCACCATTTCTTCATAGGAGTGGTTTTTCAGCCCTCTGATCATGTTTGTGGCCCTCCTCTGGACCCACTTTAAGAGGTCCATGTCTTTCTTGTACTGGAACCCCAGAGCTGAATGCAGTACTGCAGGTGGGGTCTCAAAAGAGCAGAGTAGAGGTGAAGAATCACATCCCTTGACCTGCTGGCCATGCTTCTTTTTGATGCAGCCCAGGATACAGCTGGCTTTCTGGGCTGCGAGCACACATTGCTGTGTATCCTCACTGGAGTTGTAAGTGTTTCATTCTACAAAGAATGACTACTTGTTATTACCATCTATCCAAAAACTATTGTTGTACCATTCAAAGATAAGCAAAAGGCAAATTAGTTATAGCCATCTGATTGGAAGAAAAACTGATGTTGCAACTAAATACTTTGTTTACCAGGCTGCAGAGCTACACTATAGAGAAGGTGGATCTAGAGTCTTCACAATGGACACGAGTGGGAACAGAGGAAGTTGTAGTTGGGTACCAGGAAAAAAAAAATTAATCCTTTGGGTGGTCAAACACAGGAACAGGTTGTCCAGAGAGGTTGTAGAGTATCCACTTTTGGAGATATCAAAACCTGACCAGGCATGGTACTGAGCAGCCTGCAATAGCTGGGCCTGATTTGAGCAGGGGGCTGGATAAGAGACCTCCAGAGGGCTCTTCCAATCTAAGTTATCCTATAAGCCTATGGTTCAGGACAGACTTTTTTTTTCCCATTGAAATCTTATAAAGACTCAGACTTCCAGTATAAATATCCAAGACCATTTCAGGAATTCTCATCAATCAGGATTTCCTGATCAAGTTCATGTTCCTTCCTTGTGTGATTCAGAGTTTGTTTTGCCGTGTGAGGACCTGAGGACCTTCGTCATCAAATAGGGAAGTCAGACCCAGAATCACCTCACAAACTACAGAAGCTTAAATGAAGTTTTTATATTATGATAAAGTTACAAAATTCTCCCCATGTCTTTAGTAGAGAAAGACAAACACTTCCAGAGAACAATTCAGGCCTCAGACAGGTTGAGTCAGACTCTGGAGGTGCAGATTTCCCTCCACTAGAGAAAAAGGAAGCCAAAAATGACTTTACATTTACCTCAAGCCCACGCTAGTCCCACTTTGGTTTAGGCACAGAATTTTTATACTTTGGTTCTTTTATTGCTAATAGTGGAAATTACTTTTCTTTACAGAGACTGTGCTTTCAAGCTAGAATCTTAGTGGTAAGCTACATGGGATGTATCTGTACTCTGCACTCCCATGAAAGATCCTTCCACTTAGCTGAGCAGAATCTCCTTTTCATTCTCCTCTTGTATAATTAATCATTAATTTCTTATTCAGAACAAAAACTGCTTTAGCAGAAGAGATTCACCCTCTGGTATATGATTTCTGGTAAATGGCAGGAACAGTTACCAAGGTTCAAACATCTACCCTGAATGGTGTAAATCCTCTCACCTCTGCCTCCTGCAGACCTGGGAAGTGGCTTTCTAATGGAGGGGGAAAGGCTTCTCCGTCTTGCAGCAGCATTTTGGAGTTTTCCTCAGGAGTGTGATTCCCTGTTTGATTTGGGCCATTACTGTGTCTTCCCTCCTTGTGTAGTGCTCACAACTCGTCTGTTTGGGTGAACTTGATTGCTCTCAAAACTTCAGGAAGAAACATTTTTACTACGCTCACATTGGTTTAGATAAATAAGATTATCAGTGAAGGTTTTTTGTATGGTCATCTCTTTTAACATGAATTTAATTAATCTGGATTGCAGTATTAGTACTTCAGTGAGGCTGGTGGAAAGCATATGACTGCAGTTCAGAAAACTTTTGCGTTTGCAGTTGTGATTTGTGTGACTAAATACTGTGTTTGTGTTTACTGAGACAGCACCCTTGTTCTGGTATCTGTGTTTATAATTTCTTGGTGCACCTACAACATTCTCTAGAAAGCTTGTTTCTGAACAACTGAGTAAAGCAATTACAGCTTAGCAAAACAGGATATCCTGCTTCATTATAATCCTTACTATTACTATAATTACTATGTCAATACTTTCAAACCTGTCTTAATATTAAGATATCTAAAATACAGATCGATTTTCAGAGTATTTAAGTTGTTCTGAGCTGTAGTCTTACAGGACATTTTAAGTCAGTCAGGTATTTCGAATGTGGATGTTTACACCACATACACCACTGCTTGGTGTTGTCTGAACTCCTTAAGCAAATCTGGTAGCAGGCCAGCATTTCTGAATACGAATTTCAGGAGATTTTTGGTTTTGGACAGTAAAGCTTTTAGAAGATTCTTTCACCTGCATATAGAATGTGAAGAGACAGAATTTATATCTCAGTTGGAAAAAAAGGCATTATAGGTCACAAGAGCTGACAGAGAGTAAAGTTTTTGATGAAACTAATACTGCTAACACAGAGCTATCTGAATGCAGCACATATAAGTGGAGTGAAGAAGATAAGGACAAAGGAAACAGTTCCAAGAGAATGAGGTAACTTCAGAAGAAGGCCAGCCCAGCAACAGTGAAAACCAACAAGAAATCGAGACACCACTGACCAGAATTAAGAGATTGGTCTTGGGGATTGAGTGATGGACGGTACTAGTATAACTGAGGAGCTGGATCTGGGACAGGAGTCCCTCTCCAGAGGTACCCAGTTCAAGGTGTAACCTGAGAACTAATAAAAGAGATATTGGAAACCTTTACTTGGACATTGCATTAATCAGCAGAGTCTTAGAACTAGACCCTGTTATGGTGTCCAGTGTGCATAAATCTGTAACAGTGCCTCTGTGATAATATTTAAGAAGCATAAAACTGCTGCACAATAGCAGCCAGAAGAGAAGAGTGAGAATACGTGAGAGAAACAACTTTGCCAACACCAAGGCCAGTGAAGAAGGAGGGGGAGAAGGTGTTCCAGGTACTGGAGCAGAGGTTCCCCTGCAGCCTGTGGTGAGGACCACGGTGAGGCAGCTGTGCCCCTGCAGCCATGGAGGAGACCATGGTGGAGCAAATATGCGCCTGCATCCTGTGAGGACCTCACATGGGACTCTGTGGAGATTTCATGCCAGAGCAGGCTCCTGGCGGGAACTGCAGCCCGTAGAGAGGAGCCCAAGCTGGAGTAGGTTTTCTGGCAGGACTTATGACCCTGTGGGAGACCCACACTGGAGCAGTCTGTTCCTGAAGGACTGTACCCCGTGGAAAGGGCCCATGCTGGAGCAGTTCTTGAAGAACTGCAGCCTGTGGGAATGACCAACGTTGGAGCAGTTCATGGAGGAAATGCCATGCTGGAGCAGAAGAGTGTGAGAAGAAATGAGCATCAGAGATAACATGTAACTAACTGATCACAGCCTGCGTTCCGTCTCCCTGCACTGCTTGAAGGAAGGAGGTAGAGGAGTCGGGAGAGAAGTTGAGCTGGACAAGAAAGGAGAGTTGGGGGAAGGTGTTTCGAAATTTGTTCTTATTTCTCATTATGCTACTCTGTTTGATTGGCAATAAATTAAATTAAATTCCACAAGTCAAGTCTGTTTTGCCCATGATGGTAATTACTGAGTGATCTCTCTGACATTCTCTCAACTCACAAGCTTTTCATAATTTTTCCCTCTCTCCCTGTCCTGTTGAGGGGGGAGAGTGGTTTAGTGGGCATCTGGCAGCTAGCCAAGGTCAACCCACCGCACTGATAAAAGCCGCATTGATTTAACAAGTGAAGTGATTGGTTTTGCTTCTGTAGTGTCTTTGCTAATGATATTTCCAATTAACATCTGTTTTCAAAGAGTTAAGGCAGTTTTTTCCTACAAAAGGAAGTCTATGCTGGTAGATGATAGTGAAGTCCTGAAAAAAAAGGTCTAGAAAATCTTGAATAAAACAATAAATGTGAAGAACTTTTCTGTGAGAGATGAAGTCCTGACTCCTTGAGGATAAGTACAAAATGAGAATACAAATCAGAGAGTGCCATCTGACTGCAGTATGGGGTTCTGGGAGATCACAGGTTATCTTTACGTACTGCTCCTTCATCAATAACAGATGAGCTACTATTTCTTCTTACATGTCATTGCCTTTTCCTCAAAACCAAAAGGATGAAGTGGAAGACTGAGGGGAGAAAAAGGTGAGGGAGAGATCCATCAGTGGGAATAATTTGATCAGATTTTTTAACTACAGTTACATAAGCAAGGTTGGTGAATTAGCTAAGTCTAGTCTCTTCTGATATAAGTAAGAAGAACAAATATAGTGGCTAGAAAATTCATTGGCTAGAAAATTTTAAATTCAAAAGAATTGCTTCCTAGAAACATTAAATATAAGGAAAACCTGCTAATATTTATGAGTTAAGATTATTTTGTGTAATCCTCTGAGGGATAAATTGATGATTTTCTCTTTCCATTATGTATTACCATTAAACAAGATTTTCTCTATTCATACAAATATAACTGTATATAACTGATTACAACCAGACTTTGAGTGTACCAAGAAATTGGATGTCACTCTTTTTGTAACTACCATCCACGTAAGAGCTGAGAGGACCGAAAAAGGAATTTCTAGTCGGGTGTTTGGATGATTCACTTTTCACTGGTGATTGCTTTATCAGTTCCAAAGAGGAGTTTTCTGGAGAAACATTGTATAATTGATGTGACAGTAGGCTGAATATTGATAAGGTGCTCGACCTTATGACTTAAGAAAAGGTAAATATATCAACAGACATTTCTGACAGCCAAGTCCACAGCTTTTTAATGCACACACTGGTCTAACTATCAGAAATGTCTGAAGAGCAATAAACATCAATTTAAGATTTTCTAATATTCTCTTATGGCATTCAGAAGAAAGAAAGATTTATATTTTGAAGCTGATTGCATATTGGATTAGGCATTAAAATTGTCACTGTCCCGTAAATTATATACATCTGTGCAAAAGGAAGGAGATATTACCATGCTGTTTCCTGTGGACTCTACTTGTAGCTGCATAGTCTCCCATGTAATATAAAGACCACTGTGAGGCCCACATTATGTCATGGATTAGCTCAAATGTGGACTACTTCAGAGAGTATTGCTGTAACCAATACTCATCAAAGATTCTTCAGCACAAACTTCCCACTAAAGTATGTGGGAAACTAGATTAGGTGAATGCCCTGCAATCGATAATGTTTATAACCCAAATCTCTTCAGGCATATTGGTTCTTGTACCATGTTCTCCATGGAAACTAACAATAATACAGTGATTTTGCATTGTATGCTTATTCTTTTTGTATGCTATTCTTCTCTCTACTACTTCTATTTTGATTAGATGAAGTTAGAGGGTCTAAAAACATAGACTATTTTTTTTCCAAAATTTGAGGTACTTTTGTTGTACACACTATTATGATCATCTTCCCAAGCTGGTGTGGCTTCTTTGGTATGGACATTTTCTATGTAATCTATATGAATTGAGCAGATTCATGAAAAAGATCAGAGCCTAGTGGCTCACAATGTTCTTCTTGCTTTTTGAAATGCTTCTGCTCTCTATGAAGCTTCTGGATTGTGCACATTCTTCAAGTAAATACATTAATCTGAAAAATAAGGCACAAATACATAACAAAAGGTAAAGATCCTCTGGAATATCTCAGGTCAAAAGTTACATAATCTTTTTGTCACAGAAAATTTTCTTTGAAATTTTAAATGCTGTTGTGCCCCAGGCGGTTGTTCCTGTCCTAGTGGCTAACAAAGTCAAGGTCTTAGTAACATTTCAATGAATTTACTGGCGAGACTCCAACTTTGACTTCACTGGCCTTTTAGTACAGAGGTGACCTGGGCCAGAGCACAGATAAACATCACAAGCACTTTGGATAGGAGACTTCTCATTTAACACTGCAGATGTTTATATTCAAGCTACCCAGCCTGTACTACCTTTGTAATCAATGGAGAGAAGTAGATTTTTTAAAGATCATTAGAAAATGTTTATTTTAGGCATGAGATTAAAACCATGCCCTTTATACAAATGTTTTTATCTTTCTCTTTAAGATGTTCTAGGGGAGATTTATGGGGTTTAATGATATGAAATAAGACCCATGGAAGACCTGTGTCCTTTTGGAACAGCAGTTGGACACTAACTAGGATGTCTAAAGTGTCATGATCAGATGATGTCTAAAGTGACATTAGATGCTTATGTCATATCTGAATTCTGCCCCTATTGCTTGTTGTCATCATTACACTTCATGGAGTTGTCTATGTGTTGTCTATGTGTCCAAGAGTTTCAGAAAGGTCTGGAAGACTTGATCCATGGTATGAAACCCATATCCTCCAGAGCTGCAGACTTAGGTCATCTCAAAAGAAAATGCCAGGCACCTGGCATGCACTTCTGATCTTCATTGGTCATGTGAAAGCCTCAACAGCTGTCTCACATGTGGAAACACTCATGTAGATAGCTAATTTTAGGTGTGTACCATCTGTAACTTGGAGAAATAATCTAACTGTATAGTTCTGAATCCTCATTCAGTGGATCCATCTACAGATCCTATGTCTTGGAAACCTCAGGGTGACTGAAATGCAGTAGGACATCTGTGCTTAGGCAACTGAGCCTTGAGTTCAGAATTGTCCCCAAGGTTCTAACCTAGGCTAATAATGGAGACTAAATATATAACCTTGCTGCCTGGACTTGCACCTAAACTATAAGCACATGGTGAACTAGTCCTCTTCAAGATCTTTATTATCAGCAGGAAGAAGATGATGACTTTGAAAAAAGATTACTTGTGCCTGTGTTTTCCCTGATTAAAAAGTGCCCATTTCATCAGTGAAGAAACATTTTCCATGATATATCAGTGGACATAATTTATCATATTCCAATTTATCCTATGTGGGAGATAAGACCATATGGAAAACAGCTAAAGTGCATTTTAAAAGCCAGGGAAAGGTAACTGGAAATCTTGAGGTATGCTGTGCTGGATGTTACACCAAATAGTCTAACACATTTTTTTTTTAGCCTCAGCAGAATAGTAGAAGAGCTTTTGGGGAAAAAAAAAAAAGAAAAATAAAAAAGTCATGGTAACAGTTTAAGCTGCTTTCCAGTGCTTTAATCTAAGAATATTTTTGGTGCTCATTTTTTCCTAACAGCCTCCATATCACCATAGTATAGAGGAACAAGTATTTGAAATGGGTTTGTACATTTGTTTCTGTAATTTATAGCAATGACTGTATCAGAAGAAAAACTGAAGCAATAACCTTAGGTGATCGTTCTGCAGGTTGAAATACTTGGCTTTCTGTTACCGAGCGGATGCTCATGTTGTCATTGTCTCCAGGCTGTAGTCAGCTCAACTGGAAGGCAAACAAACAATCAAAATAATCTATACTGGCCCATCCCAGCGACAGCTACAAACTTGAATTTGGTTTTGGCTATCTAAATCTTTCTTCTAGTCATTTAAATTACGATAACATTTAAATTATGATAATCACAGAATCACAGAATGTTAGAGATTGGAAGGGACCTCGAAAGACAATCTAGTCCAATCACCGTGTCAGAGCAGGAATACCTAGATCAGATCACACAGGAACGCATCCAGGCGGGCTTTGAATGTCTCCAGAGAAGGAGATTCCACAACCTCTCTGGGCAGCCTGTTCCAGTGCTCTGTCACCCTCACTGTAAAGAAGTTTTTTCTCATATTCAAGTGGAACCTCCTATGTTCCAGCTTGAACCCATTGCCCCTTGTCCTATCACTGGATGTCACAGAGAAGAGCCTGGCTCCATCCTCCTGACACTCACCCTTCACACATTTATAAACATTGATTAGGTCACCCCTCAGTCTCCTCTTTTCCAAGCTAAAGAGACCCAGCTCTCTCAGCCTTTCATCATAAGGGAGATCCTTCATTCCCTTCATCATCTTCGTGGCTCTGCGCTGGACTATTTCCAGCAGTTCCCTGTCCCTCTTGAACTGAGGGGCCCAGAACTGGACACAATATTCCAGATGAGGTCTTACCAGGGCAGAGTAGAGGGGGAGGAGAACCTCTCTTGACCTACTGACCACCCCCCTTCTGATACACCCCAGGATGCCATTGGCCTTCTTGGCCATGAGGGCACAGTGCTGGCTCATGGTCACCCTGCTGTCCACCAGGACCCCCAGGTCCCTCTCCCCTACACAACTCTCCAATAGGTCAGTACCCAACTTATACTGGTACCTGGAGTTGTTCTTGCCCAGATGCAAGACTCTACACTTGCTCTTGTTAAATTGCATTAAAATTTTCCCCACCCAAATCTCCAGCCTGTCTAGGTCTCGCTAAATGGAAGCACAACTTTCTGGCGTGTCAGCGACTCCTCCCAGTTTCGTATCATCAGCAAACTTGCTGAGGGTGCACTCTATTCCCTGATCCAAGTCGTTGATGAATATATTGAATAGCACAGGTCCCAATACCAAGCCTTGGCGGACTCCACTAGATACAGGCCTCCAACTAGACTTCATCCCATTCACCACAATTCTTTGGCTTCTTTTCTCCGGCCAGTTCACAATCCATCTCACTACCCGATCATCCAGATCACACTTCCTCAGTTCATCCGCGAGGATACTGTGGGAGATGGTGTCAAATGCTTTCCTGAAATCAAGATAGACCACATCTACTGCTTTACCATCATCTATCCACCTGGTAATGTCCTCATAAAAGGCTATCAGGTTGGTCAAGCATGACTTCCCCTTGATGAAGCCATGTTGACTGCCTCTAATGACCCTCTTATCCCTGATATGCCTAGAGAGAGCATCAAGAATAAGTTGTTCCATCACCTTTCCAGGGATGGAGGTGAGGCTGACCGGTCTGTAGTTACCTGGGTCCTCCTTCTTGCCCTTTTTGAAGACTGATATTTGCTTTCCTCCAGTCCTCAGGCATCGCCCCTATTTCCCACGACCTACCAAAGATGATGGAAAGTGGCCTAGCAATGACTTCCGCCATCCCCCTCAGCACCCGTGGGTGCATCTCATGAGGACCCACGGATTTATGGGTGTCCAGATTACTTAACCGCTCCTTAACCCAGACTTCATCTACCAGAGCAAACTCCTCCTTTGTCCTGACTTCCTCTGGGGCTTCAGGGGTACGGGGCTCCTCAGGACAGCCTCCGGCAGTATAGAGAGAAGGCATTCAGTAACTCTGCCTTCTCTGTATCTTCTGTCACCAGAGCACCCACCTCATTGATCAGTGGGCCTACATTGCCTCTGGTGTTAGCCTTATCTGCAATGTATTTGAAGAAGCCCTTTCTATTATCTTTGACCCCTCCAGCAAGGTTTAATTCTAAGGAGGCCTTAGCTTTCCTAGTTGCCTCCCTACACTCTCTGACAGCATTCTTGTATTCCTCCCAAGTGGCCAGCCCCTCCTTCCATGATCTGTCTACTCTCCTCTTGCACTTGAGTTTGCCCAGCAGATCCCTGTTTAACCATGCAGATCTTCTGGCGCCACTTCTCGACTTCCTACCCATTGGGATGGTCTGATCTTGAGCTTGGAAGAAGCTCTCTTTGAACGCTAACCAACTTTCTTGGGCCCCTTTACCTTCAAGTACTGTGTCCCACGAGATTTCCCCTAGCAATTGCTTGAAAAGGCTGAAGTTGGCCCTACTGAAGTCCAGGGTTGTGATTCTGCTCAGTATTCTGTTACGGCCACATGAGATCCTGAACTCCACCATCTCATGGTCACTGCAACCAAGGCTGCCCTCAACCTTCACCTCTTCAACCAGACCCTCCTTATTCATGAGAATAAGATCTAGCATCACTACTCTCCTAGTCGGCTCATCCACCATTTGCATCAGGAAGTTATCATCAATGCACTGGAGAAACCTTCTGGACTGCGGATGGCTGGCTTCCAGCAAATATCAGGATATATATGTATATATGATACAGAGATATCATTATCAGAGGACTTGTTGAATATCAGCATGTCATAATCTGAAACAGAGGAGACAGGGAAGTGGCATCACAGGTCTTTGGATGAGATATCAGATCTATAAACTGTGGATATTTAGTGTGTTCTGTAGGATCAGGCTATGACTGTGTGTTGTCACTGAATTGTCCTATTATGATGTGACAGATGTACCTGCTCTGACAAAGACCAGGGGCTTTAGGACCCTTGAAAGAAAGCGGCTGCAGCTTTCCTTCATTTCTTTTTCTGCCTTTACTGTGACTGCTGGCAGGTATACAGGTGCCAGAAGATGGGATCCCCAGCCAATAAGGATCAACACAACCTATTTGACCTCCAGACTGTCCTCCTCAGAGAAGTGAGTCTGCAGTTGGTGACTCTCCTTAAGCTGGGATGTCACCTAAGGAAACTCCTCGAGGTTGAGAGCCCTCCCTTTTATCAGGTGAGTGAATGCACACTTTGGGTCATTCGCCCTACAAGTTGTAATTCTTAAAGCAGCATGAGGTAATTATTCCTAAGGGATATTTCAAATCTGTGGATTGTTAAAGTTATTGGAGTATTAAAGCAATTTTGGCTAAAGTAGAGATAAACTTAAATTTGTTGTCAGTTTTTTACAAATAAATCCCTTTTGAGTTTATTAACTTGTCTAAATTCCCATGAGTTTCCACAACAGGTCAGACAAGATATTCTTTTGCAGATGAGGAGAATGTGGTTTGGCAGGGCAGACAGCTGGAATGAGGATTGTTTTGGGGTTATATGCAATCCATTGAAAACTGAAAATCTGATTATTAAAAGCACTTATAAAAGTGGTGTGTGGGCAAAAAACCACGTGTTCACCTGGTGTCTGATTTTAGGTATTCATGCTCTGCCTGCCTCCAGCAAATTTAGCAGTGTCAAAGAGCATTCCTGGGCCTGGAAGCTGATCATCCATAATGCTGAGGTGTTGGAGTGGTCCCAGAATAGCTTTCACACCATCATTTTGCTCTGTTCTGCATATTCGTCAAACATGTATCATTTGCCCATCGATGGTCCATGTAACAGCTCCCCATCAAATGTCAGTTATTTAACAACGCAGGGTTTCTTGGCTTCTAGAAAAGGGAATTTGAATTTGATTTCCTTCTTATTAGGCGCTTTCAGTATGGGATCATAGTCACCCTTTCATGTATGAGACACCGTGACACTGAAACAAAAAGAGTGGCAGCAGCTCTCATGCTGCAAGGTTGTGTGCAGCAGCCATAGGAATACACTACTTCATGTCAGTCACAGTATCAGAAATCCTTCAACACAATTGCTTAGCAGATGATAGGCTCAAATTTGAAAACATTTCTTAACTGTATCTCTGTTTTGTACCCCTCCTGGGGTGCCTTGAATAAAGATCTCTGATTTTTCTGAAGGGGGAAGGAGCAGGTTGATTAACTTTTCTGAAAATTGGTCTTTTCTGAGGTATCTCAGGTTAGGAGAAGAATGAAACAAGTGAAATAAAAAGTCAATTTTTAAAAAGCCTTGAAATTTTCTTAAGTGGTTAGAAAGAATAAACACATAGGTGTAACAGGACATTCATGACAGTGGGTGTTTCTGATGGTTTGTGATTATAAGGATAAAAAACTGTGTGTGCTAAGGACACTACGGAGAAAGAAAAAATATGTAATGAAACCCACAGGACAGTATGAAATCAGGATATAAGAGCAGCAACAGTATCACAGACTGCTGTCTTAAAACATTCTTTAATCCAGTTACTATTTAAAAGAATCTTCAAAGACTTTTTCTTTATAAATGGCATTTCCGAATTTCTTTCTAAATCATCCAGCTGCATTTTTGGATGTTGTTCAGAGGTAGGAACAAGTAGAGCACACATCAGCTTTACCTTAATCCTTAACCTTACACTTGACAGTGAAGAGTAAGCCTCTCTGATGTTCAGCATCATATATTTAATTTCTAAGAACTTTAAATCTCCTGGAAATGACAAAAGTAACCGACACATCTATAAAACAGGACATCAATCAGATTCTCCCTGCTTTTGAATCACAGTAATAAAGGGAATATTTTCAAATAGGGAACTGTCTCTTTTATTTATAGATATTCATCTGGAAATAAGGGAACAGTAAAATGTTTCCTCCATATCTTTTTCACTGTACGAAAACTGGGTTACAAATCAATTGATTTACCATCACAATTGATTAGATGACTCTCCTGCTATCTCTATTGTGACAGTAGACAGCCGCTCATAAAGATCTTTCATTAGAGGAGTCACTGAAAAGCAAAGGTTCATTGCATGCCTAAATGGCTTGTGGCTGACTCATTAGGCCATTAACTAACCATTAATATTGTTCAACCTCAAACCTTACAGACAAAATAAATTACAGTCACATTATCAAAAAAAAAATAACCTTAACCTCCTTAACAAGTATATAATTATGTGAATTTATTGCCATCTGATCCCGTTGAACTGAGGGGTTCATTTTCAGAGCTAGAAAGGGGGAGATGAGAATACATCACCTTCAAGGTAAGTGCTACTAGGAGGCAGGTGCCTCGGTTACTGATACGCTCTGTAAGGCACGAACCCACAGGGTCTGGACTTCTCTGGGAAATGCCCAAACAAAATTATCTTACACATAAAATGTTTTCCCCTTATACAATACTCAAGCAGTTCTTATTTGTTTTTAAATGTTTCTGCATTTCAGAAATTAATTGTATGTATAAAATGGCCTTCTCCGTCTCACTATGGTACCAAGGCTTCACACAGAAAAACAGAATATAATAACAATAAGCTATAATTGAATGAGAAGGCACTGGAAATTTTATCTTAGCATAATCTTTCAAGACTCTCAAATTCTGTATGTGTGATGCAGTGATCTGCTGAAATTGTATTGAAGAAAGAGTATAAAAAAGCCATGGCATATGTTCTGAGAAATAAAAGAAACTTATGTCAGTGTGCTTCCCTTGGAACGATGCCAGATGAATCCTGGTTATTATCAATAATATAAACAAAATATGTTACAAGCTTTATACAGAGCTTAAAATAAGCAAAAAAACCCTACATTATCACATTGCTGCTATCCCAGCAGGTCATCCATAATGAATGCACCAGTTCTCACACATAATTTTTTAGAAGATAACTTGCCTGAAAGTGAAGCAGTCAATAGACTAATTTGCAGGCACATTTCTCTCCCAGAGAAACAACCATAATACAATACCAATTGTTTCTTTTGGGTGTGAAAAAAGTGAATGCTGAGAGAGGAAAAAGACAACAATTGCACATAAATTCAGTGGCAGATGTGCAAGAAAGAGTGAGACTGGAATAGTACTGGTAATTAGAGCTGACTGTTCTTACAGAAGAGCAATCAGAAAATTACAGAGACTGTAATACAGGGGATACTTGAGTAAATGAAAATTATTGTTAATAAACAAAATGGCAAGGGAAAAACCTCACTTATTCTGCGTGTTTATGGGACCAAAATATTGTCATAGAATCCCCCCACCCCAGCCACACCAAATATGAGTATAATTTTGTATTTCTGTATAAAAAAGGCTCTAACATTTAATGTACTATACTAGGTCAGCTGGAGGGTGAAACATTTGTCTCAAACATAGATTAAGGAATGATTATGACTGAACATTCATCATACAACTCATCCATTTAATAAAAATTCTGGTACCTTATTAAAAAAAATCTATTTACTGCACCTTAAAAATCCAGTTAAGATTACTGCTTGGTGGAGATTAGTAACATTTCTGCTCACTATCCTTCCTGTAGGGTGGTCCGGGAAACCAGAGGTTTTGCATTTTGCAGCAGGGCGCATGTTATAAAAAGGGATCTAATGCCCAGGGCCAGACCTTTCAAATGCATTTTAATTATTTTCAGTGCACTGTCAGAACTTTGATACACGTTCATGGAATCATGCAAATACCTCTTTGTAGAATATATGCCCTATACCCTAAGGCACTTAGGGAATTGAAATACACTTTGGTGAAGTTAGGTGTCATAATACAGTGAGGTAATATGAACATGCCACCATACTACACAATTAGAAATCTCCTTCTAAATCTGCAAGTTAGCATGGCTATGTTTCATATTTATGAAGGAGAAAATGCTCTGATTTTTCACCAACAAAGTTATTTTCATATTTCATATGAAAAATATGATGCAGCTTAGAACTGGTAAACCAAATTAATTTAGTTTCATATTTACTCATTGACCTCTAGAGCATTTCCATTCAGTGTTATAGGATGTCTGCGTAAGATTTATTATTTTCCATGACCATATACTGAGATAAGAACATATTAACCCAGTGAACTAGATATAGAAAGAAATGCTAATTACTTGGACTGAATCTGTGACTTCTGCTTCTAAATGCAGTAGTTTCTTAGCTATGGTGCTCTGATAGAACAGCAAAACAGAAAGATATTTAAATTTGTGCATAAATTTAATAGAGCGAGTAGATCCAGTCAACTCAGCAGTGATAGATTTAGTTGTCTACTTGACATGCAGAAGATCTAGTAATAAAAGATTATCTGGAAGGATTTGAACGGAGTCTACTGGGATTTCAATAGGTAGATATAAAGTGAGGTTTTAGACAGATACCTTTGCTGTTGAAGACCAGTGTCTGTATCTACTCTGAACTAAGCATTCTCTTACAGTTGGTGTACATAAACAGAGGCTGAAATGCTATCAGGTGTCTGAGACAGCCACACAGGCTGACTGAAACAACACAGGTACTAGAGGGGTCTTGCACCAGAAGCAGCTTGAGGCCAAGTGGATGCTACATAGAAATGAAAATTATGGTGCTAAAATGCTACCCCAATAGTCAAGTATCACCAGGCTGACAAATCATATTCAACTATAGTATAGGCATAAGGTTTTGAAGGGTTTTGACTGATTTAAAGTTAAGGTCATTTTTTGAAATGCCAACATGTGAGCTAAATGCCTGTCTCTCACCATAGTCAGCTGGGATCTAGCCAGTACAGTCAAGCGAGTCTTTATTCTTCCAGCTGACCCATCACAAATGGTTCATTTCAGTTAAGAACTATGAGTTTAGTATCAGTGAGATAGCCTAAAATATCCCAGCAGGAGCCAGTGCTGTCTTGGACACCCCAGAGCATCCCAGATGTCACAAGACGCCTATGGTTAAGCAAATCATCTCACCACAGCACTTCATTGACTGTCATGGGAGCTTAGATGCTGAATTCATACATAAGTGAGGAGATAGAGACATTTAAATGTGGGTGTCTGAATCTGGAGCAGAATCCCACCCTGTCTGACTTAAAATGAGAATCTTGTTATAAACTTTTAGGTGAGTTGTATTGCCCTTGCCAGGTGCCTGACTCTATGTATGGACAGGGCAAGAACCTTAGTTACGCAACATACACTGGACTCCAAACTATTAAGTACCTGAAATGAGGCCAGCTGAATGCAGGTTCAAATCTTTACAGCCAAAGAAAACATTGTTTAGAGTAAGCTATGTTCTCAAAATGATGTTTAAGAAATCACTTGAAATCAGTTACATATAACAAGATGGAATTTAAACGAGGTATAACTTAGTTACCAACTGATTTCCCTTTCATTCTGTGCTCTCTTTGGAAAATGTCAGTGATATGCTTGAGGAGCTTGTGGGATCTCTTGCTGTTTGCAACCTTACTGACAGAGGAGGGGACAGTTTCCCTCCTTCTAAAGGTGTCTCTTGCACTTCTTTGGATGTTGCTAAATCATCCCAAGTACAGATGTGGATTATCACTAGGTCCCTAAATTATTTCTAAATAGCAAATATTTCTCTTTTGAATTTCACTGTTATGCATTTCCCAAACAATTTCTAGGGTGAGAATACATTCACACATTTTCATGTCTCCTATCCCTTTTCTAAAGCATATCAGACGAATACAGTGCTGTGCTACAAAGCATCTCAGTGCCTGCAGCATGGAGGCACCTACCTGCACTATGCAGAACGGGTCCAACCTTTGTGAACAGCAAAGTACCATCCCACCATTCCCAGTATGTTTCTTCCCTGTTCTTTATAGTCTTTTTCTCTTTTGAGTCTGGCAAAACATATTTAACTACACACTGATAAAATGCTCCCTCTCTGCTTCATCCTGTGTGCTAACAAGAGCACAAAAGAGCAAGTTGGGGAAACATGACAGCACCACTTCAAAACTTTGAATAAAGACATGTCTACAAGAAACTATGTAAATGCATATAAGAAAGTTCATATGACTACTCAGATTGACCTTAAATTGAGATTGCCTGCATAAGAAATTTCCCTGAAAATGTGAAAATGTATTGGAATTTTTTTGAGAAACAAGTGTCCATATTTTTCAACAGTCTACTTTTTTGCAGAATTATTATTTTCCTTTTCCAAACAGCAATGCCTTCAGGCATTTTATTTTACACTGAGTTGTGTATTTATCGTGCCAAATAAGGCAAAGATTCGCCCAGAGACATTTAGTTAATGGATCTTCAAATCAAATACATATGTCAAAAACAGAATCCAAAGGAAACTAGAAATTAATATCCATTTCATCTGATCTCTCATGAAAGGTGATACTCTCTGAGAAATGATAATTAAATAAGACTCATATAGACTTTGACACACAACTTTCTGAATTTTAAAATAAATCCTTGAAGTAAAACATTGATAGGTTTGTCCAACTGATAATAGTTTTCAAAGAAACTGTCACACAAGATTTCACTTCACTTTCATTTCTTATAATCAACTCCCAGTAACTTTGACTCAATGTTATTTAGATAATAATTTAAACATGGACTGTCAACAACCATGCACACATATCCCATAACTCCAGAGCTCACCATGTTCTTTGAAAAACTTCACCTGACTTATTTCTGAAGGAAAAACACAATGCTAATATTCAAATGCCAGCTTTTGTACCTAGGTTCTGGCTTGAATAGGTGTGTGGAATTAAACTGATAATTGAATATTCAAAGATTAGTATAATGTTATTTTGATCCTTTGTTTCCCAGAGCAAGATGGCTGCAGCTGGAAATGAAGTAACTTGACTGTAGTCTCCAAATGTACTTGTAAAACTATGCCTTGGCTGAAGACTCAGTGTAGCTGAAAGCTTAAAATACATAAGAATCTGTTTAGCCTTGAAGATCAATAGTGGCTACATATCTGTGGAGGTTCAGGAAAATAATTTACATGTTATGTTTTATATTTTAAAAATAAACATCCAAAATAGAGATGGATTATCTATCAAATTCTCACTGATGTGTGTGTTTGTTTGTTACTTGCTCTACCATACTCTCAAGAAATGCTTCTGCTTGTACTGCAGGCTGACAAAAACATTAATGGCTTCGATTATGAGTCAGTACTGTAGCCATGCAGTTTTTCCACATACGCAAGAAGAGGAGTGGAAATTATAAAAATGGAAAATGAAAGGCAAATATACAAGAATTTTTGTAATTGCTTCTTTTAAAAAAATAAAATGTGATAGTTCAGTTGAACAAGAAATACTAGGATTAAACAAAGTTGTATGTAAAAAACAGCCTAAATTTACTTATTCATTCACAGAATGGGAAAAAGCATTTTTTTGAGACTTCTTCTTTGGCTCCAAAAGAAGAAGATCATGTTTATCATATTGATTTCGTATTGTCTCTTCTTGTCTTCAGTATTTTGTAGAACCTACTTCTCTATTAGCAGCCCGTTGCTTTATTGCCTCCTGCTTGCTTTAGTACTCCACAAACACTAATCTCAAGGTATACAATTGTTCACTTCATTCACCACATCTGTCCTTCCTGTGCACAGAACTATGCCACCTCTTTGTCAAGTGTCTGCTTCAATCTCTAGTTCTCCTCTCAAGGCAATGAGTAACAAAGCATGTGCTGTGTATTATGAACTACAGGGACTGCAACAGAAGATGCAATGTGGGCAGAAGAGTTCTCTGATGTAGCTCTGTCCACAAAAATGTCTAGTAAGACATTATTATGAATGAAAACTAAAGAATACTCAGCTGTGACGTTACTGAGCTACTGTGTTTCTTGTGACGTTACCCTAAACTTATTCCACCTTTCACTGAATTGATTCTCTGAAGAGTTTCTATTGCAGTATAAATTATTTGTATTGTGGGGGTATTTATAGCTTCTTAAAATAAACTTGCAGTGTCTCTGTACCCACACTTTTTTATACTGGCATTTAAACATTTCAAAAGTGACACTGAAAAATTCATTCTTTTCTATTATTATTATTATTATTAAAGCCCTACATACTACAATGAGCTTTGTTTTAAGTTGTAGGGGGGTTTTGTAGTGCCTTAAACACCAGGTACTTTCTTCCACCAGCTGTAAGTAAATTGCCTGCTTGATGTAACATCTGAAAGCCAAAAGTCAATAAGAAAAAGACAGAGACCTTTCATGAAGGCCCAGGAATTTGGAACGTTCATAAGAAAGTACATTTAGACATGTACATATAAGATATTGTTACATTAGGTATCTGTCTCAACAGTCTGCAGTGAGTGCTTCACTTGCTGGGCAAAACTCTATCCAAAACAAGGGAATTAGTCCTGTTTCAAGGGCAGAGAGTTTGTTAGGAGAAGATGGACTTATTTGAATAGAATTAGGGTCCTTTTACTTCATATCTTAAATACAGCCCAAGTGGAAAGCCTGGTACAATCTATTAGGTACATTTGAAATTAATAATGTACAATATAGCTTAAAAATAACATTGGTGACTGATGTTTCTGTCCTTCAGTGCTAAAACACAGACATTCATTTATTGGCAACGCGTGAAACCGGTTTCATCCACACTTCGTACAAGAACTTTTCTTCAAGACACACTGTTTCAATTTCAGCTATGCAGGTGTGTTGTTGCCTTGTCAGAAACAAAAATTTTGAGTTTTTGGACATCTTCTAGGTGGTCCTGTCTTTTTTATTGTGATGATACAAAATACATAAAAGGGAGTGAATTTTTAATGTGTCTGTGTAGGAGGTTTGTAAATATACACCTGAATGATTTTAAAAAACACACGTCTTCTCAAAGACAAAAAAAAAATATTCTAAAGATTCGCCTATGTTTGGACATTTGGATGAAGATTTAAATATTCCAGTTATTTTGCTGTAAAAATAAACCAGTGTAAGACCATATTTTGTCAATCAAAACTATGAGCTTCTAACCAAATTTATCTCAATTTAGAGATATGGATTAACAGAGTATATAATCTTCTTCATATGATTCCAGTTTTAGAGACACAATCACTCAGGTACATTTACATTAACTTTTATTGCTAATTTTTTATTCTTAATCATGACTAACCATTTGTGTTCATAAACTTTATAAACATTCCTTCATAAACGAAACGCTAACTATTCTGGATTTTCAGCTCTGTGTAATGACTTATGAACCTAAATTTACCACCATGTATTATTACCATGTGAGATATACTGTATAAATTTCATGTATCTTGACTTCTTGATTCATTATGTGTGGGCAATGTTTACATAGGATTTCAGTCAGTTTATGAGAAGACAGCTGGTAGATGTGGTAGATGTACCTATTTCTAGTCCCCAAGACCCGATACAAAGATTATAGGCAATGGCTGTTTAGATAACTGAATCCAATATCAATGGTAAGCAAAAAGGGCATTTAAAGCTTCTTATGGTCAAAATTTGGACCCCTAGGACTGGATTCGGTTGCCCACATCACACAAATAGGTGTCTAATGCCATTTCATGTACTGTAGCATGCACCATCAGGTATAAAGATAAAATAATCCGGTTAAAAGACTCAAGTCTTTTCTATGGATTAATTTCACCTCAGAAGCCAGTGACTTTAAGTCTCTGGTCCAATTAGCAAGATATATGGTCCCACTAATCAAGAAAATGTAGATTGTACAAATGTTAACACATTTCTTAAACACTGAATATGTAAAAAATTATCTGTTCATATGAATCAAAATTATGAGTCTAGGCAGCACACTCACCTTGCAAAAATACAAATTGAAACACTTGATTCAGTTGCCTAAATGTTCACACCTAGTGCCATTTCTTTTCTCCTCTCTGTTTCACTCTGTTACATTTTTGTTTAGGCTGTTAAGAGAAGGTCCAGGGAGTGGGTTCTTCTTACTTTGTTCTAGGATGGCTGTAATTCATGGTCATTCTGAACCCTGCATAGAAGCATGCGACAAATTGCTGCTTCCATTTCTGCAGAAACCCTGCATCCTGCTGCTGCTTGTCCATTTTTTCAGGCAAAACTGTTGTGCTGCATATGAACAATTTTCTATTTGCTGTTGCAAATCCTGAAATCCTGGAAGAGGAAATGTCCTCATTCCAATTCCACAGAATGAACTCAATCTCTGCTTTTAGAATAGTGCTTTATACGAGCAGCTACATGTTTCAGTGCAACTATATACTGAGAAAGCACAAGACAAAAGAGTATTTAATTTTTTCAGTACTCATAGTGGATGTGGGATTAATACAATAGTCTAAACAAGCTTTCTCAGTTGTATGAAGGGCAAAAGTGATTTGAACCAAATTTTCCATGCAATTTCTCTTTGTGTAGTTTGGAAGGCTCCCTTGATGGAACTAGTGTCAATCCTAGCAGAATGCAGTTTTAATTTCAAAAAAACCCTGGCAATACTTGGCAGGAAAAAAATAGTTTAACAATGACTCACAGAGAGATTTCATTTTCTTTCCTGTGCAGTTCACACAGGAATAAGCTGCTCATACTCCTTTCAATCGGTTGAAATGATACACTTCTAATCAGAAAGGCTACAGGTTCCTAAAGAGGAGAAAGATATTCCATTATTATGCAAGATCCTTCTAGGTTAGTCCATATTCAGTTTGAAGTAATTCTCTCTGTATTAAATACAAAACAAATCCAAACCTTTTGAATTTAATTTATTGTGCCTTACACACAGTAACTTCTTCATACTTACCAAGCACTGCTTGGTGTCATAACAGCCATTACCATGTATTGACACGATACATCTTGTCAAAGATCCACTTACGAACTCCATACCGTGCGCTGACATTATACATTTGAATAACTGCAAAAGAAGGTTTTATGATGTAGCACTTCAAATGAAAGACTCAATATTATGCTTTGACATAGTACACTGTAGCAGCTGTGAAGGAAAGAAACCATTAAGATGGATCATGTCAATGTGTAGCATGGAGCCATTAACACTGAGATTTTTGACATGATCTATATTAATAGCTCAGTATCTATAGTGAAATAACACATTTTATCATGTTAGAGATCCATATGTTAACAGCTCAAGGACCTCTACTGCAATGCATGCTGTATTGCTCTGAATATGTAAACAGGAGCTTATTGCACACATGTGAACTTGGTTTGCTTTCCCGTGTCAAGAAAGGAAGACAAGGACTTTGCAATCCTCCCTGCTGTGTTTTCCTTCTTCCCCAAATCACGTACTCCTTCCTGAGGGAGGATTCTGGGCAGAGCACTCCAAGAGTAATTCGCTCTCCCAAGAAGAATTGTAATTAGAGTTCCCACAATAGTTAAGCAGCTGGTGTTCTCTGACTGCTGCTTCGTCAACTGTTCATAATTGCTTCATTGTTCCCCTGTGCTCCCTTCCAGCTGATGGCTTCTTCCACCTGTTGTCTCTCATGTTACACTTTCAATGTGAGATCTTTTTGCACAACTTATATTTATACAAGGAATCCTGTGATAGCTCACAGGCAAACTCATAATATAAACTCCTTTTCTGAATGATGATGATAATGATAACAATAATAATAACACTGCAAGATGAAACCTGTTTGCATGGAATGCGTTATTTCAAGTAGCTTGTTGTAAGAGGCAGCTGAGTTCATGTTGCAGCCCAAAGGCAAATGCAAATTTTGAAGAAAGTCCACTTTGCTCTTGGCTATGAATCTGGGAGACAATCATGAAGTGGGAGGCTACATTACAATGCTGGCTGAAAGAGATTTAGACTCACAAGCAATGAAACAGTCTCTACTTGATTTCTTCTGTGATCTGCAAAACACGACTTTTTATATGCTTAGAGACATACATTGTAGAAAACTGAGTCCATCATCCATCCATTTATCTTCCCTTCTGAAGTTAGGACATTATACTGAATTTTGGTTGGTCAAAATGGGGAAAACACAAACCACAAAAGATAGTTTTCGAAATAAAATGGGCAGATATTATGCACATACATCCACATGTGCTAGCTCTGTAACCAGCTGTAGTAAACAGCTGATTTCTAAGTGCCAGAACATGGGCTAAAATGGACATTTTTAAGATCAACAGAAATGACAAAAGTTTATCTATTTCAGTGACAATAAAGAACTGTTGCTTTGTCTGTTATGAAGCAACACTATAAAATTTAACAAAATTTTTGAAATGCTTTTCTTGTCTCTTTGCTCTGATGCTAGATGTTTGGTAGATGTAGTTTAATATCTCTGCTGTAGATTTTAACAGAACAGCTGGAAAAGATTTTCCAGCTTTTCAAAGCATTTTTGTATAGGATTCTGCTTAATTATAACTAATCCATGGTAATTACTGCAGAGTCTTTACCTAAAAAGTAATGCTTAAAAATATTTTTCTAGTTAATATTTAAAATTAAAATGCTGACAAGAGAGAACTAAATCCCACCTATATCATAATACTAAGGTATTATTAAGCAAAACAATATTACCTAAAAAAAAAAAAGCCTCCACAAGTTCCTCCTTGTTCCTGGAAATTATCATCATACTACTGTAGAGACCTGACTGTTCTAAGTAGGGATATTGATTAGTAGCACCTGCTACTACATGTTAAAAATATCTACCAAAAAAAAAAACAAACAAAAAACCTCAGATGCTTTAGTGGTCAACAAACAACAGATACCTAAAATCAGATAGCTGAGCATTCAATATCTAATTGTTATATATCAATAATAACAAGAATGAATTTCACCTGTAATGTTTTGTTGGCTCAAAGGAAGTTGAATGATGAAACAAACTCCTCAGAGAGGTTTTCCAGTGACATCATCAGATCCTAAAAAGCCAGCAGTGGTCTATGAACTCAGGATGGAACAGATGAGCATCTTTAATAATGCCAAACTGATTTTAATTTAATAGCAGAATGATTTTGTTTGAGTTACTTTCACAATGTGCTTTATTGATCAGAAAATTTCAGTCGTTGAAAACACCCAGTTTCAGAAGAAATATCTCAAGGTTTTCTGCTGGACTTATTCATCCCTCTCTACCTAATGAGCAGGCCTGATGTTGTTCGTCAGTAGCCAAAAGGGTTGCTTAAAATTTGGAATCCTCTGCTCTAGAAAAGGCAAAATGAAGTTTTGGAACTGTTTCCTACAATTCTCACAATTGCAATGCTGGCTGCTTTGTAGAGAGCACCTGTCTCACTCTTTTTTTTCTTTTTTTTTCCCCCAGAATACTCTATTTTTCATTTCAGGAGAAGGGAAAACAAGTGATGAAGCATGGCAAATTCTTGTTTGGCAGCCAGTCTTATTTAACATCCTATCAAGCCCATTTGCTGTTCAACTCCAGTGCTGTCCATAGAGGAATCCAAGAACTAATACGGTGGTTTTCTCTGGGTAAAGCTGTTAATTATCCTTTCTAAGCTCATGTTATGCTTTACCACCTGTGGGGAAAAAAACCTCACTGAAAAAGATGTTTCTTTGGCCTGATGTTAATAAACTCTTTGTAGCTTTACTTCTGTTTAACTTGCAGGAGTCAATAGAACACCATGTGTTAAAAGATCATGTTGGTGCTTCCAAAATCTGGGGTGGGCACATCTTTATTTGAGTCACACTTAGTTTGATCATTTTAGCTTCAGGAGCTGTCTGTCAAAGGGTAGATTTCAGTTGCATCCTACTGTTGCCTTATTGTGTTTGAACTTTGCAAGACATTTTACTGGTACCTAAACAGGACTAATTTAAATACAGGCAATATGTAAATTATAGCCTACTAAGGTGCTAAATTCTCATTTTTTTAAAAAGTAGTGAATAAGCATTTATGACTACCTCAGCAAAGGAAATCAGACTGATTTCAGCATGGCTACACAGGTGGGCCCAGGAATGCCTCTGAATATCATATATTCATGCCAGAAGTCTCTCAGTTTCTGTGTCAAACCCGGGGTACACAGTAGTCCTTTCTTGTACTTTCATTTCCATGGTCAGAAAAGCCCATAGATCTTCTGGATAGGGGCCAGAATGTCTTCAAGTTGCGTCCTCAGGGAGTAGGGATACTAAAACTTAGCACATTTAGGACACAGTAGTAGTGTAGGTCCAAGGAGCAAATCCAAGCACTCTATCCCTGATCATTCTCAAATTGTCAGCTTCCTCCCTGGAGGCCTATCTCAAGGCCAAATCTGCTTGAAAGGGGACTATCCATCAGAGGAGATGCAAATTCATTCATGTCATTTGGCCTTGGTTTGCAGCTACATGTTTCTTTTCCTTAACAGCACAGACATAGCTGAAGAGATTTGACGGTAGTACTTAAATTGTTTTTTTTTCTTCTGTAACTTCCTCACACATTTTTACTACTCTCACATTTTTTCTTTGATTTTGTATTATTTTGTAGAAATTCTCCGCAATCTTTTTGAGTTTCAGGAGGAAAAAAATAGCACCAAGAAAATATTTTTCCTTATCTGCCCAAATCTATGTCCAAGTGTACATTTTTAGGCTAGACTAATTGCTCAGATAGTACATTGCAGCTATAGAACTGCAGCATTAAATACTCAAACCACAGAGGTGCAAGTGAAAAAATTGAATTTTTGAAACAGGTTACAATGACAAAATACTAACATCTCATTCACATGAGTATCAATTCCATTTGTAGTGACTGCAACAAAAACTCTGAAAGCAGAAGAGTTGCAATGAAAATTCTGATTTATAAGGCAACATGGACTTAAACAAATGTCTTCGAAGGAACAGTGGTCGGAAGGCAGTGCCTTACACAAATGTTAATTCAGGGAGCTCAGTGGAGTTATCCTGTTCACAGTGAGATCACAAAGCTAGTATTTGGTGCATAGCAACAAAAAGATTTGACTGTTTCTCCACTAATTTTTCAGTTAATTGCTTCTTGCTTCATGTTGTCTTGCCGATACCAATCATAATGAGGAAAGACACCTGGAAAAAATAGAAAGGTCCAAATGTTCAGAACTTGTTTTTTTAATTTTAAAAAATTGTATTCGACTTGAGAGAGTTTACAGTACTTACAGGTAGTTCCTTAGAGGTTCATTTGGATCCATGAATACTCAGGGCTGATGAAAATTTGAGTATGGAATTGCAAAACCAAGAACTAAAGAACATGCTATTTGTGGGCAGCTCTAAATAGTAAGGTTTAGTTTTTTAGACATTGTAACTAAAGGACTTCTACTATTTCCTTCTAGATCTGTTTTCTCAGCCTGGCAAATTGAAAAAAACCTTTTTATTGCCAAAACTGACACTGCTCAGGCAGAAAATGATGCATCTTTGTCTCTACCTAGTGATCATCAGGGAGCCTAGACTGATAAAATCAGCTAGCTCTCTAAGTTCATGAAGTTCATTTGACAAAATATGGGCCCATAGGTCCATCCTGGCACATGATGCTGGAATACAGACTGACTGGGATGCACAGAACATGTCTTTTGCTTCCTGATACACATGGCTTCAAAGTCAAGGCTAGGCAGAGGGCCCTGCATGGTGGCAAGGTGGTGGGGCTGCGCTCTGCCATTGCAAAGGGAACGCAAGGGAGACAAGCAGAAAAAGAGATCTGTATTCCCTCCTAGGACCGCAGAAAAAAGGGAATGTGCTTTTGATTGGACCTATGAAGAGATGCAAAATAATCACAGTATGACTTCTTGAGTAGAATGGGGTGAACTACTTCCAACAAATAATTTATTTAATGAGTTAAGTCCCTTTTAATAATCAATAATCCCACACTTGGAGCTTGGTTACTCTTTGTGATGTTGTTTGACTACACAAACATATTTCATCGTACAGATTGGACAAATTACCGTGCTTTAACTGTGCTTGTAACTCATCACTGTTTGCCTTTTGTGGTGTGTGTTTTGAGCATCAAATTTTCATGGTATTGTTTTTACTTTTTTATGAGATGCTGAAAACTTTTTTCAGGAGGTGAAAGAGAATTGCTGATCATCTGGTGAACACTTCCAATAAAGCTCTCATGTGAACACGCTCGCAGGAGAACTTCATCTGCCTTTCACTTTCTTTCAACTTCTCAGTAAAACACAATACTGCTTATGTTTTCTCATAGGAAACACAATGAAAAAGCTGTGAATACTATTAGAGAAAAATTGTCAGTTTAATCTGTTCTTTTCCCCACATTTGTCTAGGTTGCCTTCATGCTGTCATGTGGTATTTTCATTCTGATACTTTTTTGTCTGATTGTAGTATTTCTTCCTAACACAGTATCCTGCTTCATACATTTTGACTGATGCTGTTCTGTGGTTCTCTGCAAACTGCTTTCTTTTGTCTTGAAATAATGTTAGATCTGCAAGAACAGCTGCCTCCTGTGCTCCCGGGCTCATCTAAGTACAATAATTCTATACAAAATAATTTATATTTGAGTTTATAGCTATTTTCATATGTAAAGATAGAAGAATTATTGCTTTTTGTTAGTAACAGTTTCTTTCTGAGCTCTCAATCCTTTATTGTCTTAATTAATAGCTTTAAATACACTCCACTGTGACACAACGTGAAGGCGGCATCCAGATTATACATTTTTCTATCCAGAGCATGAACCCTCTGTTTTCTTTTTAAGAACACTGTTATTTGAGCCAAGGTGAATCACCAGCTTTTATCTGCATCTTTTGACTGCTGCTTAAGAGGATTAGTGGTACTGGCTAGCTTTGCGAGGACAGCTAAGAGTAGACAGATCAATTGCAACTCATAGTCAGAAATCAATGAAATGTATCTCAGTAAATCTGACTGACCCATGGGTCTGACTGAGTGCATTATCCTGGCCTTCCTCTGTTACAAGATTATACCCAGAAACGATCGTAAGTGAGATTCTTTCTGGTCTTTTAAAACAGTCTTCGTACTCCTGTTGCCATCCTATGGTAAAGAAATTTCAGAGACAGAGCAAGAGCCATACAATCATGCAAATAAATGGGACTTCAACCTTTGAGTCCTCTGCTGAGGGAGGAGGGCAAAGTATCATTTTAGCCCTGTCTGCAAAGAAGAGGTCAAAGAAAAGTTGCGAATTTAGGAGTGATGACATCTTAACGAGAAGCAAAAAAGCACATGCAAGAGACAGGGACAAACCCCTAGACATTGTAAGTCAGTGAAATCTTCACTAAATTTAACACAATTACTCCAATTTACTTCAGCTTAGGATCTCCCCATAATGTTGCTGAGGGGCTGTTTGTAAAACCCTGCACCCTGCACCCTTATGAGACTTCAGCCTTGTTGCTGATAACCGTAGGCCCTGAATATTCTTCATAAAGTGGAGTGGAGGAAGAAAAGTACTCCTATTAGTATAATATGCTGTGTCATTTTGATGGGGGGGCTGCACTCAATTGAGTATTTCCCTCAGTTGGAGAGGTGCAGGGCAAAGCTCACCCCTGCTGTGCAGTGCAGGCTGACCTGCTCCAAGAGGGCAGTGCCTCCAGTGAAAGACGCACATCCGAAGAGTCCTTCTCGTTTGGGACACTGTGAAGGCGCGAGCGGCTGCTTTGCTCTGGGCATGTAACAGTGCAGCAGCTGCAGCAACACAGCCCAAGTGAGCGGGCTGGCAAGCCTACCAAGTCAGACACAAGAATGTGGTGCGCAAAGGTGAGCAAAACCCAGGAAGAAAATAAAAAGGAAACGCTTGGTTGTAAAATGACGTGGGATATCACCTTGATGAAAGCTGTAAGGCATGTAAAATTACTGGGCTGTGTAGTTAGTGTCAGATGGCAAAAAATGTTTTGTGAGGGGGTAGTTCAAGACTCTCAAAGTTCTATGTTTTTTTAACAAGAAAAGCTACTTCTGCAGGATAGTCACACCTGTCTGAAGGGAAAATTTTATCTTTATTTTTGGGGGATTGAGCATCCACAAACACCACTGCAGTCAATAACAGCAGACAAGACAGCAGGAATGTGGCCATGTTACATGCTGTTCTGCTTAGTAACTTAATATATATACACAGGACTGACTGTTCACAGGATGTCTGTGCTCATAAATAAGGGCAAAGAACAATTTTTTTCACCGGCATTTGTTAAAGCTTCCCCACCCCCAATATTGCCAGCACTGCTTAACAAACATATTAATCTAATGAATGTAAATTACTGCTGGAATGAAATATTCTTTACTTTTTTTTTTTTTGAAATATTTTGTTATCTAATATACAGAGATCCATAAAAATAGCTATTAGCTTTGGAATGAGAATACAATGTGGAGTTTATTAAACGAAGAAACACAACAATGTTACTTTCATGTGCCATATATTCATTTCCATGGTAAAAGATTAGCACACTGTAATAAGAAGCCCTCAATATGGAATCAGAGACTGCCAGCATGGGTGCAATAAACTTTTCAGAATGGTTCGTAAGATTATACTAATTAGGGATAATCTAATTTGAACAATTTTTATCTTCTCAGAAGGTAGTATGATGTCACTCTATGTGAACAGTCACTACCCAGGCTCCAGGGATATACTAAAAAAACCACACATGTTATCTGTAATATTAAAAATTATGGTTGATCCATGAGACAGTCTTAGATCTACCCTACTCCTCTCAAAAGATCCACCATATAGACTGTTAAGCCCCCGTAATTATCTCCCCTACTTGTGACAAGCATGGACTAATCAGTCTCTGAGGGAGTTTTCCTGCAGATCATTGTGAATCGTGTGTATGCTTCACATTGCTTATCAAGCTATTTTGTACGCAGTATCACATAAGAGCTGACAAAAGTTCATTATCTTCATCTGGACTAGAATGACTCCAAATTAAGGAAAAGGGTATAAGCTTTTTTTCCCTTTCTTTTTCCTTTTCCTTTTTTTTTTTTTTTAATAGAGAAACAAAAAATATATCTAGCTTGCATTGCAACAAAGAAGATCTCAGCTAAGAAAAAAAACAAGCGGGGTTCTAGCTGACTTTAATCCCATATTAAAAGATTAGAAAAAACATCTGAAGAAATCAGAGATAGTCTAATTGAGGTTCTCGCCTTTAATCCTGTAAGTAGACTCCCCCTTGGATACCAAGATCTGTCAGTTCATAGTCTTGGGAATTCTCTAAGGAAAAATAAACCATGAGAAATGGACATATAACATGTTCTTGCACATTTAAAAAGAGAGAGAAAGAAAGAAAGAAAAATCTCAGACATGGCAATATCAAAACATATTATTTCTTAAGGAAGATAAAAAAATGAGGTACAATATAAAAGATTAGAAGAAACACAGTTATTCTGGAAGTTCTTTGATAACATCTACAAATGTAACCCAAAAGCAAATCAGCTAGCTTGATTTGGCTTTCCTCATTCAGATCAAATTGCTATTTGTACGAGTATCTTTGCTTTTTTGCTAGTAATTGTATTTCCAATACAAGTTTATTTAAAAAAGAACCTTAGAATTAGTCCTTTAGAATTATATCTAAAATAACTGTGGAATAACCAGTGCACAGAGGAAAACCAGACAGTAAGTATATATTTTTCATTTATATTTTTCTGACAAATGAGGGCAAAAGAATGTGTAAAAAGAGTGATTCATACAAATTCACCGAAACTCAAAGTCCAAATTTCTCTTACTAAAAAGTACTAAAAAAAGAGACACTTCATAACAGTGAAAAACAAACCCAACAAAATTAAGCTGAGATTCTGTCAGTCAGTAAAGCAGCACCAGTTTGAAAGCAAGTGACCAATATGGCAATCTATCCATTTGATTGTAAAGATGCTACTTACAGACTAGAATTAGAATTCAAACACTTGCACATCATGTTCATGCTTAACTCTCTGTTGTTTTCAAAACTACTCTCTGTTGCAATTTTTTTTTCCATATTTGATGATCCCTTTCCTTAGCATCAGGCTTAAACATGTTTTTCTAATGGTTATTATGCAGTGGACACATGGAGATGCATTGTGTTGATAAACAATTATTTAATATTTTAGTAAAGAGAAAATTAAAAAATTCTTTGTAACAGGTCAGATTTAATGGCAATGTGCTAACTTTACCTAAGCTGAAAGACTGAGATTTTAGAATTATACTTTCAGTCTGTATGTTTACGTAAAAGCAAAGAGAAGACAAGTAAAATAAAACATGAAAAAAAATAATTGTATTAAAAAAACTAATCAGAAGGTATTTCAGTATGAAAAATCAAGGTAACATTGCAAGCAGATATAATAAACATAAAAGAGTTTAAGAACTGTTACTTTTATTGCCTGGAAAATTACTATGATTCATGTCTCTAAATTATGTAAAGATATATAGATAATGAAAATATGAACTGCACAAACATAAATGTGTTTGTCTTCCATTCAACATATTCTATATTAATATATAGCAGGGTTAAATCACAGCCTGTTCAGAAAGTTTTCTTTTATTTCCCCTATAAATAAATTCAAGACATGAGAATGTCATTCTGAAAATTTTAATACACAATTTAATATTTTATTAACAATGTTTAAGAAAAAGATTCATATGTTTCAGTGATCTTGTTATAAGGCACTACAAAATGTGGTCGGAATCCCTGTAAGGCAGCAAGTTCCTACGGTTTGGCATAAAGACTGTGAACAAATTAAAACAGTCTAATGCTCTTAGTATTTCAGAATTCATGACAGCAGTGGGGGAAGAAAAACCTCTAAAAGTGGCTGATCCAACATGGTTGGCATCGGCAGACTTTGCTTTTTTAATGGAGAGCTTTGTCTGTGTGAGATGTATGAGAAGAGACATTGCAGAGTAGGAGAACAACAGAGCCCAAACCCCAGGTCTCTGAGAACCTTGTGGGTAGGCTGCGTACCTTAAACCAACATTGAACTGAAAAGAATGGAAGGTACTGAACATGTATTGAATTCAACAGCAGTTGAGTTTCTCGGCACTTTTACAGATCAAGACCCTAATTTTTATTTTGTCTTTCATAACAAACAATGCCCCAAAGCAAGTACATACAGCAGGAGTTTTGCATAAAGTTAATTTTTTGCACATAAAAATGACTCCTTAGTGCTAATGAGATTCAGACACACACTGACCCAGTCATACTGTTTCACACTGTGGACTTCCTGGTAGTTATCAACAGTACAAACTGATTGGGTGTGAGACTTTTTTCGTCTCAGGGTAGTGATAAGTTTTATGGGAACTGAGCCCGTGCATTAATTCTGCAAGGGGAGTGGGAAGGAACACTGTGCCTTGATGACTGAAGTAGGTAATATGCATTTTACTGTGATTTCTTCTTGCAAGTTGTGTAAAAGGCAGCCAGATCTTCATTGTTTTATTGCACAAATCAAATAAAGAATAAAGGCAGTGCACATTTTATTTGAAGCAGAGAGGGATTTCATTTGTTAGCATGTGATCAAAGAGTTGTGCAACAGTTTTGCATGATATACCGTGCTAAAGTAACAGGCATATTTAACCTTATTACAGCATGCATATTCAGAAATACTCTTGTGTCAGCACTGGTACATTTTTGGAGATGTTTCTTACAGTAATGTACAAAAAGCCAACACATTCAGAATGACTCCATATTTCCTTTGGAAAATTTGATAGCCTATTAGAACTGCTTGCTTCAATATGGTCTATTATCTGAAATCCTCCCTGCAATGATACTTAAGACCAGTGACTTCAAATTAATATAAGGTAGTTAGGATGAAAACCCTCTGTGCACAGTATAATTCTAGTAAATGACAAAATAATTAAATAACACATGCAACAGACTCCAAAGGCAGATGTTTATGGTAATGTAACGCACGATAATATTGGATACTATGTGAAGAGGACAAAAGATCAGCTTCTGCTCTAAGATGCCTGCACTTATTGCTTGTATTGAAATGTCATCTATCAAGGCACATAATTTAATCTGTATGTGGTAGAAGTATGACTCCTAGGAAAGTGGCTAGCACTGTGACCATTCATGTCTGATGTCAGGGAGAAAAGATCTTCCTTTCTGTTAAAATTATTACTCCGGTTTTGCCTTTGCCTAGGCACTGGTTCATTGATTAGGAGGCATTATAGCTTTTTTACTGAAGAACCATTACTGAAGGATTGCCTTTGGCTTTTCAGATCATGAAGAGGTTTGTTTAATTGGAGCACGACTTTTGATAGTGGGACATGCTAGATTCAAGTACCACACCAGTGATGTTCAAGTCAAGAGATTTAAAAAATTACTCGTTTCCATAGCATGTGAAATTTTGCTTGGTAACCTTTAAGGCTAATGCAGGTAAAAAGCAGAGACATGGTGACTTGAATGCATATCTGAGCTACTGATTTTTGCAGGTTTTTTGGCACAGATTGCATTTTGTTACATGGCTCTGAACCACAAGCTTTTAATGTACAGTAGTAAGAACATGTGAAGAAAATAGGTAGCTGATCTTACAACAACCTATATGTGCATCACTAAAATTTATATTTGCACAGACATATATGTGCACAGTTATATGTACTTTTAAGTATATATATTTATATTTCTTTTTAAAATATTGACTTGGTGCATCAGGGTAATTCTTGAATATAGTAAATTGTCCCACATGAAAAGTCTAATAAGTTCAAATTACTGATGTCTAAAGCTTTTCTCTTGAAATAATGCATTCTTTCCTTTCAAATTAAAATGTTGTTAGAGAAGATTAATTGATTAACCTGTTCACCCCCTTTGCCATCTTCCTTAACCCCTTAATTATCCAGACTCACACACCTTTATTCATTTCACTATGTATGTAGCTAGTTTTTGAAACATTCATGCATGTTAGAAGAGGAAATTCAACCCAGCCAGCTCACCTTTTCTCCATCAAGACTACCTAAAATCATCCTTACTTATTCTAAATAGCTTTCTGTGAGTGGAATCCAGCCTGCTCTTAACACTAACAAATTTTCAGCTGAGCCCTGTTTGATTTCACAGATAAGATTTAAGTCTAGCGAATAAAGGACAGAAGAATGCTTAAAAAACTGTCCCATTTATCTGCTGAGAAGTTAACAACACTCTTTTCTTATCTCACAAGTCTGAAAGTCAGGAAACAATTTTGCTCTCTAGTGATGTGATTTCTGGAGATCTGATATGCTCTTCCCATTTGGCTCAGATCCTTCTTGTTTTTCTGTGTCAAGTAGTAGATGGAAGCTTACAGTGTGAAAAAAAAATCAAGAAAACCTCAAGATACCTTTGTTAAATATTTTATAAAGATGTCAGTGTTATGCATCTGCCTGTTTTCTTTCGTCTCCAAATTAATAAAATTAAGCACAGATCTTTTAAAGAGATGCTTTCAGATGGAGGAAAAAATTTAAATATGGTCTTTATCTAAATGATTTTCACATATTTAAGAGATTTTAAGTCATGCAATTTCTGAAGCTCTTAGCATTCAGGACAATGTTACTTCTTTTGAACAATTTACTCTCTCTTCGTTGGTCATGAAGTGAACCATTGATTTTGAGTTTGGGTTATCAAAACATGCCTGTGCTGACAAACATTGCAAATACAACATCATGACTCACTACCTGTTTGGATTTAATTGATAGGTGAAAGGTATATTAAACTTTAATATTTATAAATGCTACAGTTTTTCAATTTCTGCCTCAGAAGGAGGTCCCTCCACCCGGCTGTGGCCTCACTGACTGCGGCCACACATGTGATCAGACTCCTCTCACTGTAACTCATTCACGAGGGGAACCTAAATAATGAGCTTGTGCTCCTAAGAATGTTTTCTTCTGATGTGTTTCCATTGAAACTCCAGCTAATTCTCAGTGGGCTGATATGTTTAGAGAAAAACACCAGTGTCAGGGTTCAAGTTGAGCTTCAAAGTCAGGACACTCAAATCAGTGCAACCCCACAACCAAACCTCCTGCTTCTCAATGAGGCAGCAATGCACTAACACAGTTTTCCTGCGCTTAGTTCTTGGGTCAACTGACTTTCAGCTGGATAGGGATCTTATTGCAGTTCATAGGCACAGCTAAACAAAAATTAGTGTATATGGACTGAGAGCGATCCAGTAAGATCATCTTCACTGCGATGTTTTTGCAAGGCTAGGTAATTAAAAACAAGGAAAGACCTCTATGAGAGGATGGACTGTTAACAAGAATGCACAAAATAGGTCCCCAAACATTGTGTGAACTATCTGTTCCTAGTAGCTTGACCTGACATAGCTCATAGTCTAGATTTTGCAGGCACAGAGGTAGCCCCAGAACGGGAGATCTCAGCAGATAGGCAGCAGTAGAAACACAGCTACTCTTTTTTCTCTGAAGAAAAATCAATATTATGTTTTTTCTTCTTCTTTGCCTTTAACACCTTGGTTCAGAGTTAGGAGCACTAATTCACACACTTCAAAATGTTCTGAAGTTTTCTTCACGTACTTTACCAAAGATGAACTTTTACCTAGTGCTGTGTGAAATCATTCCTTATTCCACTGAAATGTGAAAGTGCACCCAGAAAAGGTTTAGAGAAAAAGTAAGTGGAAAAGTAAGGCTTGTTTAAACAGAAGGAGGGGTTTGAGTTTTGTCAATACCTGATTTGACTTTTGTGCAAGTAGTGTGGCCTTTCTATATTTGTATGTCATTGAAGCATCTGTACTGTGCATGTGCATCTGAACACATGCATGTGTTCACATGCATGTGCAGTGTCCAATGCATTGTTTGGAACATTGTCCAAGACATGTCTTTGCTGCAGATTGCAATTTTGGTATAGTTTTTATGGAAACAACAACAAAAAAAATGTTGTAATTTTCGTGTTAGTTCTGTTGCGGGAATAGATTTCTGGTCCTAAAGAGCAGGCTCTAGACCCACGGGGTTTTTGGACTGTTGGTTTCCCTGAATGATTGTAACTTACACACCCAAACTAAACTTCCTGTGGCATTCTGACCAGACTGCTGACTTTGCATTTTATTTAATTGTGAGCACTGATATCTATTCCGTATTGCAATTTTGTCCATTAGATGTTTACTGAAGGGTTTTATGACTTTCCTATACCAATTTTTAGTCATTTAAATTTTATTGCTCTCATTTTAACAGAATTTTGTTCTGTTAGAATGAAACAAATATGCACTTTAGCAAGCTTATCAATTTAATTGCTTGATGTTAGATGTCTTGTTAGGAAATTATAAACAGTAATAAAACTTATTAAACAAAACGTGCCATGAAGCTAACAGTTTTGTTTCTTTGCATTCTTTACATTACCAGCTTTTAGCATCCTTTGAATATTCCTTTTGCTTGTATATTTGTAAATAAGTTTTTATTTATGTAAATGACCTGATAGCTGTAACCATATAGGTTGCAAAATATTCCATCACATAAATACTAATACAATTAAAAGAAATGTAGTATTCCTTGGAAAGTTGCACACTTAATGATTTTTGGTGCTACTGGCTATAAGCAGATGTCCTCCAAGATGCAGGTGGAATGGTGCATTTAAAATGGTTCTGTTTGCAAGACTGAGACAGCATTATGGTTTTAGGAAGCCACACTAGAATTGTGTAAAGCTGAAGTTTACACTCATTATTCATACACATTGGGCAGCCTGAGAAGAAGTAAATGCATGAGTAAAAGATCCACAGAAATATCATGATGACCTGTGCAACTGTCAGCACTCCTGAGAGTCTTTTTGCAAGAGTTTGCTGACTGCTGTGCTAAGTACTCTAAAAATTATGCATCTGTTTTCAGAAATTTTGGGAAACAAGAAGAGTGTATAACAAGCTACTATCTTTCACTTTTTTCTGTCCTCTTTACACAAAAGGCATTTCTCTTTCTGTGTCAGACAAGGGTTATCCTTTCCTATGTTGTTCTAAGTTTCTTTTCATTAGTCCTTTTTTCACATTTTTCATCCCAAAAAGAAAAGTTACTGACATGAAGCCTGGTTTATGTACTCACAATCCCCTACTGTGCTTGCTTAGCCAAGAATATTTCAGTAATCAGTGGTTGGGTTAAACTGTTCAATTACTTAGAGTTAGGACACTACCATGCATCACAAATGTCCCAAAAATTTTTGAAGAAAAAAGTGAACAGCAAGGTCAAAAGGCAAAGGCAGGAAAAAATATTCGAACAACTTTTTCTCATGCTTCTAGTTAAGAACTTTCCCTTTCGTCTCCTAAAACTGATTGCAGTTAAGGGGAGATTTTAATCTCAAGCCACAGTACCTTCTGAAGGGATGCACATATATGATATACCATAAGACTGCCCAGTTTGCATTTTTTCTTATGCTTGCAACTTCCTGCTCCATAGAGTTTCCATATTTGTGACACTCAAAGGCTGCATTCTACAGTCCTAGTCCTTGTTTCCGTTTTACTCTGGTGAGCTTTTCCTCTTTTAGTTCTTTCATTAGATCATCTTTAGCTTTCCCATTGTATTGAAGCTTTGTGGTTCTGAACTCCTTAGATCCAACTGCCTATCTCATGTCACTTCTTTCTAATATGGTTCCTACTCACTCCTCACTTTGATGCAACAGCTTTCCACCTCTCGCCACCTTTCCATGTGTTTAGAATCCTTTTCTTGTGCATGCACTTTCTTTCCTTCTGTCTCCTTTTACTTGCAAACCTTCCAGTCTTTCTTTGCACCCTTCCTTCTTTTAGAGTAATTCTCAAAATATTTTTTGTCTCTCAGTATGACAACTGAAAATATTTGTACAGTATCACAGATTTGGAACTGTGCAGAGGTGTCTTTCTGAGCTAAATCATCCTCTTCCTGACTCTGTGATTTGGAATAGGAACATCTCACCAGAAGGAGACATTTAAAATAATCCAGACGAATCACACACTAGTAATGCCCATTTCTTTGCCATGGTATACAAAGGTCACTAACTCACTATAGCTGTCTATACTGTAGACACCAAATCCACAGAAGAATCATCTCAGCATACCTATGAACATTTTAAATAAGCACCGTACTGCTTACTTAAATAACTGTGAATACATGCATAATAATACTTCCTAAATTTCAACTTTTTGTTAAACACTCAAATGTAAAACAATGAAAATTAAAATATAAAAAGGGGAGAGTTTGTCTTTAGGTTTTCTCTCTCATCTGTCTGTGCTATGTTAGAGGGACCTGATATTACTTTTATCCTCTCAGTTGAAAGTCAGAGGTGAAGAAAGCTAGATCTGAGCGAGATTGATGTAAATAAGAGATAGATTATGTCCACATCCTTAATCAGATCCTGAAACTAATTTTCTGAGTAGTACAGCGTGTTGAATATTTTCAATAACTTTTATTGTCTTCTGTAATACTCTTACTACTATTTCTACTGTTTTAATGTCTGGGGATATACCGTACACCAGCATTCTTTTGTATATTCTGCACCTTATTGAAGAACCAGGAAAAGAAAGTTGGACTCTGGAGAAAAGATTTACAGTTTTATACAAGGCAAAAGGCAACTAGAAAAGACATCCAACTAGTCACAAAGTGCAATGAAAATATAACATTGCTTAGGAAAGGCATGATTTTACAAATAAGTAAAGCTGTTTTCTTCTCAGCCAAAATTCTGATCTGTAAGAACTTCTGAAATTCTTGACTAATTAAATAATTATATTGTTCAGAAATTGGTTTGATTGTGATTTTAAGTAAAATATTTTCTTAGAGGTATTATTAAATTGATAGATGAAGCTATACCTATTTCAGTTCTTTAAACTTCAGGTTTAATTTCATTATTAATTTAGGGCCTAGATATGATAGAAATCTAAATTGAAGATACTCTTAAAATTAATGCTTAGCTAATTGGGAGCACTGAAATTAACTATGTATTAAATTGAAAAACTTTGAAACAGTTTTTACAATAAAATCCTCAACTAATGAGTTCCAATTTGCATTATAATATCTATTTCAGTGTCCAACATTTGATCAATCCCAATACATTTAAATCCCAGCTCAGTCTCAGTCCCTAGCTACTGCTTGGGTGTCAGGCTTGATGTGTTCAGCAGAGATACCAGCCTTTAAGTCTTAGAACTGTGTCTAAAAATGGGATGTGACACATCATGAGCTGAGTGCTGCATTGCCTAATCTTCAGTTGTCCAGCCCTTAGATGCAATTCAAATGCCTAAATTAAGCACAATTTCTCTAAACAGTACATAGGAACAATACCTCTCAAAGAGTTTTAAGACCATTAGTAGACTGTGAGAACTTGTCTTGAATCTAACACTGTGTATGTATAATAGATGAGCCAAGTTCAAACACTCATGTGAGTTTTATATAACAACGCTGGGATTGAAAAACTTATCTAATTAGAGGTCTCTCCTAGACAGCCCTTAATGTAAAGGGGTTTGAAGGAATATTTTTCCATGCACTTTTTTGGATTAGAGTGCCCTAATCACCAAATATGGATTAGCCCATCAGGGCTTTCTCTGTTGGATCAGAGGCATTGTACACCCAGGACAACATTCTCAGGGAGCAAAGAGAAAGACAGGATCAAAGCTATATCTCCCAGCACTTTGGACGTCCAGCCAATGAATACTAGGTGCTTGTCACTGCCTTTTTAACCAGCCATTTAACTTTGGACATAAAGAACCTATTACACATAAAATCTCTCCATATATGTATTTGTATATATGGATATATGTTTATAAAGCCCTACTGAATTGTAGTCTGCCTTGACTATTTCTTGTTTTGGTTTAGCTAATTCCTCTGTTTAGTCATTGTCTTTTAGAAACTTTTACTGTTTTACTTATTGTTTTTAAAACTCCAAAGAATTAGTACAGAAAACTCTTTTCACACAGGATCACAGAATGTTAGGGATTGGAAGGGACCTCGAAAGATCATCCAGTCCAATCCCCCTGCCGGAGCAGGAACACCTAGATCAGATCACACAGGAACGCATCCAGGCGGGCTTTGAATGTCTCCAGAGAAGGAGACTCCACAACCTCTCTGGGCAGCCTGTTTCCGTGCTCTGTCACCCTCACTGGAAAGAAGCTTTTCTCATATTCAAGCGGAACTTCCTATGTTCCAGCTTGAACCCATTGACCCTTGTCCTGTCACTGGATGATATTTATTTTACTATATTTATCCCTCAAATGTGATTCTCATCTCAGTTCAATTGTTTTTGAATAGATGCACTTAATTATGTTACTTGGAGCTATTTAAATGTGAGCAAGGAGTCTGCATCTTTTTGTACAAAATTTTTGAAAAAAATTTCATTGAACTGCAGGATTGCAAATCATGAATATCTGACCTGTGAGTGGAATACACACACCCAATAATTAAAAGCTTAACCTCTCTGTATTCTGGATAAGCAGAGTTAAGCACCTCAGAAAAGTAATACTAAAATCCCACGTGTTGAATCAGAAGCCATTATCTGATAAAAAGTGCTAAATAGTGTTTTTCTGGCAGCCTGCCCATTTCCTGAGTTGTAAACTGTACCAGGACAGCAAAGCAAGTACTTCCTGTCTCTCTGCAAAATCTTCTCTCAAATGTGGGTTCCTGCTCACGTAGGGTACAGGGGTGGTGTGCTTCATTTCTGTAGCTAATTCTTCAGGCTGTAAAAGACACAAGATAAGTTTGCTTTCCATCCACATCTCCTGTATTCCAAGAGCTCTTGGCTCCTACTGAAGCCGGGCCACAGAAAAATAAGGTACAAGGTTCACAAGGCCAGGAGGAGCACAAACAAGGAGCCAGTCTTCGTAACCTAGTGAGACTGGATCTCACGGGAGACACGGTGTTTCCTGGAATCTCACTTTCCCTGAGGAGCTATAAATGGTTCCTCTTCCTCTTTCTCTCATGTTTTAAAAGAAAAGTAGCTGTGACTACCTTTTCTGTAGGAAGACCGGTCCTAGCAGTGTGTGTTATGTGTGGTGGATCCTGTTTTAAGCCCCTCCAGTCTTAACTGTAGTAAAACAGATACTTTTCATAGGAGTAGATGACAAAGAGACTAATCTGAATATCTAGAAAGTCACAGTCCACTTTTTGAAATAACTTTTCTATATACTAGACTAAAAGTGTTGCATAGCAGGGGAAGCAACATCATATTGTGTCCCCTGGCAAGGGACCAAATATAAGAAAATACAAAAGTATATGACATGAGATTATGAATAAGTAGGTGCATCATAATCCTTACTGTAATGCCTCCTGAAGTCAAGAGATCCCACTGTATCAGCAATAAGCATCACCCATTGCTTGTTGGGGGTTTTTTTTGTAGATCAAAAATCATTTGTATCACCTAATCATTATTCTATTTATTGTGCTTGAAAATAATAGAAACTGATGATGAGCAGTTACATGTGATCTCTGAAGACAAACATTTTGAGAACTTAGAAACTTACAATTGCAGTTACGAAACCAGTTTTTTTAATCTTCTGCCTTCTTAGCACTTTGTATTCTCTTATGAGTGATTTATAGCTTTGCTGACTCCTTTGCATGCCAGAAGAAAAGAGGACAATGAGAACTGTCTTATCTTTTGCTTTTTCTACTTTCTGTATTTTACCTATAACTAACAGGGATTCCAACTTCTGGCCTCAGAAGGGTCCAGACAGTCTACAAGAATGGTGTGGAAAGGCTGTAGAAAGGTGTAGAAGTTCGTAGTGATCCCACCAGCCCAAGTATGTATTGAGGTCTTTGAAAGAAAAGAGACAGCTTTTTATTTGAGCCATTATTATATTTTGTACTGGAAATCTTTCTGTGAGTGGAACTACAATACAACTGAAGTGACATTTTTCTTGTAGGATGTTTCCAGGAGACATGCTTCCAGGACTGGTGTCCAGTTTTACTAGCTGGATGCGTGCAAAGTCAGAGGTTCTGCAGAAATTAGTTGTAAATATCAGCTGCTCTGACATTTGATTGCTACAGCATTGAACTGGAGTTAATAGTCTTTCATCAAACAGACAAGGTATGTATGGAGTCGGAAACCAAAAACTGAACTGGGTTACAAATTGGCCTGTGCAATAAGAGTTAAGGTAATGGAAATGGAAGTGGATAAATAAAAAACTCATAGTTCAACCATTGTAAAATTATGATCTCCTGGTCTTACTGAATTTCTTGATGATCCTTTGATCATTGGCTTTATGCACTGACACTGGACTTCTTTATTTGTATAATGTTAGTTAACATGGCCTCCTAAATAATCAGCCTATCTTTGTTAAAATGATAAGGTTGTGTACAAAAAGAGATGTTGTGTACAGGTGAGGACTAAGCAGAAAATGTTGTAGCAATTTGCTGAACACGGAGGCTTATTGAGGATGCAGTCCTGAATAATACACACTAGCTTTACTCTTCCCCCTTTAGTGTGTGTAGAGGAGCCATGAATCATTCATGGTCTCCCAGCTGAGCAGGGCTTCAAAGGGGCTGGTTGTGATTGGGTGTCCTGGGTGAATTGCCGCTCTGCAGAAACGCCTGCACCCCCAGCACTGGAGGGGTGAGGAAGCACTTTCATCTGGGCCTCCAAAGTGTTTTGGGTCACAGTTCACCAGGAGATAACGATGTGGATGTACATTCAGAATTAGCTGCAGAGATACCTGTGTAGTGTGGTGTGGAAAAGTGAGCCAGTTAGATCCCCAGTGGATGCTGTGAATCAATTACTGTATTCTGAATACAAGGTTGGCTGCAGGGGATAAACAGATGTCAGAGAATTTTTCCCTAATAAGACCATAGTAATAGAAGAGCACTGTCAGCTTCGTTTTACATTAAAAATCTCATTTCCTCTTTATATGACCAATTTTATTAGGCCTCTAAACAAAGATATTTTATGTAACTGATAGCTGAATAATGAGAATAGTATCATTAAATTTCCTTTTTTTCTTTTTTAACAAAGACTAAAAGATAAAGTAGCAATGAATCTCACTAAAGTTAGAAAGAAGGTGTGTAATTTAGAAGGCTGGGTGATAATTTCCTTTTCAGTGACAGAGGGCATTGAATAAGCTTACAGCTGCCTTTTATGCTGATTCACAATCGCGTACATTCCAGAGCAAAATATTCTTAGAATGAAACTTGGTGATTAGCTTGCCCTGTTCTCTGTACTTTCTGCATATTTTGTCAGTGTCTGGTATACAGAGCTGTGGTCAGAAACAAGAAATAGCCCCTTTTTTGTTAATTAAGCTTACCACGGATCACATGCAGTTAGCACCATACACTCACTGTTTTTCATAACCTTACAAAAATCGAAATACCAGGACACAGGAGCACTCTGTGTCTTTCTGTGAGTTTTGAGAATAAGTGATGAACCATTAGAAATAACCCAATATCTATTATCTTCCTCTCTCAAATAGAACACAAGTACAATATTTATTGCAGACAGTCTGCAAATACTGAAACACTAGACTAAGGGAATACCTTTGGATACACTGTGTTCATAAATTGTTCACATGAAGTATATGCTAGGTGTTTTTCTTTTTTTGAAGGTAAATAAGAGCTGACGCTGAGATTTTTTTTTAATTCACACTATTGCTATGAAGACTGTAGCTTCATGTGGCAGAAATTAGAGCAAAAATTGGCTTTAGACATTGGTTTACAACAAATGCTTTTTAGTACAATGTTTAAACTTACAGCATACCTCAAATTAAATCTTAATTCCGAACACTTCACAAGAAGGAAAACAAAAGAGA
Organism: Pterocles orientalis; assembly: GCA_011057875.1. NCBI lineage: Eukaryota > Metazoa > Chordata > Aves > Pterocliformes > Pteroclidae > Pterocles > Pterocles orientalis. The sequence continues at coordinate 763,816 of WKFP01015254.1, read as the reverse complement.
ATTGCAGAAAGCATTCAGAACATTTTTGACGAACAGGTCAACCTTCTGAGAACCTCTATGAAGTGACGCTCACACACAGCTCGTACTCACCAAGTTCAATTCAGCAGAGTTTGGGTAAATAAAGGCATAGCTATAACCTGAGGTTTTGTTCACTGAAATTAGTTTAAGCAACACAGAGAAAGATGTGAACTAAACCCCTGTTGCTGCGTTTTTGAAAGCTGGCTTTTGCTCTCTCCCCAGCTCTGACACACACATGGCAAAATTCACATAAAATTCAGAAGTGTGTCTCTTGAGACAATTGCATATTGATAATATGTACCTGTGCAGGTGCGAACGCAATGCTTGAGTCCATAACCTCTTCACGTCAAGACCTGAGTAGTTCTCTAATTTCTACTTTCCTCGGATTTGTCTTCATTGGAAACTTAGTAACAACAGCAGCAACAACAGTATTAAAACTTCTCAAAACTTGGCTGTCCCTAGGGTTTCCTTCCAGGACCAGCTCTGCCCTAAATCCTAATAATCGTGTTAGCCCTCCCCTGAGTGTGAGGACTGCAGACTTCCTGAGCCGCCACCAGGCTACAAGCACCATTGTTCCACTGACACACAACACCTTCCCTGCAATGCAGCATTCACAGGGAGCAGAAACCTCTTTCAGAATCATGTTCTTTCCCTTACCAATTCCTTTAAAATTAGGATATGCAGTATTAGTAACCTTAACATGTCATCTACACTGATTCATTATCTATCATTGTTCTTATTCTGTAAATTACTATTTTCATGTTGCAGCTCAGTGCAGGGAAGGAAGTTAATCCCTGGCTTGCCTACCACAACCCTTCTATTAATATGCCCTTACTGGAAAGCTCTGTTGTTTCTCTCCAGTTGGGACAAAAAGGGGAGCTCCATGTTCACGTTCACATTTTGCCTTCAAGACAAGCCATGGTGTTTGTTGCTGAGGTGGCACAAACTTGGGCATCCGTTTATTCAAGAAGATCATCAAACCAAGTGTGGAATTGTAATGGCTGAGATATCTTCAAAAGAATTCTGTCACACAGGCACTTCAAAACTGTGGATAAGGAAATATGCTAAGTAGCTGCATAAATTTTTTAGATAAAAAGGCTAATGGCTGTTTAGTCACCAGTCACCCTTCATGTATCCCGACCTCTAAAATATCTGCAGGAATTTTGTTGTCATTATTCCACTACAGCTATAGAAATCCAAGCTTAATTCATGAGGAAGGGACTGCAGAATTTAATCACAGGGTGACTAAAAAGCTGTAAAGCCTTAGTCACTTTGGTTTAGCTACATTTTAAGCTTGTGGAATTTTGGTCCTTTTTAATTTAAAAAAAAAAAGCCTACTTATTTTGCATACCTGTGAAAATCAGTGTAACATCTTTCACTCCAATGGTATTGTGCTGAATTACAACAGCCATGGGCTGAATAGAAAGAAAGTCCATAATTTCTGGTATTCAGTACTAGGACCATGACTCTGTGGGAGCGGTGTCTCTCACTAGTGACATCGTGGTCAATAATATCATCAGCCCAGGGGTGTCCAGTGTACAATAGTATTTTGAACAGATAAATAAAAAAAATCACAAAAGGAAGCAAATAATGACAATAATGTGGAAGCTTCAGGGCCACTCATATTCAAGGGAGATTACTAGGAAAAAAAGGCTGACATGTTTCTGAACAGTGCTTGCTGCAGTGTTAGGCTCACTTGCCTTTAATTCTTCAATACAGATTTGCACCAAGGAGATGCTGGTTATTTTGCTGTCTTTTGGGATGAAAGGCACAAATACTCAAAACTGGTTAATTGTTTTAGTAAAAGTTGCAGAAAAGGTGATAGCAATCTTACGGTCATTCTGATGCTCAGAACCCCAGGTGGGGGAGCATCAGATAAGCTGCTTCACATTGGTCAGGGCATGCTGTGCACATTGCCTCCCTGGGGATGTTCAACAGCGTCACTGTTCTTCTCATCTTCATAGGATTTTTTTGAGTAAGCAAAGCTATGAATCTGCTGCCTGCACAGTACTGAACTTTCTAGGTGGTGCACCAAGGTTAACACTCCTACACATCTCCATAGAAATGAAGTCTTACAAGCAGTATGTACAGGTGGTATTGTTAAATGCAGCATATATGAATGTCACGGTATAGTGCTCAGGTTATGTAACAGTCACTTATATTAACACATGCGGATGTCTACAACCAAGACCTAAATTCTGCTGAGATTCTGCTTTAAGCCACTATCCCCTCATTACAGTGTCTTTCACAGTGACCCTACAAATTCTTTTCTCTGAGTTTCTCATGGACTTTTTTTTGAGATTCTATTGAATAAGATGAAGGAAAAGGTAAAAGAGAGCAACCCAAAGAATCTGTCAGATCCTATTTACAGGATGAAATAGCGGCAAGGTAAGGGCTCAGAGTCAATAAGTGTGATATACATGTTTCCATAGCGTATCAAAAGCAGTGCCATGTGACACAGGGTGAGGAAAGAAGAATGAATGAATGAAAATGTTTCCCATTAGTGATGAGACAGAATGAAGTTGTTTCACTTCCTGTATTGTAAACCTAGAATACTGTCCCCTGACATATGCTTTTATACACACTACCTTTGTAGTTTGGCTGTGCAGACCTAATGATACAAGAAAATAAAGATACATAGAAAGAGGTTTTATCTTTCATTTAATACAACTGCTGGAATCAGAAAAATATATATGTTTCTGGGAACACAGGCGTACTTATTTCAAATAAATTCTGTGTTTAACCAGAAAGATCCTTCCCTCGGGATTCATATGCCATGTAGAAATATGTTCAGGTCCAAAGACTATGGTTTAAACAGAAAGTATTTTCTTTCCTGATAGGTGTTTTTGAAGCATTGTTCATTTGAACAGTTCCTGTGATTTCAATGTGCCAATTTAAATGGGTAAACAAGGTTTATAATCTGCTATTGCTCTGCGTATATGATGTCATCAAGAAGACACCTAAGCCTGGAATTCATAAAGCTTAGGACAATGTATGAAATAGTAACGGTAGTGAAAAATGTTACTCTGAGGTAACATATTTGAGTAGACATCTAAATTCACTGGTCACTTCCCTCCCTCACCCTTTTACTGAAAAATTTAACCTTCCGATTGTTCCAGTAAGATGTGTTCCAGGTATGTGACTGATAAGTTTAGCACTCAAAAAACTAAAAAAAAAAAAAAAAAAAGGAATTGCAGCTCCAGACATCACTGGCATTTGATTACTGTTTCCGTTTTTGCTAACAGAATGTTGTGGGTTAAGCAGAGCAGAGTTAATTTTTTTTTTCCTTTTCCGTTCTCTTCATAAATAGCTAGAAGAAGCTATGTTTTGGATTCCTGCTCAGGAGAGAATTGATAAGAGAAGAACAGAGAAGAACGTTTATAGTTATTGCTAGGATGTTGCTATTTGTTCTCAAGGACGAGATACATTCAACTTCTCTCTCTCAATAGACAGAGAGAAAGCCCAGCTTCTAGCTTGGAATTTGCTTTTAAGTCAAGATTGAGAAGCAGACTGACCAATTATTCCATCCCATGCACGTCATACCCAGTATATTAGAAGAAGACTCTTCTAGGAGTACTGTCTTTTACTTCCGGATTTGTCTCGCTTTGGGTACCTGCGTTCGCTCTCCCAAGGCCTTTCTCCCCCCCTCCCCCCACGGTTGCCGTTAGCTCTCAGCCCGGGACACTCGTTTATCTCCGTTCCGTGAGTTTTGGCATCCTCCCTCTCCCGGAGGATCGTTAGCTGTTTTTTTTTTCCTGCTTTGGTCAGCTCTCGGGCTGGGACGCTTGGGCTGTTATCTCCGTTCCGTGAGTGCCTCCG
>WKFP01015254.1:737250-759953 GCA_011057875.1 Pterocles orientalis | reverse complement strand
TCTATTGTGCTGTTGTTTGATGGCCTGTTCTGCAGTGAAAAAGTTAGCAGAGTTCATCTTTGTTTTTACAACGGCTGGCACCAAGCTAAGTAAATCTGTGGCGTCATCCCTGGACTCTGGGTACCCCTTGCTGACAGCATCATCCCTGGGCTTTGGGTCCCCCTTGATGAACATTTTTGCCAGCTACACCAGTAACATAACTATGGAGGCGATGTTTCCCTTCACTGTCCTGTTGTCCTCCGGAGGATTTGCAAAAACGTATGAGAACTTTGAGTATTGCTGGGATTTTCAAGCCAGTTTGATCCTGTTGCTAGGCCTCCTGAATGTATGTCAGTTTATACATAACATTCACCATTGGTCCATCATCTCCACCTTTACTAGGGTTAAGCAGCTATGTAGGAAAGCAACTGCCACCACCACTGCTTCCACGGATGTTATGGTGACACCAAGCACAGCAACCACAACCGTTGCTACTCAAACTCCATCGAAAAGCACCTCATTAGTTGCCCCCGTGCAGAAGAAGAAAACACGAAGGTCGACTAGTGTAAGAAAGAGGGAAGAAACTTGTGTGTGGTTTGGCCCCCAGCCAAGGGCCAACCCACCACACAGGTTTGAACTACAAGTCAGATATTCACTTGACATCAATCAGAAAAAACGCTTCAGACTTAAAGATGGAAATGCATATTTACCCCAACTGAAAAGTCTTAAAACCATGCCCAATAAAAAATGAATCAGAAGGGAAACCGAACTACAATTCTACAGAGATCAAGGGGAAGCCTCAGACTCATTTTTAGAGACAGAGTTTACAGTGCATGCTGTAGGGAATAAAATACGTTGGTTTAATTATCAACAACAGGCCTAAGGACACAATCAGATGAAATTTAAACATGCGTGTAAGAAACAAAATAAATATAGATATAAGGAGATGGGAACAGATACAAATCAATCTCAAGGGATGTGAGAAGGAAAGGGATTAATAATTAAAATATATACACTACTTGTTTATTCTTAGTGTTGTACCTGTGAGCATGACAAGTATGAATTCCTTAGACTTTATGATGCTGTGTCAGAGTTTTGTAAGGGACTGAAAAACAATTTAATAAGTGAGTAAGTCTGTGTCAGAAGTAGTGGCCTATCAACCATTTGTGTTTATCACAAAATGTAAATACCCGCAGTCCTACAATCTTCGTCTTATATTGTCTGTACAAATGTGCAATATATGCCTTGAAAAAAAAAATTCCTCCCCATTTTAAATTGTTTTGCTTTGGGTAAAATTATTGGTGTCTTTTCTAGTTTGTCACATTGCTTCTAGACATGTCTGCACAACTACATGCAAGAGGAGTCAAGCACTACAATCCTGATTGCCTACATGCTTAATATTCAGTTTATTCCCTAGCTCTTTTTAGGACTGCTTCAGCTAATTTTCTCCAACACATCTCCTCTACAGAGAGGAAGCCCTAAGCAGTTTGTAGGTATGATCCAGTCTGTGTCACTTGGCCAAGGGGCCAAAGATCTGTAATTTACTCCCTTTTTTCCCAATAATAGTGGTAGAAATAAGGCAAAATTTCACCTCTGCAATACAGGCAAAGGACCAGCATTAATTTTCTCATTTTAATTTCATATGAATTCATAATAAATAATCAAATTTTAAAGGTAGTATATAATGATTATATGCACTTCTGAAAAGGCCTTTAGATTGTGGAGGCTGTAACAGATGTTTCTTTCCTTCAAATATGCTTGATTTTTCTTGGAATGGTATCTATATTTAATTTTTTTTTTAAACTATATTTACACCTACCATGATTTTGGGTTTTTTTGTAGGTCTGAGACAGCACCAAGGTGATTTCAGTGTGTGGCACAACTATGCATTTTATTTTTGTTTAGCCTCTTCTCTTTTTGGATGCTGTGGATTTTCCTTCTCATCTCTCCAGTCTTTCTTATTATCTTGATTTTACTGCTTGCCTCAGCTATTGCTCTCCTCTTAACATAATATTGCTCTGTGTCAATGAGAAGTACATCTGCCCTAAGAAACCCTGAATGCCTGATTTTGTTTCGCTTTTTTTTTTCCATCCTATTAGAATTATTTTCCTCTGAATATTTTCCATCATAATGTTGACTGTTTCCTGCACGGCCCGTCTTACACTGGTGGCCCACCATGAAGTGAAATGCCAGATTTAGTGTCCCATGGCCCTGATGATTCTAATCTAAGAGCTGTCAGCTCTTTTGGTATGTCCCTTTTCTACAAATTATGAAGTTGTCAGCTATAAGGATGAAGCTTTCCCAGAACTGTAACAAAGGAAGAGAGGATGCGCACTCAGCAGAACTTGCATAAGGAAAACAAAGAATAACAAAGGTGACCTTAAGGAGTGTCCTCTGGGAAGGAGAGAAGAATATAGTTTTTAGGTGGACCTTCACGCACTGATTTGAGAGGTTATGAGATACTGTGCTAACCAGGTCAGTGGTTAATAACTGTAAGTAACCACACTGAAATCTGGTTATAACATAGTATCTCTTCTGCAAAAGATACTGAAAGATCTTAATTTTGTAGGGCTTTGATTTTAGGTAATATGTAACAGAGAGCACCCTGTGCAGATTATGCACCTGTGAACAGGGCATAAAATCTATGTCAGCAAAAGCTGAATCATTCTCAGAGAGCTTCTGCAAATAAGTTTGTGATTTCCCACTGGTTAGAGAATCCAAAAGAACTGACTGCTTAATCACTCAAAGGAAAAATGGCAAAACCAAATGAAAACAGAACCTCAGAACCTTTTTTATTTTTGTCTTGGTAAATCATTGTTAGATAAAAAAGCCCTGAGTTAGTTACTGTTCAACTTTAAACATGTGAATTGTTCCACTGATTTCACTTAGAATAAGCCCTTCTGCTGCTTATATACGTTCTTAATTACTTCAGTGAAACATGGTCAAAAATCTCTGCAAAGTTGTACTGAAGCTGTTTGTGGTGATTCTTTTTTCCTTTAATCTTGAGATTCTGGCCTGAGATGCATAAATCAGTGCTTGTTTACTTTCAGTTTTACTGTGTATACACATATGAGACTGGCTGCTGGTTTGCATGATTTCAAGTTTATGCAAAGGTAAGAAATACACGTATGTATAATATCTGATAAATCAGTACATCTGAACAATGCAAATAGCTTACAAAACTAAAAAAAGCATCTTTTGGTAACTATAAGATTGCAATAAAACCTTCTGTTTTATTTTATTTTTACAAATCCTAACACTTGAGATATCTCCCCTGAGGTTTTGTTTTTTTCTGCTTCTGAATATATACATTTTTATATTTGTTTGGTTACTAAGACTGAGGCTTCACACCAAGGAATTGGAAGTTGCAGCCTTTCGACAGCCATTGCTTTATTCTTCTATCATAAAAAGGATCCCAAGTGAAGAACACCAGCAGTGACTTGCATCGCTCCTGGGCATTTTTTTGTTCTTGTGATCTAAAGTCCACTTAGTGTGTTTTCTGTTATTTGGAGGTCACCAAACTTTGATCACTAGGGGGTAGCATGGGGCTTTTCCTTGATCTAAGGTACCACACTCTTCAGCCTGATGTTTTTTGAATGTTTATCGGAAAAGCTTATACTAAATATCCTATATCTGTGCATATATCTATGCATAATGTTCAGAAATTCCTGGATTCTAAAAGCCCATCATGCTACCAGTGCAGATTAAATGTGCAGCGTCCTGTTCAATTATCAAAATTTCCCTGTATTCCCCAGCAGGAGCCAGATATTACAAACGTCTGTTAGTCCTCTTTTCTCTCTTCTCCCACAACACATAAATATACACACACACACAAAAAAAAAAACATTCACGCATATACTTACATTTTGAACCCACTGACAATACACTAACAGATTTAGAATACTGTTAAAAGTGTGACCCTGTACCCTGTATTAATATTTAATCAAGTGCTCACCATACACTGAAAGTTAGTCTGAGAAAATTAATTAGCCCAAAAGATGCCTGTCCTTTAAAGGCACTGTAATCCCTTTTGAAAATGTAAATGAGATAATCCTTTGGTGAGTGCAAGCAACTGTTCATTTTATTCAAAGTGTGAGGTTTTCGGGATGTTGGTAGAAACCTGTCCTACATCATTTGAGATTATTGGTTATAAATTCACCATCTAAAGGATTTAGGGGAAAAAGAAAAAAAGTGAGAGAATTTGCTCCTTCTTCTTTCAGATGAATTCTTCCCTTGCATAAATCTGAGTGTGACCTAAAACAGGAATGAAAAAAAAACCGTTGGGGACCCTTCTTTTTCTATTCTTCTTAATTTATTCCCTTGCTATCAGGAGACTGAAAGGCATTCTTGAGACCAAGGAAGGTCTAACACTATTTGAACATACTGTGAAGAAGACAATTCATGAAAAATTGATTTCAAAAGTATAGATAACTGCATTTGTTGCCCCTCCTACCTACTACTCACTTTCTATCCCATAAATCATGATTGTCTCAATTTCAGATTGTTATAGATTAGGTATCTCTGTTTGTCTCTGATGATAGAAATTTAAAGCTGGAAATTTTCCCTCTCTTGGTTACTGTGAAGTTTTTTTTTTTGGCCACTACAAGGTAAAATATTTTCTTGCTTAAAAATTACCTTACTCCTGGTTTCAAAATTTGGAGGCTTTCGGGCTAATCTAACTTCTCACACCTAACCATTCTCTTCAAGCATGTCAGCTGTACGTTTTTGTGCCTACGCAAGTACGGAATACATTGTCTGGGTTTTTTTAACTTCTGACAGTTATTTTATGTCTAAACAAATGGTGTCTCCTCTTCCCACAAATCTTTCTTCTATGTTTCCTACTGCACTGTTTGTGAAGGATATAGACTGCAACTAGTCCCATGCAAAACTAGTATCCCTATGGAGGGCTCTACTAATTATTCCTGTCTTGTCCCTTTTTTTCAGATAAATGGACAGATCCACGTTCTAAAACACTCCGAGGACTGATTTCCGCAAATCTCTCTGAAGACTGAATACTCTTACTCGGACAAGTTGCTCCACCAAAGTAAGGGATTTTAATAAGATTATACACTTAAGTGTAAGCACTCTCCTCTGAAAAGTTGCTACATGAAAACTCAGAATACAAGCATTTGAATTTTAGTTATACTGGAACACTGCTTCACTGTATTTTAAATCCTCAGCTCCCACTGCACTCGTATTTGTTCTACTTGTTAACATGGACAGATTATTGACAGTAGCTCAAGATTTACATGTAAGAGGTAAGCTTGGTAGCAGAGATTCTTTATTTTGTGGTATTGGGGGTGTTTCTTCACTATTTGAATGCGCGTTTATTTTCAGAAGTAAAATGATACCGTATTTAGGTGAGTTCTGTGTTTTTCACTTAAATAAATGTGGCCATGTTTTATTTTTAACAGCAAAAGATTTATTTTTCCCTGTGCTGCTTTCTTTTGCTTCACTGTGTAAACAAAAGATTATGTGTGTTTCTGTAGCAAAAGGCTCTTTCTAACTTAACAAATGCAGGAAGATTTTCTCATTGATGATCTTATTACATTCTCTAAACATGTTTCCCTGATTTTGGACCAAAGTTTTATGAATGGACTTTCCTTAAAAAATGTGAAATAGTAGTTGTTCCTCTCTATTTTCTTCTGTTTCAAAAGTGTGACTAAGAAGCTTGAAAAGGAAAGTTGATTTAGGGCAAAAGTAATAGCTGGTGACCAAATAAGAATTTTCAGCTTTTTGTCCCTCTTTCTCCTCTGACCCGTTACATTCTCAGACCCTTCCCTGCCATTCTGGGTAATTTACTCTGTGTCAGCATCAGTTTTAGCCCCTTTAATTCACTGACTGCCAAGTTTACAAGATTATGTACAGTGTTTTCATGTGGTGGACATCTGTCCACCAGGGACTCAATGAGCTGAAAAAGGCAACTTGGACTTAAACCAATGGCCTAAAGCTACAAGGTAAGTGCAGTTTCATCTGAGCCACAAAGCACTTGCAAGTGTTGTCTTCATTAAATGGAATGGTGTTTTCAAAAGACAAGAATACTAGCTGTCTTTTACAGCACTCAGCTGCATGTTTGGCAGCAGGGAACCCCCTACCCCCAGTACACAGAAGCACTGTTAGAAATTCAGGTTGTGTTACTTTTAGTAGTTTATGTTGTCTATGCTCCCCCAACCCACTTTCTGAAACTGAAGAGGATCTTGGCAAAAGGTGGCAAGTCTGACACTGTTGTATCAGTGTTTTCCCCAAGGAGTTCACACACTGGTATAAAATCACTGAAAAGCAACTACCAAGCAGGCAGGTTACAGCTTCAGACAACCAGTGTCTAAATCCATAGTGCAATTTGGTTTACTTACACGCTTTTCCCCCCACCTTTTTGACCTGCTTCTCCTTGTGCTGTGAACAAAAGTGTATTTTTTGCTACTAGACTTCCATGAACAGTGCTGCATGGGAAGTGACGTGAGGCCACAGGATGAGAGGTTCACCTCCAAATAGCTCCATGAAATCTGTTGTGACATATACATTCAAAAATAACTACCAGTGATTTTTTCAGCAAGAAGGAATACACTCTGGGTAGCATGAATCCCAGCCAGCTAATGCTGAATATCTAAATTGTCTTTGAGCATATCAGAATGTATTGATTCCTGACACAGAACACAGTGAAAATAAGTATAATTTTTTCTGTTTGCCAGCTTTTGGCCTGCCTCAAGTGTCTTGGTTTTTTCCTTCTGCAGCATCATATAGAACTATTTTCCCTTACTGTCTTCTGCTTAAATTTCAGTGATATCATGTGGATTGCTCATTAGCTTCATAATCCCAGTGTCTCTGAAAATAAGAAGGAAAAGAATGAGAAAAAGACAAAACAGTGAATCATGAACAAGCTGAAGTGATTATGAATTCTTAGAACAAGTTTTCAGGCAAGTTATCACCGTTCTAATGACTCCAGTGGACCACTTTCTCGGGGCTCTGTCAGGAACAGACTTGCCATATAACTTATGTAACGCACAGGTTCACTCTCTGCAAGGCTGTCACTTTATCTCAGAGCTGAAGGCCTGACTTGGGCCGTAGTTTCACAATACTCTTCCTCTCTGTATAATGAAGGAAGTGACTCTGCCCAGTGACCCTAGCAGATCTTTCCAGATCCCGTGCTGGCATATGTCAGCTCATTTTTCTCACGTCAACACAACTGGCCTTAAGGTTGCTCTAGAAACCATGTTAGTAAATAATCCATATTAATTTAGCTTTCCAGAAAGGTACTGGAAGTAATGGGGGCTATGCAGTACTCTGTGCCACCAGCGCTTTCCAAAGTTTCAATCTTCTAGCTCCATATCAGTATTTCTTTGTTATTTGTTACTCTGTTTCATGCTTCAAGGTCTCACAAACATTACATTATGCATCATGCCATGAAAAAAAACAGTGCTATGTAACCTGTTTATTTTGATTCCAAAATCCCTAGCTTTCAAAAAAAATAGCTTCTAGCAAATCAACTGTTCTCAGGATCTGAAGATTTTTAACAATGGATGTGCCCAAGCTGCTACTTCTCTCATAGAAGTATAGGTATTTTTTGTAATTTACACGAGCAAATGTTACCTGCTCTCAACTGAGGTATCAGTTATAGTTCAGACATCGAAACTAGTAGCTGCAGAGTGAACAAATATATTTTATGCATGTTAACAGGTACTTTATGTTCCACAGCCTTACGAAATGTTCCTTTGAAAAAGATCTTCCCATGGGCAACCTACCCTCCATTATTTTAAATTCATTTTGCAGTCAAACTCAACTCCATTTTCAAGCAGCTGAACACAGGTCCTGTAAAACTTTAAGTACTTCTAAGAAACATCTGGTCATTTTCACACTTGTGAAACCAACATTATCTGTTAAAAGTTGGTCACTTTTTGTTCCTATTACTGCCATAGCAAGGAACTGTGTTTGCGGTACCAGCTTAGATTGTAATAATCTTCTGAATATGCTCATTAGCTCTTGGACAGCAATTACAGAGAATAAACAGGAAGAGATGTTACTGTTCATTTCTATTTGTATGGGGCAAAGCAATGATCTGAATAGAATATCCAGCCAGTAAACTGTTGGACCTTGCTCACAGCGCCTGGTGGAAGTCTGTACAGCTCGCTGGCTACTTGCAGTGAGGGGCAAGCTTCCGCAATGTATTGGTGGTGTAGTACAAATGGTGTGTTACAGGGTGAGGGCTTGTTCAGCTGGGTTACTGGCAGCCTGCTTCTGCCTTGCCAGCTTTGCACACGTTCAGCGGGAGGGGTTATACTTTTGTGTGCTAGCTTGTCCTTTCAAATCATGCACACGGAAGAGCCTATTCAGAGGGCATTTTACAATATTTCGTATGTAATTTAGGCTTGTTATGAGCATATACTACATGATGAATATATGAAGAAGCCTGTATAATTTATGCTTAATTGCTTACGTACTTTCCACTGTAGATAACATACAATGTGACACAAGAAAACAAGCCCACTCTCTTGAGTAGATACTCTCTAAAAATCCCTGAGTTTAGCTTCAGTTCTTCCAGTGCAATTCTCATTTGAAAATCAACGCTCGGTGTCAGAGAGGTCATGAGTTCACTGATAGCACAGGTATAAATCAGCTTAGAATATAAACTCTTTAATTGACAAAGCAATTGACAATAGGGTTATTGTCACTGTACCAGCTGCAGGTGCCGGACACAGCTGGCTCCAACCCACCCACCACAGGGCATGACTGAGCCCTGCAGCCAAGGTGGTGATGGCACTTCAGGGAAAAGTGATTTAAGAAAGGGCAAAAAACTGTCTGAGTGAGGAGTGAGTAAAAGAAACCTGTGAGGAACAGCCCTGCAGACACCCACACGAGGGAAGAAGGAGGGAGAGGAGGTGCTCCAGGTGCCAGAGCAGAGATTCCCCTTCAGTCAGCCTGCAGAGGAGACCAGAGTGGAGCAAGTGTTTCCCTGCAGCCTGTGGTGGAGCAGATATCCACACTGAAATCCATGGAGGACCACATCCCAGAGCAGGTGGATATTCCTGAGGGAAGCTGCGGTTGTGGAGAGTCCATGCAGGATCAGGGGAAAAGTGTGCAGAGGAAGGAGCTGCAAAGAAGACCTGTTGTGGACTGACCACAGACCCTGTTCCACATCCCCCTGCACCACTGGAAAACAGAAGGCATTTTATTTGTTGTCTTTGTTTCTCACCATCCAAAACTATTTTTACTTAAGGATAAATTAATTTTCCCCAAGTCTGTTTTGCCCATGACAAGAATTGGTAAAGGAACTTCCTGTCTTCATCTTGACCCATGAGGTTTTCCATCTTGTTTTCTCCCCCTGTCCTGTTGAGGAGGGGAGGTGTGAGAGCAGCTGGGTGGGCATCTGGCAGCCAGCCAAGGTCAACCCACCACAGTCACCTGCAAGGGTGACAACATAACAGTGTCCATAGAATGTTGTGATCCTTTCTACTGGTGTGAAAACAGGCTTTTATTTTTGTGTGTACTTCCGTGCTGCTGATTTTCTTATGAGCCTTCCTTGAAAACATTGTAATAAGTGACAGAAGACTGTTGACTGAAATATTTTATCAGTCTGGAACTAATTAATCCCACTGGATGTAGTCCCTGAAAACACACTGTTCAGGAGACCCAGCTTCTCTGGTTCTGTAGTCATTTTAGTCATACCAAGCTGTGCTATATCACACTGACAGAAAGGACAGAAGACTTGAAGGAGACAGACATCTGTGTAATGAAGTGGCTGCTGGAAGGTAGGCAGCATATTATGGGGCTTTTGAGATAGCACAAGATGAGTTCGGCTGGACAACTGAATCCTCTCCTGTCTGATCTGGAACACCTGGTGCTGCAATCCAGATTGATGTATCAGTGCTGTGTGATTGGTGCACAAATGTGTACTTGAAGACTCACTGAGAACACAGGAAAACTCCACAGCTCATCCTTCCAAAGAAAACTAGAATCAAGTTCTGACTAAAAAAAAAATCCAGTATCTTATGTCTTTTAAAGACAGTGAACAAGATCTGGTACCAAAAGTAAGTACTTGAGTAAATAATGAAGGCTTTAACAGGAATACAAAGAGAATAAATTGCCTTGGTGTCATACTAAAATCCTCTCTTCTATTGCTGTTCAAATATCCTCAAATTTCATGTGAAATTACGTGAGTCTTGCTCTTGAATTTATGGTACATTGGCCCATAATTTATTTCTTTGGACAAGTGCTTAATTAGTATTTTGAGCTTGGATTTGTTTCTTGTTGATTGTGAATTGCTGGGTACCATACGTCACCGACATAAATTTCTTCACGCAGAGAATGCCTATACTTAGAAACTTGTTGTGTACGGTGAAACCTACCACAAGCAGCCACTCAGAAGACCAACAAAAGAATCAATTGCTTAAGGGAAACAGGGTATTAATAACGCTGGAGAATAACTGTGCTGTCAATGCATTTCCAGATACCTTGGAACAGTTGCAGATATCAGAGGCTGCTTAAAAAGTGATCTCTCTGTATGGAGTCACTATATACGTTTTGACATCTTTCCTAGGCCTTGCTGCAGTCCAGCATGTTTTGATAATAGTTGGGATGGCCCTAGAAGGACTTGCACTTCAAGTTCTCATACACGTATAGGTGTCCAGCAAAAATATCAGGATCAAATACAGGATACCTGTGGTAACAATGGCAGTACCAAAGAAGAGAACATAACATACAATAAACAAATTAGCAGTTACTAGTGCAAACCTTATTGAAATTATCTTGTTTGTTGATATCTGGATCCATATCTCTTTTTCTACCTTCTCACAATTATGATCCCTTACACCATGGGCTAAAACTACAGGTATATGTTAGCAAAGTAAGCCAGGGTAGGGTTGCCGGATCACATTTAACATTATATATTTTAAAATTAATGATTTGCCTCAGTTTTTAAAATAAATTTTAAAGCACATGTTTTGCTATTGGCCTTTTTACTTGGGATCAAGAGGCTGTTTTTGAAACTGGTTTCTAGGTCAGGTCAGCTTGCCACGCTCTGGTTCTCATCACCAAATGATCTCAGTGCTCAAACTGGATTCAGCTTTGATGAAACTAAATTAGAAGATGTGGTTTGATCAATGCAGAGCAATCACTGCTGAGATGCTGTTCCCTGGGGCTGGGAGCTGTTGGGGCTCCCCAGGGAGGTGGCAGGACAGGGTGTCACAACCTGGTCCCATCCTACCACCCCCAGCCATGGAGGAGGACACACCAGGGAGCAGGTCCTTACACAGTGCAGGGGGTTGGACTGGAACTAATATGGTGTAAAACCCACTAAATTTGTGTAGTATATCAAGGGTTTCACTCTACAAATTCTCACTGATTGCATCACACTACTTGTGTGTGATTGCACTACACCACTTACATTAGAGCTTGTCATCTCTTTGTAGAACAAAGGCAGATAGATGTCTATAAAAGCTACATCTGAACTAGTCACTGTGCTTCCACTGTGGGCAGTGAAGAGAAAGAGACCCTCTCTGATATAGTTTAGATTAATTGCCTGAAATTGCCTTAAAAATTACTTTTTCTCTGACTGAAAGTGCAAAGTAGGATGATTAGGTCAGCTGTAGACACATACATCTAAAGTTAGGTGAGACAGCTCTCATACAGGGTGAAAAACTAGGCTCAATGTAGGTATATACAGCACAAAATAGTCTGACAGAGAAAAGAGACTTTTCACAGATTATCAGGGATATGAATGCCCCCAAACTAGCCTCAAGGTGGCTTCAACCATTTATTTCCTCAAACAAAACAACTGATTTAATGACTAAGAAGGCTGGCTTCAAATGCCGTTGGCACAAAAAATCATGCAATCCCGTAACTCCTAAAGATTTATCACAAGCAAGCAGAGCCAAACTCTATAATTTTCAGACCATTAGTTGTCCTTAGGGGAACCATAAAGCTCACCAGCTTTATACCTGTAGTTAAGAAGTGAAATAGAAGCTGAAGTACAGTTTGAAAATACAGCTGAGCCCACTTAATTCCTCTTTCAAACTCCTTCCTTCAATGGCCAGGCATTTTCCCTTGTGTCAATTCTGGCATTTTGTTAGACTCTTGTTGAACTGATCTATCTCTTTAAGTCAGAAGACAGTTCGTTTGCCTAGTCTTCCCCATCCACATATCCCCTCCAAAGAAGAAAAAAAAAATTATTTCTTCTAGATAACTTCAGTGATTACTGGAGCAAGCACAGGTCTGAGGGACAGACTTCCCAATTGAAAGCAAGGGAAGAAAGAAGAGCTAGCTAAAAAGCAGGGTCAAGGGTCAAGGTTACCTGTTCAGTAGGCTCAGCTGTACTGTTGACCCATACCCCAGGATGGTAAGAGCATTTGCTGGCTTTGACAGTCTCCTAAGTCAGCAATGCCACCAGAGAAAATACCCTGTGGAACCACCTTGCTAGAGTTTTCACCTATATGGACTGGTGATAATGGTTTTGTAAGGCTGGTTCTTTCAGGTAATGACTCAGGTAGGTTCTTAATCACTTCCTGAGAGCTGTTACTTAGCAAAGAATTGTGACTTTATGTTAATTCACTAAATGACAAAACTTTTCTCAGTGTCTTAGTCTTGACTAAAAAAGTGCTTCCTTGTTAATGAATGTCCACACTGGCTTGAGCAGCATTTCCCCTGCCCTTTGCAGACTTACAAACAAATTAGCAGTTGCTTTGGCTGGAGGAAGAATTGCACTGAACAATTTATTTGGTTTACCACGTGGCTACACAAACAGTTATGAGAGATAGTGAGGTGTGGGAAAGAAGTGGCTCTGAGAGTAACATGCCACTAACCCAGATATATCTCTGGGCACCTTCTGAATTCCAAAGCAAGAGCTGCTTGCCCAGGTTCTCTGTACAACACTGGGAAGTCAGTGAAAGACAGAAAGCAGTAAAATGGGTAAGGAACTGTCTCATATCAGCCCTGAAGGCAGAATCCTTCACCCATTTAGTACTGATAGTTAAAGTCCCTTTTAGATCCGGAGGTTTAATACAGCTCAGTCCTTTAAAATGAAAAGCTGAGATGAGTGGAAAAAAAGAAAAAGACACCACAACTACATCCAACAGGATAATGAATGCAACACTGTGAAGCTGGGATGTAAGCCACCAGACTCAACGTGGTTATTATTGGGTCTCTCCTGTATCAAGTGTAACCTACTGGCTGCACTCAGGGATAGGTGTGCGGCCGGCTCTTTAAAGCAGGATAGAGAGGACAGTTCAGAGACAGCTCATGAACTGCAGCAAAGCTCCACACAACTCTGTGCCATCAGGACTTAGGGATGTTTTGCATATGCTGCTGAATGTTCCTTCAATCCTCACACAGTCAAGAAGCAACAAATCTGAGGACCATAGTGGCACCTGAAGTGCCTGTTATATAGTAGATATGGGCTTCTTTGCAATGAAAATATACCTCTAGCGTGTGTATATCTACATTGAAAGTAGTAGGGTCTTAAAATTCCTCATTTCTCTGCACTGACCATGTAGTCTGCACTGTGTCAGATACGGACATCTACAGTGCAGACTTCTAAAGTTAGGGAGAAGGAATTCTCTCTCTAATTTTCTGTTACTCATTTTGATATAAACACTCAGTTTGATATAAAATCAAGGATCATATTTATACTCAGTTCCTTGTTACATGAATTCCTCATTTCCCTTCTTTCCTGGAAAGTGGTTACTTGTACATTCTGGACTGCACTGTCAACAGACCAGGATCAGAAATATCAGATATTGATATCAGCAAATTATAATTATGTGTTTAGAAGATGTATGCTTATCCATTGGACCCTAGTGTCCTAAAACAGTAACTATTTTCTTGGGGTTCTTGTGGTGGGTTGACCTTAGCTGGCTGCCAGTCCCCCAACCAGCCACTCTCACTCCCTCCTGAATAAGATGAAAAAGCTCATGGGTCAAGACAGACAGGGAAATCACTTACCAATTACCAAAGTAGACTCGACTTGGGGAAAATTAATTTCATTTATTGCCAATTAAAATAGATTTGGATAGTGAGAAACTAAAACAGAATTAAAACAACACCCCTCCCTGGCTCAACTTTACTCTTTCATTCCCGATTCCTCTACCCACTTCCCCACCCCCAAGCAGTGCAAGGGTATGGGGAATGGGGGTTGTGACCACTCTATAACTGTTTCTTTATATTGCTCCTTACTCCTCACACTTTTTCCCTACTCCAGTGTGAGTGCTTCACGCAGGCTGCAGTTCTTCAAGAACTGTTCCAGTATGGGCCCATCTCCACAGGACACAAATCAGGACCTGCTCCCGTGTGGGGTCCTCCACAGGCTGCAGTGTGAATATCTGCCCTGGCATGGTCCTCAATGATCTGCAGAGGGAGAACCTACTTCACTTCACAAACTGCAGGACAATCTCTGCTCTCGCCCTTGGAAAACCTCCTTCCCCTCCTCCTTCTCTGATCTTGGTGTTTCCACAGGTGTTTCTCACATCTTTTTTTTTTTTTTTCTTCACTCCTGTCTCACAACTGCTGCACAGTGTTTTTCCCTTTCTTAAACACATTTGCCCAGAAGCACCACCAGCTTGGCTGACTGGCTCAGCTGTGTCCTGTGGTGGGTCTGTTTTGGAGCTGTCTCGCAGGGAGTGAGCTGTTCCTAGGATCATACTTGTGTGTTTTCTGGAAGATGCAAAACTGGACACACCCAAAACAGATCAGAAAATCCAATCAACAGGCAAGCCATACAGAGGATCAGGTATGAAGTCCACACAGGTGTGACTAGAACTCTTTATTGTGTTTCCATGGACATTATTTTTTCTTGTGTGCAATCATGAATTAAATATTATTGGAAGGACTTCAACATGCTTTATACCTGACTGAACAATTTAAGTCTTCTCTCTTGTTAACACTGTAAAAAGAGATAACATGACTGGAACAGGTTTACTTATTGAATTCTGGTGTAGTTCTAGGGGCCAAGATAAACAAATGTTTTTTACTTCTGATACTTGTAACTCTCTTGCTTAGCTTTGGCTGCTTTCAACTCTATTGTCAGTCCTAAATTACACGAGGCAAATTCACCCGTCAAGAATTTGACCAGTTACACAGTAAACTTTTTT
Organism: Pterocles orientalis; assembly: GCA_011057875.1. Lineage (NCBI taxonomy): Eukaryota > Metazoa > Chordata > Aves > Pterocliformes > Pteroclidae > Pterocles > Pterocles orientalis. The sequence goes on along the minus strand of WKFP01015254.1, from coordinate 744,900 downwards.
TTGTTATCACTGGTATTTTTACTATACTCCAGCTTTGACTTTCAGCTTATAAAAAATGTGCTCCTTTGTTGAATCTTTTATCTGCTAGTTTCCATGTAACTTTTTATATGCAAATAGTCTTGCTGTGAGGGCAGCAGCTGCTATCACCCTTACATAACCAAAGGTGTCATTTATTCAACTTCAGAATATTCAGAATTTCGATCATGAGTGCCATTATCTGACACTCAGTTATTTGTATCCTCTTGATGACAGCTTGGTGATGACAATGAGCCTTCCCACTCTAGCAGTGAGGATGCTGCCATCCATCTTCTTTGTTGTGGCATTTCACATTTCAGAATCTGCATACTAAGTATTAGACATAGACAGAACTTTTTAGCTCAGGTCAGCGAATAGGAATGCTTTCATTTTGCAGGAGAGCTGCACTTCAGGCTCATATAAGAAAGACAATAGTTTCTTGGAATCAGCTAACTCCTTTGTAGAAAACAAGTTTGTTGGTTACCCAGTTACCTGGATGCAAAGCATTTCATAATTTGTGAAAGGTCATAACTCAATATTGAAACTGAATTAAGTTTTGTGCTATTAAATTGTTAAATATACCTTAAATATTAAAGAATAAACATTAGGAAGTAGTAGATTTATGAAAAAAAAGCATTATTTTGGAATTACGCTTTGAAGTACATTTTTCTAAGTGAAATGAGCTTGATACCAGTCAGTAGACTTTGAGATTAAAATCCGTCTCTGTAATATTTAGCCATTTAAAAATTAGCCATCTAGTCATATAAACTCAGACTGCTACAGACCAGAAAGATAGGCAGTTCCAGAAGCTAATTAATAGAGAGAAAAATGTTTAGCAGATTACTCACTTTCCGGAGTTATCTGTCTTCAGTGACTGTGGAGAAAACTTAGACACTTGATGTCCAGATAACTGAAATCAAGTTAGATGAATCCCACCCCTAGTGCCAAGACCGGACTATGGTAACAATTTTCAGGTATTGCAATGTGTCCCAGTGAAGTTGCAGTTGAAAAACAGTCATCAAAACTGAGATCACTCGGGTGCATAGCTCAGAAGTACAAAAATAAGTTACTGTAATATCATTATCGAATTGAATGAAATAGAATGGACAGGGTTCTCTTGGGATTTCTTTTGTTTATTTGCTTTCCTATATCTGTTATCTTACAGCAATCTGACTACAATAGTAGATATCCCACCGCTAGCTCATCCATTGGGAGAATATCAAAGATCTGACAATACACTATTAGCTTATTTATTCAAAGCTGAATTTCTCTATTATTGAATTCTAAATTTAAATATATTGTTGTTTTTTTCTAATATTAAAACATTGGGCCTTATTCTCAATGGCTTTGGCAAGGACAACAATGTTTTATAGCTTCAGACAAAATGTAGCAATTATAACAAGGTGCAGTCCTTTGAGATAAGCATTTGCAGCTGGTAGATTACCATGAAAGTAAGGGTATTTTAGCAAAACCCCTTCCCCTCCTCACTCCATCACTTTCCATTACTGACAATCCGTTGGCATGGCAGGCGTGGACAAAATTCCCTGCACACCGAGAGCTTGGGGATCTCATATCTGTTTGTTAAAGTAACAGCAGCATTTAATCAAAAGAAAAATCCATCCTCCATTAATAAATAATGTATACATCTAGCATAATAGTCAAGCAAGAAAATACAAACGGTTCCAGTAATTTGAATGTGATGTTTGCCCTTTGTAAAAAGTTTAGAAATACTGCCGACTTATAAGGACATCATGTTCATGATGTTACATTTAGGGCTGCATGGAGTCCAGGGCTTCCATTATGGATCCATATGCAATTTAGAAACAAAAAATGTCTCTGGAGGTTTAACTTGGCATACAGGGCTTCAGCCAGGCAGGGATGTGTTTAACAATTGCACAATGTTAAGCACTAAACACAGCTTTGCAAGAATAAATAGGTGGGTGGAAAGTACGGGAAGGCTGAAGAAAGCCTGTTTCTTAAGGATTTAGATGATCTATTAATTAATCTAATCTCTTCTAGACATTTGTTCCTGTATCCTAGATGAAAAAAAGATAGAAAATTGCAGCATTCACAACATTTTGAATCAGGTTCTATCCGAAGCCATTAACATTTTATAACACAATATGTCTACTTTGTAGTTTAACTGCGGGGTTCGATCTACTTAATTTTTTCTAGAGCTGGACTTTTTGTAATAGATTTTGTGAATTTTTATAGATTACTAAGGGTGCAGATAAGGACTACTGAAATTTAAAAATTCATAGGAAGTTTGGTATGCACTTGAAAATCCTCTCTACATTTTTCAACACTTAATATACACTTCTAAAAGATAGCTCTTCTTTAATTAAATTAAAGCATCTTTAAGCACCTTTGAAATTAATGGAAATGTTGCAAGTGGTGTAGGTGCAGCTAGACTTTTTTCTCTGAGTGGCAAAATAAAAGAAATGACTGTTTCTTCACTTGCTTACCCAAAGACAGCTGTTTCTAAATGAGATTCCCTAGGCTACCCAAGTGCTGACAAACATGACAATGGAAACCCACTGACACCCTGGAGTTTAATCATGTTGCCCTTAGTGCATCTCCAAAGATACATCTGGGCAAACAAATGAACCTCTCAGAGTGGAATTGCCTAATCTTAGAACTCACCTAAATTTAGGTGACTACAATGTAGGTACTGATACATAATATAAGTGTCTAAGCTTCCTTGTACTCAGAGGAGATCTACACAGGTTTCAGCTTTATCAACACAGGTACATAGTGTTATTACGTGTGCTGTAGAATTCTAACATCTAGACACTAGATGCTGCTCCAGAATTATGTCAGGGTTTTGTACATCCTTTTTTAAGTGGCACGAATGCCAGCCCATGCAGAGGTGTCTTGGATACTACAGACCACTTGACGTTGCAATAGCCGGCTAATCCTGTTCAACCTAGTCAAAGAGGTTAGGGAGTTATTCATCCTAACTTCAGACACCTAAATCTCATCATCAGAATACCTAGAGTAGCTCACACATATGACAGACAGACATATTAGATATCTGCCTACAATGTGGAAGTCAAATATAAGAGCTAGGTAGATCCCTTTCTCTGCTGATGTTTTGATAAACATAGATGTGTAATGTAATTTTAGGTGATGCAGCCTGCAATGGCTGTTTTTGAAGGTACAGGTCTCCAATGTCTACCAGCCCTGTGCAGGCACCTGTGGGACAGCTCTCTGTACTGGATGACTACATTTAAACAAAGAAATCCTATCCTTTGTCTTTAGAAATTAGGCATGCCACAATGGCTGTAGCAATAATTTTTCTACCTCTGCTTTCCTCAGGGTAGAGTCTTACTCTTACTGTGCCCTGAACACTGCCATTTCCTGTGCTCGTGCTGATGCTGGAATCCCACCTTGCTGAGAATGAAGTTATAGAATTCGTCTTTTTTATTTTGTCTCAAGCAACAGTCACAAGGTTACTTCAATCCACTATTCGAAATAATTAGTGATGATAGCATTAACGTTAAAAGAGTGGTGAATACCATTGAATTAAATCTATGATGTGATTGAATAGTCTGTGACTGAACACATTACTAAACTGCTACAATATTTTTGAAACATATTTGGTGTTCAAAGTGAAAGTGTAGTCCCAGTAGAAATAAAATTTAAATTGGTCAAATTCTAGATTCAGGTACATCATTGTTAAGTTTCACGTGTGAGCAATAGTCACAGGCATTTTGAAATTAATGTATGTGAGCTCACTTACCAAATATTCTGTTTACTTTCAGAATCCTTACTAGGTGGACAGTTAAGTCAAGTAAATCTCTAAATCTAAATCTTTTCTCTAGGTGAAAACACTAGCATTATCTCACTGATTTGCTAATAAGTTGCTAAAAAGGTATATTATTCCCGGGTTCTACAACTGAAACGTTAAATAAGTATATCAGAAAGGAAAATCCCTTTCATTCACAGCACACTCAGCTCAACAACTTGTTGACCAGAATTCAAAAAAAGGTCTGATGGGTGAGTTTTAATCTTTCCCCATTTATGTTTGCCCAGAATGCAGTGACATTTGAAGACCATTCATTCTGCAAACATTGTACTTAATCTGGACTGTGCTCCACAGAGCTTTTCTTGCCTGTTTGCTCTGTTTGTGCGTTGATTTATAATATGCACATGCTTATCTTCACCAGTCTATATGCAGCCATCATTTGATGTACATGAAAGCTGTGATATTACTGATTAGACACTTGAATGCATTCTGCTAAGATTATCTCGTTGTATATCTTGAATAAAATTACTCCTTAGGCGTTATTATTATTACTATTTTATTGATATTGCTGTCTATGTCTCTTCCAGTACTTTCCAGCATAAAACTATAAAACTTCTGGGGTGAAGGCAGAAATCAGTGTTTTTGCACTTCACTACACTTTAATTTTTACAAGAGTAAAAAAATTAATAAAGCTACAGTACAGATAGTGAAAAATTCTTCTTTTCCACCAGCAGGAAAACAGATAACACCTAGAAATGCATTGCTAACAACGCAGTGCTAAATGAAGTTTACTTCTGTGTATAAATTCCATTTATTTTGAATACACAAATATATTTATAATACTTTTCTATTTTTATTCTAATTTACAGCCTGTTTAGGAGTAGAAAACATAGCTATGGAATCACATATTCCAGTGTTTAGTCGTCTTAATTATTGTTATTCTGTTCTGTCTTAGAACATTTTTCAAGGATATAAAATTCAAAATTCTTGTCTTGACCCCTTCAGAATGACAATACTATATAGAAAGATGTTGATACATGTATATTTTGCCATTCTCATTATGAAAACAGCAAAGATGTGTGTGTAACTCTGCTGGTCTCCTTTTGGCAGAATTATATATTTGGTAATGTACCAGATTTTTGTTTTCTCTTTCGTGTCCCCAATAATTAAATGGACAGTCTTCTTGTTAAATATTGTAAGTATTAAGTATTCCTGTTTCTGAAGATAGGGGATCTGTTACTTCTGCTTGATACACATATAATTACTTCAGTAACAAAGGATGAGATTAAACCTATCTGCACTGAACATCTAAATTTTAAATATCAAATGCTTAGTCTTTCTAGACTTTCTAGATAGAAGCTTCTGAAGCCTTGAGAGGGAAGAGTTGTCTAATGAGGACTAGGAACATAAATGAGGCAAATATGAAACAAATATGAAGGCAAATGTGATGCTGAGTGCATCCTATTTAGTATGTATAAAATTAGAATCCTGGGCTCTTGTATCTGCTCACCCATCTGGGTTTCTTACCAAAATCTCTGTTAATATCCCCACAGAAATGTCTTAACTTTCTGTCTTCAGAAGGGGCCTGTTTCTAAAGAGAAACAGTAAGATGGACATTTTTTGTACTTAAGGTCTACAGATTCATAATCAGGAGTCTTAGAAATTACCTTGAAAATTGTACTACGAGGATGTAGTTGGCCCTATATAGGGCAACAGTTATGCGTCTATTATGTTGACTGAAATCTCTGCTTCCCTTGGCTTTTTGAACATAGAACAATAGTATCATAGAATCATTAAGGCTGGAAAAGACCTTAAGGATCATCACATCCAATCATCAACCCACACCACCTAACTCACTAAATCATGCCCCTGAGCACCACACCTACACGTTTCTTGAACACCTCCAGTGATGGTGACTCCACCACTTCCCTGGGCAGCCTGTTCCAATGCCTCATCACTCTTTCACTGAAGAAATTTTTTCTAATATCCAGCCTAAACCTCCCCTGGCGCAACTTGAGGCCATTTCCTTTTGTCCTATCACTTGTTACTTTAGAGAAGAGCCCAGCACCCACCTCACTACACCCTCCTTTCAGGTAGTTGTAAAGAGTGATAAGATCTCCTCTCAGCCTCCTCTTCTCTAGACTAAACAACCCCAGCTCCCTCAACCACTCCTCATAAGACCTGTGCTCCAGACCCTTCGCCAGCTTCTCTGGACCTGCTCCAGCACCTCAATGTCCTTCTTGTGGTGAGGGGCCCCAAACTGACCCCAGGATTCAAGGTGTGGCCCCACCAGTGCCAAGTACAGGGGCACAATCACTTCCCTAGTCCTGCTGGCCACACTATTGCTGATGCAGGCCAGGATGCCATTGGCCTTCTTGGCCACCTGGGCACACTGCTGGCTCATGTTCAGCTGGCTGTCGACCAGCACCCCCAGGTCCCTCTCTGCTGGGCAGCTTTCCAGCCACTCTCCCCCGAGCCTGTAGCATTGCAGGGGGTTGTTGTGACCAAAGTGCAGGACCTGGCACTTGGCTTTATTGAACCTCATACAATTGGCCTCAGCCCATCGGTCCAGCCTGCAAAGCCTTCCTATCCTCAAGGAACATCCCCATGATCGTTCATTATGTGCAAAATTATTTCAATACTTTCCCCCATAGTAACAATAAGTGACAGCACTCTGTGTAATTCAGTATTGCAGCACTCTTATGCTATTCAGTTCTAGGAAATCTAAGCAGCCTTTATGTATACTAAAAAAAAAATTCAATTAAGCATTGTGTCCCATTTTTCAGCACAAGTATTACCTTTCAGCAATAAGGAATAAATCGCTTTAGAGCTGAGAAAATACCCAATGTAATTCAAGTCATTCATACTGTCGTGATCCTTGTCCCTATGATACAAAATGTACTAGTTCTGCAGTTATTCTATAATGCTGATAAAAGATAAAGAATTTCCCTTTACAATATTCCTAATATTTATGAAGACACATCCTGGGTTTATTCAAGCCTTTTTTTCTAATCTACCAAAGAGTCCATTGTGAATTTGGTGTCAATTTAATATATGTGAATTAGCTACGGGTCATCTCAGTCAGAGTCAGAAAAATGTCTTGTTTCCTGCATATCTAAGGAGCATAAGCCAGATGCAAATTAATTTGGTCTGAGTATATTTTGATAGAATGTAATCTATACCCAAATCCCATTACTCCAGTAATAGTGTAGAAATTAATGTGATCAGCCCCAATCATTTTATGAAGAAGAGCTGTCAAAATCCTATAACAACTGAAATTTGAAGCATTTACTTTTTTTTTTTTAAGCTTAGCTATTAAAGCCAATTCTTGAGGCCTAATGATAAAAATTGTTAGATGCTTAGGCAAATTTATCTGGACCACTGTGAAGTTTCGTGTTTCTTTTCAAAGCTAGTAATACTTTTTGTCATGTCAATCCAACTCTATTTACTTCTGAATTATCTTTCCATGTTTCTGAATTCTTCCTTTGATATTCTGAAATTTTGATTGTATCTGAAAGGTCTGCCATTTCCTGTGACAGGGAATAAAAGTCACAAGTTGATATCAACAAACTGTCCAGATCATTCTTATAGTTTCTCATTGAAGATAAAGTCAAACTGCTTTTCAGGAAGAGGGCAGACACTCAGTCACTGAAGACAAGTTAGGAGGCAGGAGAATTTGGAGGTGCCGTGATTGTTGTGGCGAGTTGGCCCTTGGCTGGGGGCCAAACCACACACACCCGCTCACACAGTCCCTGCCCCCACCCAATGATAGTGGAGAGAATTAAAGAGGTAAATGGCAAAGAGGACTCGTGGGTTGAGATAAGGACAATTTAATTACTAAACTACAATAATATTAGAAATAATACTATATACAAAGATGCAATGTG
>WKFP01015254.1:730060-735824 GCA_011057875.1 Pterocles orientalis | reverse complement strand
AATTTAGACTAGACATTAGGAAGAAATTTTTCACTATGAGGGTGGTGAGACACTGGAACAGGTTGCCCAGGGAAGTTGTGGATGCCCCATCCCTGGAGGTGTTCAAGGCCAGGCTGGATGAGGCTTTGAGCAACCTGGTCTAGTGGAGGGTGTCCCTGCCCATGGCAGGGGAGTTGGAACTTGATGGTCTTTAAGGTCCTTTCCAACCCAAACCATTCTATGATTCTATGATTCTATGATTCTGATGACTTCAGTGGAATTTGGCCCATTTGCTTAAAACCATCTAGTGTAGCTGCTTCAGACCACAAAGCATAATATTATTCAAATATCCCATCACGAAAAAATCACCAGTTACCTAATTGATGGAGTTTCCATTGTAGCTATGTATCACATAAGGATTACCCAAAATAAGGCAAATCACATCTGATGGTCCTGATTAATGCAAAAAGTAATAAGAAGATCCTCTCAAGGATATGAAAAGACTTATGATTGAAATGGGGGTATCTGAAGAAGAATTGTTGTACACCCTAAAGAAATTTAAACAATTTTTGTAATCGTTATAGCACATCAGTGATATTTTTCTGATTTGGAAAAATGATTGTAGCTTGCTGGAAAGGTTTATTATGGAGCTGAATAATTTATACCTCACCATTATGTTCGATAGAAAGCAGAGCCAGAAGATTGTTAACCATCTTGATGTAAGTCAGGCATTGATTTGATCCCAGTGACAGTGGAACATATTTTGGTTTTAGGCAGATGAGATAGTAATAGAAAAAAAATCTTATTTTTTTAACAAAAACCTTCAAAATAAAAGAAAAAATTATGTAATGTTTACATTAACACAAGATATGACCATAATTATCAAAGAATGAGTTTTTGTCCACAACAGAATCCTTTGCCTTGGCATTATGGCAATATAAATGTGAAAGAATATGACTAATAGAAGCAGGTTTTTTGGCACAACAGGTTTTTTATAACCTCATTTCACAGAGTTTGTAGCAGCTTTCAGGGAACCAGAGCAACCCAAAACTGAAGAGAGAAACTTTGGAAATTATGTGTTAAGCAAAGCCAGAAGGTCTACTGGCCCTGTACTACCAGGGAAACCAGCAGAAACCAGTAATTAGTGGTGTGTCTCAAGGATCCGTACTGGCATCAATGCTATTTAATATCTTCGCTAGTGACACAGATAGTGGTCTTGAGCGCGCCCTCAGCAAGTTTGCAAATGTTCTTGACCATGGCAAGGAGATTGGACTAGATGATATTTAAATGTTCTTTCCAACCCAAATCATTCTGTCATTCTATGATTCCATAATCCTTTTGGCTGAACAGTCCTCTGTGGAGTCCTTGACAGAAAGTTTCTATCTTTATATATAATTCCCAAGAAAGTCTTTACCAGAATGTGGCCCACTTGGGGTACTGCTCACACTGGAGTTACTAGTTTGAACATTCTTGGGCCATTGTGGGGGGCAAATCTGATGTGTTTTTCAGTGACCAAGAGACAAGATCATCTAACACGTAGAGAGATTTGCTGTCAGAATCCAGCAACTGCTTTGTTAGACATTTTCACTTTTATTACCATCTGTTACTCGGGCTTAGAATATATATTGGCATAATTTCATGCCTAAATACTGAATCAAAAATATATTTGCTAAAAGGCCAGTAACGACTTTTAAAAGGAATAACAGATGCTAAGGATCTCTTGGAAGATGGTGATGATGCTAAATATATCAATATAAGTAGTTTTCTAAGTAGTCCTGTGCTAAAATTCTTTCTTCTCCTAACAGCAAGCAGTTTACAATACGACATTTAGATAAAATTCACTTATCCACTGCCTGGCTGGAGTCTTCACGTAAAAGAGACTTACCCCATCTTAGTGACTGTTACACATCTATTGAAGTGTGTTATGGTTTATGCTGTGGAGAAAGCCATGCCTGCAGAAATATAGGTTTCTGAGCATGAAAATTCACCTGGGAGGAATGACACATCTCCACCTGGAACAAAACATTTTCCTGAAAGGTAAATCCGACTTACCTTCTGACTTAATGTAGATAGGCACAGAGTGCTTACTATAGCCTGATCGCAGACACACAGGTAACCACTGCAATGCGGCACAAAGAATCCTCCAGAAAGGTCCTCTGGCTGAAAGCCCCTCCCCTTCACATTGAGTCTTTGGAGAAGGATCTTCAGGGTTGACTAAGAGCAACACAGCAGCTATTCATAGGAGGAAAATAAGAGTATGTCCATCACTTGGGGTGTAGCACAGGATACACCTACTTGGACTGGATTTGGACTTCTGTCAATCAATCCATTTACTCTCACAGACTGTCATTCCAACACAAGTGTTTGGGTCATATGAGATTGCATGAGCTACCTGAGTGCCAGATGAAGCTGTAGATAGGCCCAGGTCCCCTACACACCATGTCATATTTAGTGAATCTGCACAGATAACCTGGATAGCTTAGGGTGTCTGAAAAGGCACTACATTTTTCGGCAAAATTACCGCTGAAGGAAGCCTGTGGTGATGACATCCAGCAGCAAGGATGACTTCAGGTCCTTCTTTTCACAGGTGCAGATGTCTTTCTGGTAAGGGACCTGATACCACCTGTCACAGAACCAGCTGGGATTTGTAGGTAGGCTTTCCTTCAGTGGATGTCTGATGCTGTTTTTCACATATGATATGGGATTCAAAGTGCACCTGGGAGAGCTCTGTCACACCCAATGCTGAAGCAGCCTTTGCATGTGTACCAGTTTTGACTGGAACAGAGTTAATTTTCCTCATAGCAGCTCATACGGTGTCATACTATGGATTTCTGATCAACCAATGCTGATAACACACTAATCTTTTAACTATTGCTGAACAGTGTTTGCAAGTGCCAAAGCCTTCATTTCTTACTCTGCTCCCCACCTCCCAGTAAATAGTTTGGGTGTTTTCGGGAGGTTGACAGGGAGCAGAACTAGGCAAATCACCAGAACTATCCAAAGAGATATTCCGTACTACGTTATGTCATGCTGAGCAATAAAAGGGAAGAGGAGGGGGATTTAAGAAGTTTAGCCACCTTTTACTCAGGAACTGGCTGAGCATCAGTCCACCCAAGGGAGGTGGTGAGTGATTGCCTTTGCATCACTTGCTTTGTTTTGTTTTGTCTCTTTCCTCTTCCACTTCTCCTTTGTTTATCAAACTATTTTTATCTCAACCCATTAATTTTAACCTTCATTTTCTCTTCCCCCATTCAACTGGCAGGGCAGGATGGGGGAAGTGAGTGAGCAGATGTGTGATGCCTAACTGCCTACTGTGGTAAACCCACAAGAATGTGGCATAGCCAGAAATACTGTTCTTGTATCCAATCTTCTGCCAGTCTGTCAGTTGTCTCCAGGTTTGCATTCCCCATGCTTAGAGACAGGGAGGAAATCTAATGATATTGATTGGCAAACAATTGGCAAATTCACCAGCTATGTGCTCAAGGCCAGACTCTGAAAAGTAGTGACACTGTCTCTTGTCCGAATTAATCTTTGTTTACTGGCATTTACCCTTAACTACAGTGCTGAACGTGTGCTAAATCACTCCTTAGCAGAATGGTGCATGTTAGAGAATGTGTTGTGGACAGGTTCTGTTGGTTTGCACTTAGGGCTCCAAGGGAGCACATACTGGAAACTGTGGAAGGATATGTTGTCCTCAGTTTGGTTTTGTTCCATTCCTGGAAGCCCTTTTTCCCCTTCTCTCTCTCTGTGTGTTTTCGAGACAGAGTGCCACTTACAACTGCCTTTCAGCAAAGGAAAACCTGGATGGGTAAACAAGGCAGCTGTGGTTGCAGAAGCTGCAAGTATAAGCCATCAAACTCCTTTGATCTTAAGAGACATGTCATCATCTTAAGGTCTTGTCATGAGCTAGTCCTTTGAGTATGGCCTCAGAGCAGCTTGTAGGAAGGGTTAGCTGTCTATAAAGCAGCGGTTCCATAATTTAGATTTAGACTAAATATTAGGAAGAAATTCTCTACTGTGAGGGTGGTGAGGCAGTGGCCCAGGTTGCCCAGAGAAGCTGTGGATGTCCCATCACTGGAGGGGTTCAAGACCAGGCTGGATGAGGCTTTGAGCAACCTGGGCTAGTGGAGGGTGTCCCTGCCCGTGGCAGGGGGTTGGAACTCGATGATCTTTAAGGTCCTTTCCAACCCAAATCATTCTGTGACATGAGGAGTGGTAACATATCTGCAGAGGCTGTTTGAATATTTGGCAAATATTCACCAGAAGATACTGACTCTGTAATCAAAAACTCCTGTTTGGTATGTTCCATCCCAACAGTCCTGCAGTTCATTTCTATCTTTTTTAATTGGAAGTTATATTTTCCTGTTATTTAATGAGAGGCTTCTGAAATTATTACTCATCTGTAATTCATTAAAAATGACAGAAATTAATTTATTCCACAGATATGACCAAGGGCCAGATTCTGCAATGAACTATACAACCCGTGAAAGTTTATTGAGGTCTTTGGATTTGTTTGTGCTGTAGATTATTGAATCATATGGTCTAGAAATCTGAAATCTCAAACTTGTTTGTTATGTAGCATTTGAGCATCCTGGACTTTGGATCTACTGAATCACATCCAGGTTACTGTGGATCTGGGCCTGATACTAGGCGAGGCTTTTGTTTTACAAAACCCAAGCAGAGACAGGTGACTCCCACATGCCCTAGTTCCCAGAGATAGCCCTGTTTGCAGCATTTCCCTTTTTAGCTAACTTGTGCTGCTCCCTCCGAGCACAGTGACTTACATAGCACCAGACCAGAGCAGCTGTATTTCTGAATCCTGTCAGAAGAGGATAAGATCCTGTAGTATACCTGATTCTCCCTGTGCCCTGCCTAAGGCACCTGGGTACCTCACATGGTAATCTGGGCTGCACTTCGAGGCCGAGACGTTGCAACATCTATCCCTAAAGTGTCAATCCCTCAGCCCCAAATCAGCAGTGGTTAACACCAGTTCAAGTGTAACCAGGCAGCCTGTCCGGTTCCTTTCTTCTCTTGAATTGAGTTTTTAGTATAAGGAAGCTTCTCATTCAGCAGAGTAAGTAGGGAATGACCCAGTATGTAAATTCTTTTGAGACCCAAACTGCTCCTATTGACAAACACTGAAGACCAATAAAAGATGTCCTTGGGCAGCTCTAATAAGGGAAGCATTTTTTTGTATGTTGAAAGGATTCAGAGTTTGTGTGCTTAAAGCCTAAGTGGGAGTGGACAGTGCACAACAAAGTGAGCTTGACAGGGACAGCTGGTCCATGAAAAAAACATGACTGTTCCTTAAACAGCCTGCAGCCTATTAGCTATTTATTTTACTATTTCTCTTTACCAAGCTAGTGGAGTAGTTCTCCCCAATACTTATTTTTCACGTCATCCGTTTAGCATGTAATATGGTTTCTGAGAGTGGCTAATATGCAGTTGATTAATTAAAGAGTTGCCACTGAAAAGAACATTCTGTTTGGAATGACCTGGTGACTGACTTCTCGGAGGAAAGAAATGTGTGGCTTGGATATAAAAGTTACCAACTGAAAAGGTTTATGCAATTGACTTGTCAGAATTATATAAAGCTAATCCCTCAAGCAAGAGTTGCTTTTCTTGCTGTTCCCCAATCCTATCTCCTTCTCTTTCTAAAAAGTGTTTTTACTATTTTTTATTCTTTTTTTCCTGTTGCACCCAGAGGCTGCACCAAGATTGAGGGATGCTGCATTAACAAGGGGGAAACAAATCCTAGAATGTCCAAATCAGACAGGCTACTTTG
>WKFP01015254.1:647560-725060 GCA_011057875.1 Pterocles orientalis | reverse complement strand
AGCTATTAGCCGCTTCAATCTCCTGCCCACAAATAATTGATGAGTTTCTATTAAAGATTGACAAGCCAGCAGACTGCAAAGCATTTTCACTAGAAAATGCACCACGGATGGCAAATATGCATTATACCTTTTATTCTGCTGCTACATATTAACAGTTTTGGAGTTGAATATATGTGCCTGTGATTTGTCTACTCAGAAAGATTACCTGCTAATAGAATTTTGAGACTTACAAGTTGACTGTAAACTCACTCTGTTTTGCTTTCTTATGATGGTTTGTTGAATAAATATACTTGCATTTCATTCTGTATAACATCATTCCTATGGAAGAAATATTGTTTTAAGTAACATATTAGGAGACAAACTGAAACATCTTTTCTTTAGTGGAATCAGACTTGGGGAGAGAAGGGGGACAAGAAGGGGGAAAAAGAGATGTGTATATTTTAAAATTTCAAATCTTAAAATTTGCTTAAACAAATGAAGAGTAACCACATCAGCTATTTTTTTATTCCCAGCATCTGCCTTTTTTATTCCATCTTTAAATTTCTGCAAGTAGGCAATAAAATAAGCAATCACAAAAAAATCGAGATCAGGTGCAATTTGAACAAGATGAATTTATTTTTACCACAGTGTTTTACTTTGTGGTAAAAAAACGTAATTATTTTTCCAGAATTCCTATACAGTAACAAAGAAACAAAACCTATTACTTTAAAATTGTACAGCATCTCCATAGTAAAATGAATATTCATGACATTTTGTCAATATTTATTCTCTGAGATAATCCCATCTAACAACCAATTAATATGCTGATGTGTACAGGAACATTTCTGATGACACACATCACTTAAAACAGATTGTCTACACATACATAAACCTACCTATGCCACAAATCAAAAGTTTCTACTTCAGAAAACTCCTGCTGCTAGATAAATAGACCTGCACACATTTTTGGCTCGCAGTGCATGTTCCATAATAGGTTGTACAATAGGATTTAATTTAACTATATGGATTCAAATACTTGTTACTTTGGGGAGACAAAATTAAAATGTTTTGGTGGCTTACAAGATATGGAAGGAATAAAAACAGAAGTCCAAGCATCTTAGAAATGCAGAAAGTATATTATTAAAAAATAATAGAATACAAATATCAGGGAATATCTCTGTAATGTACAAGGTTACTGGCTATGTATCTTAGCTTCATTTTGTATTTATGAATATATTTTCGGTAGAAGGATAAATAGGTGAAAATAGTTCACTACCATATGATTTGTTTTATCCTTAGGCATCGCCTGAGGTTACTGGTACAGCCCTGGCTCTCAGTACCGAAAAGTGAAATGTGCAACAATGAAAATTTTATTAAAACGTATGTTAACCCATTACAGTATGTTCACTTCCAATTCTTTGTAAGAATGCATGATGTATCATTTTGTGTGTGTCGTTTTTTTAAAAAGATATGAGTCAACTAGAGGAGCAAATTTAATGGGAGAATTTTATGGGAAACATTATACAAATGGCAGAGTATGCGATTCCCATTATTAAAATAATTTGTCATTGTATGAAAAAAATGGTATAAATTTCAGGAAAGAGTCTTCTTTAGTTATCTGCCCTTTTTTAATGACAGCGGCTTTTGTGCAGTAAAGGCAGACATGTTTTCAAGCAAAGCCCGTTTCAGACAAGAATTTCTGAGAGCCCTATTAATGTTTCATGCTAATCAAGGAGAGTGGGAAATAGAGCTGACAGGTGCTTTCTACTCTGCTTATTCCTGTCTTCCTGCATTAGACATTACTAGCTAAAAAAGAGCCAATATGGTTCTTTTCCAGCACATGTGGCGACAAGGGCAGGAATAAAATGCTTCTTTTTGTAAGTTTCTAGTTGTTTTTCTTATTGCTTCCATTGGTGACATCCACAAATATATAGATGTGGTGATTATGAATAAAAAATTATTTTACTTCAAACCACGACCTGAATTGGACTCTGAAATTTCTCCCAGCACACTTTGGAAACTCCAGTGCACTGGTAGCACGTCTTCTAAGATAAACTGCGGTCCACCTGGGATCCTTGTTTTAACAGCACACACAGTAGTATTTCCACCTGAGTCAGAAAGAAACACGCACCTTCACTCTAGGAAAAGTCTTTTTGACTAAGAAATGCCAAGCTGAAGAAGAAAAGTAAACTCTTCAGGAGGCAGTTTGAAGACAAATCATGAAAGCTGGGACAGGCACTGCTGAGGGCTGCCCTTTGCCCCCCTCCCCTACCCCAGGTACCTGGCTAGTACCTCTGTGTTAGTCAGGCAGAGCAGCAGCACTCTGAAGTGAGTGCTCCAATCCTATATGTAACTAAAGGAGAGAGTGACGTGCCTTTGAAAGCTTGTTGAGAAGTCCCATCTGGCTGAGTTTAGGTACACAAGTTAGGAAGGGAGGCTGTCTCTCTGGAGGGCCTCAAAGGCACACGTCTCCAGTGCCTGCGTGGAAAGTTGCGATGCTTCCTTCGGGAATCCTGCTTCTGCAGGGAGTTAAATGCAGATGCATGTTAGGTGCCCAAGTGAGACAGACCAGATTATAGCCTCTGACAACAAAATGGCTGAAGCCTGCAAGCTGGGACTTTACTGAACTGTATTTGTACAGCACACAAGGGGACTTTCATAATTGCAGCAGCTAGCAATCCTTAAATTAACTTTGCTGAAATAATCAGGAAAAGGAGAAACCAAGCCCTCTGTTCCAGTACATTGCTTTTTCCACACAAAGTAGATATTGTTAAACTGCTCTAATCGTGCAGGACAGCCAGCATAGCTGGCTTTTCATGTAAGTAACTCAGGAAATATTGATTTAATTTAGTTTCTCTTTAGACATCTTGAGCATTGAAAAAAAAAAAAAAAACAAACTGCATTTGTTTAACTGAAATTAATTTCTATTATAAAATTTAACCAAAGCAGTTCCCTAATCTGGACCATTTAACACTGATTTAATTCTCACCTACTTTGATATTTTTGCTAGTAATTTACTGCTTTAAGTTAAACTAATAAACACATTCACACATATTTGGATGTGTATGAGTCCAGCTTAAACAAGTCTATATTAAGAATCTGAATCAGTTTAGCTAAATTCATTTAAAGCAGTGTAACCTTTCCTCACGGCATAGACATGAATTTATTAAAAGACTGTAGATTAGAACATGAAAACAATCACTACTTTTCTCTGGCAGGACACACTAACATTGCTTATTCGCTTGTTTTAAGGAAATTGCCAGCACTTTTCTATCAAATATATTTTGCTGTTAAAAACACATGATTTCTACAGTGAATCATGTCTACATTCAGTCTCATAATCAGCGTGAAGAAATACTATCAGAAAAGTAAAATTTATTTCAAAATTCAATTTCTTACATGAATGTTTTCTCAATATCATTAAAATCCCTTTCAATAATCATGGTGAGGCACATGTAGCTCAAAGGACTTGTACCTATGTTGTCTTGTTTACTATTTCAAAAATTGTATACTTTACAAAAAAAGTTTTAATAAATGTTTTGGTTCTGTCAAAAGCAGATAGCTTTTGTAAAGTAAATTTAAAGATGAGTGAACCACTTCTCCCTAAGTGTATTCTGCAATGTTGCCATTGTCTACATGCCGTACAGGGGCATGACATTGATACCTTCAGGATAGGACAAAGTATTGCAATTTTGTACAGCAGAAGTTGTCACAGAAATAATTCATCAGAAGCATGAAAATGGAATTATTTACCAACAAGAATATCAAATTTTTAATCTTAACTGTGCACCATAATTATTTGTAAACTTATTTTCATCAGGTCCCTAACTTTAGTTTTTGTTTAAAGGATTTAACTCAGAGAAACTCAAGGGGGTTTGCTTTCTGACTTTGATACTATGGTAAGGGAACTGGCAAGTTTTAGCCATTTTGCCATTGGAGCTAAGCTCTCTAAAACCCATGGAGAGCATCACATAAGTGAGAAGCCTCCATTTCCCTCCTTGAGTAACACAATTTCCATTGCCAAAAGCTCTATGAGCTCCACCTACTCTAGAATTCCTTTAGCAGCTGTCAAGACTGCATAATAATCTTGTTTAGATTTGGCTTCTATACATACTAAAGGGTATTTAAGCAAGATTCAACACGCACATTGTCTTTTCTGCTTGGGAAATATTCACAACACAAATTTTTAGAGGCATATAGTGAGTCTGCAAGACTACAATACTTGTCACAGATTGGTTCAGTGTAGCATGAGTTGGGAAGGTAGCTCCTACAACCTGTTCTTCTTGCAAGTTACTTGTCTTTCTTTCCTGCAGTGGAAAAGTGACTAAAGGAGAGACTTTTTTGTTAGGATTTATCACAATTTCAGAACTCATGGACGATTCTTGGGTAGCTATTTTCGTTTGTTTGCCCAGCAGTTCTGAATATTATTTCGTAGTGTTGTTAAAGCACTGAAACACTCTGCTGTAAGCAAATATTAAGATGTATCTGTTTCATCCTAATAAATTTAAATTATATATTTTTTTCTGTCCTTCTATCTGGAACAGTCACTTAGAGACCAAGATTGAATATGTGCGTGTATGCATTTGTATGTTAAGGTTGTCGCTGTCTTAGTGAGAAAATGAAGATTTTAATATGTTCTTATGAAAGCTCTTTTTGGAAGCCCTCCCAACACAGAAAAATAAGTTGAGAACATCAGATTTTCAATACAAATCCTGGGCAGGTCCTGTACAGTACTTCCTAGCAAGTAGTGAATGCTGTTTAACTTCCACATACTAAAAACAAGTATTCCTTCCACCAAAACAAAAGAGCTGCTTCCATCAAGGTTTGACACCAGAAGGTATGTGCATGTGTAAATGATACTGCATACGACACATCCAGATTCCAAAGCTCACAGTCATTAAATCCTGGTTTCCTCATTTACTTTACATTTACATTTGTGCAACCAAGACTTTGGGTCTGTGCAAATAGGTTGTGCATGGGAGAGTTCCACAGGGGTTGTGAAGGGACACCCATAGAAGGCTTCACATTGACATTTCAAAGGCTTCTGCATCAAAACTATTCTCTGCATCTATGAATAGATATCCCTTGCTCAAAAATTCATTACTCCTTGCCCCTCCCCATCCTGCCTTCTCTGTAACAATGCATAATAGGATTGTTTATGTATTAAGAAATTCTGCAAACAACATTACTCTGACCCACTCAAGAAAACTTAACTGAGACCTGTTTTTCCCATTGTGGTGGATACCTCACTTACGCAAAATCTCAAGAAAAACTTCCCTTCCTGAGGAGATTATACAGTCTAGATAGACAAGTCATATCCAGGATAAGAAAAATGTAGCCATAGAAATTTGTATTTGGGTTTAATATGAGCTGTCCTTTGACTTCTGGGTCTGATAGTGACTTTTCAAATTAACACCCTTAGGCCCTGATTCTTTAGACTTCTTTTAGATCATAGAATCATAGAATCATAGAATGGTTTGGGTTGGAAAGGACCTTAAAGATCAAGTTCCAACCCCCCTGCCATGGGCAGGGACACCCTCCACTAGACCAGATTGCTCAAAGCCTCATCCAGCCTGGCCTTGAACACCTCCAGGGATGGGGCATCCACAACTTCTCTGGGCAACCTGTTCCAGTGTCTCACCAGCCTCACAGTAAAAAATTTCTTCCTAATGTCTAGTCTAAATTTACCCTCTTTTAGCTTATACCCGTTACCCCTTGTCCTCTCACTACACTCCCTGATAAAGAGTGCCTCCCCATCTCTCCTGTAGCCCCCTTCAGGTACTGGAAGGCTGCTATTAAGTCTCCTCGGAGCCTTCTCTTCTCCAGGCTGAACAACCCCAACTCTCTCAGCCTGTCCTCACAGGGGAGCTGCTCCAGCCCTCTGACTGATTTCGTGGTTCTCCTCTGGACTCTCTCCAACAGGTCCAGGTCTTTTTTATGTTGGGGGCCCCACATCTGAACACAGTACTCAAGGTGGGGTCTCACGAGAGATGTTAATACTGAGGAAAAAAAAAAAAAAAAGTGAGCTGGCCCCTAGAAGCAATCACTTGTCTCTTTAGAGAGCACCTGGGCAACTAGCTGAGGTGAAGATCCTGTCTTCACCTGGAATTCGTAGGTAGTGGCTGGGCTAGAAGTGAACCTGGATCTCTCTGATCCCATCTCATTGCCCACCTATTACAACTTTCTGCCTCAGAGCTCAGGCTACAGAAGGACAACATTCAGCTATGGCAAAGGAATGTAAAAGCAAGGCACGTTCTTCCTATTAGGTCAAAGTGAGCAAGGCACTACAGATTTCCATCTATAGTGGTATGCTCTGACAAACACTTTACATTTAATGAACAGGACCAAATTCTCCTTTAATTTATTGGCTTCAACAGAGTTAGGTGGGCTGTAATTGAGAGAAGAATTTGGCCCAGCATGTGTAATAAATCATTAATGAACATGTAGTAAGATAAGTTTTAATGATTAATTAACAATGTATTTTTTTGAGAAAAGTATTCTTAACATGCCCTTAATGTATCAAGTGATAATTACAATATTAAAAGCCTAGTGATTAAAGCAATTAATTATATGCTTAATTTATTTACTAATTAAGTTTTAATATATGTGTAGTTAAGTAATTGCTAATGAGTATTTCACATTTGCTAAACAGGTCTGGCAGTAATTACGTGGGAAACACTATAAAATTATTCTTCTAGTGATTATGTGAAAAAAATGCTACATTCTTTGGGGTTTTTTCTTTCTTTTTACTGGTTTTTTCCCCCTAAGTGGATTACTTGCATGTTTCTCCCTGGTGCATGGAATGTTTATTAAAATGCAAGCTTCATGGTTCTGAAAAGGCAGTATTTCTGGACAAATATGATGAAACATGCTTCTGATGCACAACTCAGTCATGCCTACACCAAAACAGCAATCTTCTCCCCGTGTCCACACAGAGCTAAAGCCTGCAGTTTCCTTTGTATTTGGTTCTTACTCAGGTAAAATTTCACCTGATGTTAGTGGGAGTTTGCTATGTTAGGACCACAGCTGTTTGTACTCTGGTTACGGCAAGAACTTTTAGCTCCCGAGCTGAACTTTTATACCTTTAATTCATATGCAATGAGGGAGAGGAATATGCATCTTTCGGTCAGAGATACGTTCCTTAAATTATAGCATACGCAACATCTACTGTTGTAGTCCTTACTTTAAGTCATATTCTGTGGACAAAACTGCAATTAAAGCTGATGAAAGTTTTGCCTAAGCAAACAACACAGCAGTAGGATCACTTTTAAAAATACCTGACTACACACAGGTAAACTCCTGAAGTCCTTATTAATTTTAATTCCTATTGCATCCTAAGTGGAAACTGAAACCCAATTTTCTGGGCCTTGCCCAAGTTGTGTCACAAATTGTAGAAGAAAAGACAGTCCCTCTCTTTCCACCTCTGTGGTCCACAGATTGTCTCCAGAGAAATGTTGCTTCAGTGCAGATTCTGAAATGCCTAAAAGTATAAATAGCAGTGGCATGTTGCATATAGCACGGTTTGGTGGAAAGAAACTGCACACCATGAAGAAGTGTTCAAGAAAGGGTTAGTGTTATGGCTACTTCTTATTCCACTAGGCAATACCATAAGTGAGCAAGACACCTTCAGTATTGTCTTGTGGGGGTAGAGCCTAGCAGTGAGCTAGCTAGATGCCTAGCTTTTGGAGGGTAGGCATCTGGAAATATTTAAACAGTTTTCCTCCCTTTCTGACTCGCACACTTTCTTCCCTCACTTTAAGTTTTTGTGTATTTCTGCAAAATCCCAGCTGCTCCCTCTGCCTTCTAAGTTTGAAGGCTGAGAACACCTTTTCCTGCCATCCTCCAATCTTCTCTCTGGATACATCTTCTTAGTGTTCTAATCTGCATCTAGTGGGTGACAGTGTGATGTTGACCTAGAACACATTCCTGGGAGACCAAAATTAAATAGGTTCAGTAGGTCTGGGATGCACATAAACAGATCTTAATGTAGTGGGAATTCTCATCGCATGTATTAATGAAGTGGGAGATGGACTGAATACCACCAAAATACGGGTTCTACTTAAACTCTTTATGCTGTCACAAGATCAGAAATGGACAGGAGTGACAAATGGACACAGGGGACTACACCCCAAATACAGGTCTTAACCCTGGCTTGTATAGAGCCTCCATTTTTCTGCGTGTAAAACCTCATTGATGACCAAGACTCCATGCATCTGTCTAGCTGTGGGGAATGACAAATCCAACCCAATCTGTGGTAAAATTCCAGAATCATTCCCCAGGAGAGACTAAATTACATTTATATAGCATACGCCTTTACTCAGTTGTATGAAAATGTATTCTTCTAGTTAAATTGGAGTTTGTATTTATTTAAGAGATAGCAAACAAAGGATAAAGACATGAACTGAAAGTAGGAGTTGCTGAGGAAATATTTAAGAGTTGAAAAAGGACATATCTGATTTTTTTAAAAAGTTACTTTAACAAGGAATTTCAGCTGAATATCCTCCCAGAGGAATCAAGCCTGTAGGTGAGTGACTTCAGCACCCACCAACACCATGGAGAGTTTGGAGCATCAGGTACTTCCCAAGGCTGACAGATGTTACCTTGAATGGTCTATGGAGACCTTAATTCTAATTCCTTAGAATTAAGTAGGGGTGTTACCTACCACACAGGAGCAACTGCTGTCAGTCTATGACCTGACATAATCTGGCAATCAGGATGCTACTGCTGAACTTCACAGTTTCCAAGATAAGTTTGTGGTCATTTGCAAATTCATGAAAAGAAGGTTATCTATATTAACGCTCCATTCCAACTGCAGCAATGACAGTGTTTCACTGATTGTCAGTGGGGTGGAAAGACTTTTTCTTTGTTCCATAATTTGTCTTAGGGCCAGCCAGATGGTTCACCTTCTTCTGAAGCACAGAAGACTGATCATCAGACCTATGGCTTTTTATGTAGGGCTTGGTAAAGTTAGTAAAGCCTGTAGGATCAAACCTTCCCTAAAATCAAACCTTCCCTAAAATATAATGAAATATTTTGTTTTTCTCACTGTTTTCATGGTAAAATCCATAAGTTCCATAAGTTCTTCTCTCTGCCTGCACAGAAGCATCCCTTCTCTGCCTGCACAATGTGCTGAAAGTGCAGCCCAGAAATATCCATATCTGCTATGGAAGGTCGGTATGAATGGTCAGAGTCCTCACTCTGTTTTCCAGACCACTGGAAGAAGCTGAATCAATATTGGCAGGATCAACATGGTAGGAACATGTTCATCTCCTGTAGCCTGCAGATCTGTGCTGGTGAAGAGTCCACACCTGGACTGCAGTACATTTTGGCCCTAGACGACTTTTAAAGTAAAGACACATGATGTTCTGAATGGTAGACCAAGGGGAAAACTGTGATCCATGTTTCAAAGCACTCCAAGGAGGAGTTCAGCTTCGATCTAAATTCTATCAGTGCTGTGCTGAGAGAAAAAAACCAAAACACACCACCAGAAATATTTAAAGACTGTCTATTGCATGCCATTCTCATGTGAGTATCTTTAAAGCTACATTTTTCACTATGGTTCTTTTATAAGTAATGTACACAGAAGAAAGAAATTGCTGATAGTAGGGTACCAAGTCACGATGCCAAGAAAGCTAGGCGTTTTCCTTAGGAAAGGCTTACTTTTACCTCACCAGGAGATTTTTCTGAGTAAAGACTTTGAAATGGTTATTAGGAACTAGAGAGCTTGGAGCACAGAAAATGGAAAGTCAAACCACCTGCACCACACAACCTTCTTGATCCAATCAGACTAAAGAGCTTTGAGAAATTTTACAACACACTTATAGGCTAGGTTAGCAGAAGAAAAATCAAATGGAGATCCTTTTTTGGACAAAATTTTCCTTCTGTCCTGTGAAGTGTATGTTCTTTAAGTTCTATGGAAACTTTAGAGAGGAAAAGGGGGAAATTTCAGGAGCAGGAAAATACATGGGGCAGAATTTTTGAAACAGTTTTAAATTCCTTCTAAAAATTTCCCGAGAAACTAAGTTTCCACAACTCAATATTTTTATTCTTTCATGCTAGACTAGGATCTCAAGCTCATATTGGTCGTGCCTTTGTCCTCCTAACCCATGTGTAACTCACAGCTATGTGCAGTGCAATGGTCAGAAATTGTATCAGAAATGGATACAGAGGTTAACAAATTTAGCATTTATACCGCTACATAACACAGGTCAGGAACTGTCCCCTCTCTCTGAGGCCAAGTGGCATGGCGAGACCTGCATCTCCCTCTTTAAACTTTCCAACAAAACAGTAAGGTCATCTTCAAACCTCCTTTTGGGAAGGATCTGTATCACTTTCTCTCTCTTGAGAAATACCCAGGCATTGTTCAGCACAGTGCTAATCAACATAGACAAAACTATATCAGGGAGAGTTCTAACAATTAAACAGTCTAATGACAGGACGGAGCTTGAACCTGTGCTCTGTGCCTCTTGTATTTCC
Source organism: Pterocles orientalis (assembly GCA_011057875.1). Lineage (NCBI taxonomy): Eukaryota > Metazoa > Chordata > Aves > Pterocliformes > Pteroclidae > Pterocles > Pterocles orientalis. Next base: position 714,605 of record WKFP01015254.1, on the reverse strand, counting down.
TAGTATAGACATATCAACATCTGTATTATGGCAAAAGATATACTGGAAGAAGCATCTAAGAAAATTTGTAATGGGAACTGTACATTCATTACATCTACTTTCTTACATAATTTTCAGAAATGGGCTTCCCAGGCAAAACATATTGTCCTTCATTATTGTTTGCTGTGTTTATTCAAGCTATGTTAAGAACCCCATTGGGAAATTCCCATTGATTTGAACAATGCCAAGATTTCAGCCATATGGGATGAGATGGTTCTGAGTTGTCCAGCTGGGAGCCCTTGTGCCATATCCAACTGCATGTCTACCGAGCCCCCAGACACGTTCCCTAGAGATGGCTGTCTCATATGATGAGTTCATCACTTCTTTCCAGAGACCAACCTGAAAAACTAGCATCAGAACCCAACACCTTTAGTAAAGCAGTGATAGGATGGTGTTGTTTACCCACATGACAGAAATGACAAAAGAGGGTGCACAGGAAAAACATGGCAGAACAGGGAGAATGGTCTGGCTTAAGACCTGAGACCTCTGCTTGGCCAAAGATCAAAACAAATTGACTTTTGCCTGCAGATCACTGACAGGAGTATTTGACACTGGCTTCTGAAATGTCTCTTGTAAATTTTGGAAACAAACTTCAAATAACTTCTGATTAAACTGGCTTGGCAAACTGATAAATTTACTTTCATTTAAATTGCTGGACACGAGGTAGAATACCTGTAATTTCTGTTCCCAATTTAGTATTACACAAATCTCTTTAAAACACTCTCCTCAAATGATTGTAATGTTGATAACAGCTCAGGGCTTCAGCACTCCAAGAGCAACCTTGAGTGTGGCTTTATTGGAACAGATGCCTTTGAAAGGAAGACTGATTGGGATGTTGCTGTGGCACTTTCTAGTCTGTGTCCTCCAAAAGCTACTTAGGAAACATCGGTGACTCATTCAGTATATAATCCAAATAGATATGCACTTCTTGAGGATGCCTATTGTTTATTCTGCCTTCTCTTTTGATCACTAAGTAGCATCACACATTTGGAATATGAAAGCCAGAGATCTTGGAAATCAAAAACTACATTTAAAATGTGATATTTCCACTTATTTTTTTTTCCCCTGGGTTTCGGATTTTTTTTTATCTCCACTAGTTTTAACTGCATCTATCAGTAGTGTGTAAGCAAATGTTTTAATGTTTACATTTTCAATTATTTCATAATTTTATTTATTAGCTTCTAATGGATTAATTTAAAGGCTTGATGTCCACACCCAACATTTTTATTGCTACCTTGATTTAAATGCATTAGCTAGACAGCTCCTGGTTTACTTCTCATAGGAAAAGGAAACATTCAAAGTGACCAAATATTTTACTTATATTGACTGGTTTACCAGTTATTGTTGGCTTCAGAAAGGGTCACTGGCAGCACTGTTTTTCCCAAAGGCAAGTTACTAGTTGTCTCATTGAGTAAAGCCAGCTTTTTTCCCCCCTCTCTCTTTTTTGCTGCCAATTTTACTACTGATCTTGTGCAATAAAATGTGCTTGTCAACGAAAATGTCAACCAAGTTTAAAAAGAACAGTCTGAGTAAAACTAAAAAGTAAATTATTTAAGTAGAGTTGTAGTTGAAACTTGAAAGAATTCTGTTTGGTGGTTTTCTTTACATCATTCTGCCAATGGAGGAGGAACTCTGAATTCCTAACTAGTGAAGCCCTGTCATAACTGGGGCTGACAGTTCACATTGAAAATTCTGTTTTCTTCTTTCCCAGGAAAGCAAGTCAAAGTTAAACCAACAAACTATTGTTGGCAAGTGCCTTACCTTTTTTCTTTGCTTCCTTACAAATTAGCCATTTCTGCTTTCTAGGTTGCTTGTAAACAGAATTGCTAGAATTTAGGGTCTCACATTAGCTGTATTATTTTAAAATGCTAATGCAACCTCTTAGATAGTGGTTGGTTTTAAAGCATGTAAGAATCTGAATCAGAGAATGTTCACAAATCATGATGAACATAAAGGAAGTAAACTGTAAATTTTGGTCAGTACATGACGAATTCAGCTGGAAATGTGGACCATCGGGTCCCAAACTTAGTTATGGTTAAATACCAGAGAAATTAAGACATTTGTATGAACCCATCAGTGCTGTGTCTGATCTATCAGCATGATGACTGAATTTTGTATTTTGTTACTGATGTTTCTGCATACAAAATTTCACTAAAATGCACAAGACTGAATCTTTGTACATTGGAGTTAGAATGTATCCAAATGTAAAAAAGAGCTGATTTCACTGTAGAATTGCTGTTATAGCATTGTGTACATGGAACTCTCTACAGCTATACTTTTTTTTCTATATATCTATATATACATAACCTCTATTCTCTACTAATTGACTTATCAGTATATACTATAGTATATACACGGCCAGTTCATTAAGGTTAATTTGTTCAAAAATATTAGAAGCATTAATTTCTGGCTTATAGCTAATGGCTGCTCCCAGCCAGTGTCTTGTTTCATGATTAGTGTCAGCTAGATTATAACTCACACCCAACTGTTTTTACACTATCTAATAGAATCAATTGATGCAATGGTTGACAAGATGCTGTTTTGCATTTTGTCATCTCACTAATGCACATGGCTTAAAGGCATTGGCATCCATAATGTGGGGCAGTTTTGTAGGAGGCACAGAATAGGCTGAAGCTGCAAGGGCCATTTTCATAAAATATTAATGAAATTGAAAAATACACTGGGGTTGAAGCCTTGTCTGCTAAATGTAAGGTAAAATCTATTCTGTTCTGCTTTCTGATGACTGTAATTAGCAGCCCTAATTAAAAATTCAAACCTTGTGTATATTTGAAAGCATGAATCTTAGCTCTCATAGTGTTTATTTCCTTTACAAAGTATTTTATTTTACAACACTAATTGAACAGGATCCTTCCTAGCCTGACAGCCGCAGCTGGCTGGAGCCAGTTTATGTAGCCAGTCTCTCTAGACTACTTCCTTTTGTAAGCAATAAAACATCTTTAAAAAACATGTATATGCTCTCTATGAGCCATTAACTCTGTGTCACCCAGTGTGGAGCTGGCCATCCACACACATGCATTGTTATTTCCTTCAGTTAAAAGTGACCTCTTAGAAAAGGCACCTTTCTTCTGATCTTCAATATTTAATGCGGATTTACTTACATTAAATGACCACCTTTCTTAAGAAAAGGCCTTTCTTGGCCCAGTTCTGACATTATTTATGAACAGTATGTGTTGTGCAAAACGATGGAAGGAATCACCATTAGTTCCAGCAGAAAAATCTACTTTTTTCCTCACTTTGTGTAGTTATTTTGAAATTCATGGTCGGGATACTAGAGTCCCGTTAGGGAATATAAGACTGCAACCCAAGTCCAAATTAATTATCACCACATTACTCTCTGGAATCCAATGTACAGCAAAGACATTAATGTGAATAGGTTAAGTTTTCACCGTTGTATTTCCCCTTTTCACTGTTTGCTGCAGGAATGGCTCTGAACTGTGCTGTTTCCTATTCTCCTTTCCATACCCTAGTAAGAAGACAGCACTGGAATTTTAATATCCAGTATAATGTCCATAATCGTAAGCAACATTTTCTCTCAGAATCGTGTATTTTTGAGTAGGTGGTCTTTTTAGTTCCTCACGTCAGACCAATGAGACCATAAGAGTAAGGGACGAGGTGGATGGATGGAACAGGCTGTTGGAAGACACTCTGATGTGGCTTTGATAACTGAGTTCTTCACTGATTTATGCGAGAAAACAAAATTTGATGGTGCACCCTGACTGTGACAAAGGGTCTGATCTTGCAATTCTTGCTCAGGCAAAATTGACTTCAACGAGAGTTTAGCCTGAGTAAGGAATGCTGGATCAGGTTCAAAGATTAGCAGGAAAATAATAATAATAAAAAAAAAGAAAGCAAGAGAAACCCAAAATAACCCAGTCCTGAAGAACTGAGGCTTGTGTGCCAATAATTTGAGTTGTAAAATTCCACACGCCATTGGATGATATTTAGAACTAATTTGTAGTAAAGAAATGAGAGTTTAACCTGAAATATACATCTGTTTCTAGTGTTAGAAAACAATTTAAACACTATCATCAATGTCTAAACTTCTGCCGGCTGTTTCCATCCTGCATTGTAATACAACTGGAACCTTCTTAATACTTTTCACTGAGTGCTTTGATTTTTTAAAGTTCTGTTTCAAAAATTAGGTTTGAATAGTTTCTTTCTATCTTTCATGTCCACCCTTTCACCATCTGTAGACAAGGAACATGAAATCAAGAAGTCTTCTAAAAAACCTTGTTCCCACAGATCTACCTCCACAAATGTTTCAGCTCAGACAATACAATGCATGTTAGTGAAATTTCATTTTTCTGAAAAATATTCAAATAAGTTCTGTTGTATGATTCTAGAAATCATTATGGAATACTCCAAGGGACTAGAAGGGTGACACAGCCTGTGTTTATTACTACCTGGTACCTCCCTAAGGTAGGATGTCTTCCTCTCACACTGCTTTCAAGAATTCACAGTTTGGGGTTGTGAGGCACATCTGTTACTAGTCCTGGGAAGGCATCCAGGGGTTTGAATACATGCTTCAGACATCTCAGCTCTTTATTAGGATGAGAATGGGATTTGCAGTCTCTTCCTTCCATGTCCTATTTTCCACAAAGGCACAGAGAAGCTGCAGCTTGCTGCACTCATCTGCCAGAACATGCACTGAAACACCCCAGCAGGTAAATCTGGAGGTATACAGAGAGCTCCTCACCATACCTGTTTTTAATACTCACATTAATTGCTTTATCTCCTTACTTTCACTCACCTCTCTTGAGTTTAAAAACGTATGCAGACACTAACAAACCACACTATGAGTTTTCAGTGGAATTTTGACAGGGAGTTTCCCTCCATCCTTTCTGAGATTCCTTGGGAAAAAATCCATACTTTGGAATTTGGGTATGAATCGCCTTTCTTTGTGTGATAACCTCAGTTGTCTCACCTCATGATAGGCAAATAGTCCACTAACCCTTTAGATGCCCCTCCACTTATGAAGGGCCTGTTTCTATATAAATATTCCTATGGCTTCATATCTTGGAAGATCTGAAAATCACCAAAAAATGAACAGTTTCAAATCAAAAACAGACCTGCAAGTAAATAATCTGTGTAGACTGTGAGGTTTTCACTAGTCCCTTTAAAACTTAAAATTATTAATTGTTAACAGGACTTGAGTACAAAACTCTCATGAGCTTTTTGAAACCACTTCAAGCAGGAGTATATCTACAAATGGTCCAGAGACCTTGTGGCTGAAACTCAGACTGCAAGTAGTCACAGTACAGCAAAAAGAGATGTATACCGTATAAGCACACAGGAAATAGGAATTCAGTAGTTTAAAGAAAATACAAAGCTATGTAAGCTAAAGGAAATAGCAATGTTATGAATCGGATGATTTGTTTATCATTTGTTTAACAAAGTGGATTCAGGAGCCAGTGTCTGACACACCACTATTACAGGCAATTTATAACCTAGGGAAAAAGATCATGGTCCATGTCCCATACAGCTTGTTGTCTGCAGTGCTTATGTGATCATTTACTAATTTTTGGAAGAGGTGGCTGCCCCTGCAGAATTCTGCTCCAGTATTTTAAGATATATTTTTTCTTGCAAATGTTACACAATTTTACGTCAACCTTCAGTTTAAGGTGTAACTGAACTTCCTATGTTATAGTGATTTTTGAGGAACAATTCACGCAGGAAAAACTCCAATACTATTCCTTTCCTGCAGACTCCTTTTGCACCACATTAGCAGTACAGAGGTTAATGTTAAATACTATACAGAACAGCATACTTCTCACTTAAATTCAAAACGACATACATATTGAAAACCATCGGTGCAGGACGCTTTAATGCTGTGGTTTAAAGTGATGAAGCTTAACATTTGCTCTCATGACTCAGCATTGCCGACCTGTGCTATTGGCAGTAGAGTGACCTAATACTTGGTTCGGTGAATCTCACATAAGTTTAGTTTTAAAATAGTGACATATTTTTGCCATGAAGGAAAAATAAAGCACAAGACTAGTAAAATTTAATAGGTTTTAAATTATCATTCAGAGATTAAAGTAATTACTTTTAAAGAGTCATAAACTGATATGTTGCTGAATTTGTCTCTTTCTTCCCTCAAGCTGTCATACCCCAGGCAATTGCCGTCACATCAGCTATCATTACTTCTTCTCTCTCCGATCAATAAGAGCATCCCCCAGGCAGGCACGTACTCAAAATGAGGAGTGACTTTCAGGGGCATTTCCAGTCCACCCTTTTTGCAGTTCTTTCTCTTAACAGGACTGTGGCTTATAACCTTGCTTCACAAACAGCAGATACACATCACATTTTTTAAGCATGCTTAGCACTCACTCATGTAGATGAATAGCTCTAAGGATGAGCAAAGGGATGGAGGACTTGACCTATTGACTTAAGCAGCTTAGCAAGGTCATCAGTTCAGCACTGACATCTACCTCCAATCCACAGTGGAAGGTGTTGCTCTTAGGATTTTTGGGATCAAATTAATGCATGGGGAGGAGAGAAGCAGGATCTCACTATCCACTGGAGGAAGGGGAAATAGTCATATGTACTCCTGTTATGATTCATATTCTTAGGTCAGAGAAGAGAATAGATTGCTTTCTCCTATCTAAGCCATAGAGAGAGGACTGGTAGGACAGGCAGAAAGTCCTTATCCCTCTGTCCTGAATCACACACAACGTGTTTTCTTATTTTATCTCTTATTTTCTATACAGAGATAGGTCTACTCACATATGCCCATACAGAAATATCCACAGAATATTAAAGAAATGGACTTACTCTGTGATATAACTAAAATGCCGGAAAAGTTTTTTTGTCTAGTCCAGATGATTTGCAAAGAGTCGTGCTGCTATGTGATCATTCAAAGAGTACTGATTTTAGCACTGGTTTACAGATCTGTGCAATATATGAGGAAAAAGGAAGAGGCTGTGGGAAAGGTTTTCATATTTTTTGGGTGGAAAGGAAGCATTTGTCTGGTGTATTTTTTTAAGATAATGGTGCCTACTTCAGGCATGATTAAATAGGATGAAGGAGTTGTTCAGAAGTGGTTTTGGTAAACCTTGTCTGATGACAACACACTGTACTCTAGGTATGCAGGTGCAGCCTTTGTGTTAGGAGAAAGAGTCAATGGAAAACATACCACACAGGTGGGGAAATTATCTACACTTAATCTATATCTTTTATGCTTTGCAAGAAGCCATTCTTTCTGTGTCTTTTTAACTGCTTGCATGTTTTCTTATTGTAGATTATATTTTCACACTCAGTTTCAGGGCATGTTCAAACAGTCATCTTATTTAAAGTATTAAAATATCTTTAAAATATTTGCTATTTACAAAATCTTTTATCTCCTCTCCTCTCCCTCTTTGCCTCACATTACCTTGCTAAGAATTCAAAAGACCTCTATTTCTTCAAGATCACAATTTCATACAGAACTATCTGTATCCATAGATACGACAGGTAATGATACTCAGAGATCTGATTACAGCTGTGGAGTTCAAATACAATACTCTTTTTACAATCACTTTTAAAAACACATCCAGATCATGTCCGTTACATTTGCTCATCTCATGAAACAAAGCTGAAGCAAACTAAAAGCAATAGCAGCAAAAATGACTAGCAAACACTGCTTTGGAGTGCATATAGCATGAATAAGAATTTTAAACTAAGCCTAACACAAGGCTAACTGCATCGGGAGGAGCTCTGGTTGGTATATTAGCCTTTTCACATTCACTCCATATATCATACATTCCTACAGATCCTTCCTTCTCTCCCTCCAGGGTTTACTTTTTCTCCCACTACCCTTTACTTCCTCTTCCCCACCTCTTTCTGCCATTTATGGATTTTGATTGACAAGCATTAAGTGGCACACAGCCAGCCTTTAAAGCAACAGCTGAGGCTGGCGTTCCTTCTGTGTAGACATATAGGGATATCTCAAAACACACCATTCTCTGATAAATCAGCTTCCCACCTGCCTGGTATATGACATGACTAGATAATGTTATTGGTCTGTGTTGACCCAAAAGCTGCTTTTGCTCAGACTGTACCTTCCTTTCCGCTAGCCCCAGCTCCCTCCTGCTTTTCAAGACGTCTATCATTTAAATGGGTGCCTTTCAGCCAGAGTGGCCTTTGGGGCTCCTGACAGGTTGACCCTGGTTCTGCTGGCATCTCCCTTGGGCAGAGGACACGGTGGCACAGAGCAGCTGGCCACATCTGGGACTGCAGCCCTCTGAGCGGCCAACACAGCCCTATCCCCCTGCTGTAGGTTATGAAAATCGTCACTGAAGTCCACAGCAGTTGCTCACATCCCATGAGGAGAAAACAGGGACAAACCTCTCTAAAACAGCCAGAGAGAGTCCTATAAATTTCCTAACACCGTAGGCAGGTATGCACAGTGGAGACAAGCAGTATTGTGCTTGTGCACCCAGGCTGGTACAAACAGAGTACCACTCCGTTGTTCCAAGTTCATACCAACCAGTGCACAGTTTGTTCATTTAAACAAAAAAACCCAATAAAACAAAAAACCAAACAAAACCCACCCCAAGCAAAAAATCCCCACCCAAATTTTAAGGTCCTCCTTTGTTTTTGTAAGGGCCAGGGTTACTCTAACAGCAGATTTGGACCTTGTCAGTGGGATTTCTGAGATTTATGGCTGGGCTTTGCGGGTAGTACAAACAATGCTGCTGAAGCTTAGAAGAAAAGAAAGAATAATAATTGTGTTGTTGTTTTACTAATGAAACACACTGGTTTCACATACTTTTAAACTGCTTTTCCCATCTCTCATACTATGACTAGACCTCTATGAAGTAATAAAATATATATCCCACACTATCAAGTGCTGTCTAATGATTTCAAAACCACTCCCAGCTTTGTGAGAATTTGGGGAATGGAAGTAGTGTACAGTTTCCTACTGGATGTTTAAAAGGTTTCTTTGGTTTCCCAGACAAACACACACACACCCCTTTCAAGACACATAGGCCTGTTGGTAAATTTTCAAATTAATAAATTTCTGTAAGTTTAAATTTTGCTTACAAGTGTTTTAATTAAGTAATCTGTCTTAAAAGAGTGCTTGGTAAGATCAGTTTGGTAGATAGCTAAGACAGACACTGTTTGAAAAAACTCACCTAGTAAATATTTTGGGTAAAACCTTTCAAGTATTCTTCTATAGGTTTTTGTGAACTATTGTATTCACTGAGTTATGCAGCCTGAAAGTCCACCACATCTTCAGGAAACAAACCTGTCATGAATGGGAATTCACATGCAGGAAAGTCCTGCTGCAGTCCAATGGCAAATCTCTTCCACAGGTTAGGGAACCTGGGACTGTGTTATGGTTTAACCCTAGCTAGCAGCAAACACCACACAGCTGCTGGCTAGCCCTCCCCCCTCCTGGGAATGGGGGAGAGAATTAATGGGGTAAAGAGACTCGTGGGTTGAGATAAGAACAATTTAATAACTAAACTACAATAATATTGGAAATAATAATAATCATTACAATAATAGTGATATATACAAATATACAAATGAGTGATACAAAGTGATTCTGCTCACCACCCAATAGCCAAGGCTCAGCCCATTCCTGGCTAACAATCCTGGAGCAGGGAGAGTCCAAAAAACCACAGTCCCAGAAAAGAAATAAGAGCCCAAGCATCTGACAGACCAGGAGCTGACTGAGACAATGAGATATGACCCTGAGAGAGAGTGAGATGACCCAAAGAGAGAGACAACTTCCAGGCAGATCCTCATCTATATACTGGGCATGATGTGCCATCATGCACCATCAACCAATTTGGGTCTCAATCCTAAACCCAAGGTCGAATTCTAGGCTAGTAATTGCGGCTGTGCTCCCTCCCAGCTTCTGCTGCACCCGCAGACACTGCCATAGCAGAGAAGCTGAAAAGTCCTTGACTGCCCTGGCAGCAACTGAAAAGATCAGTATGTTATCAGCTGCCTTCTCAGCACAAATCCAAAACACAGCCTCACACTATCTACTATGAAGAAAGTTAACTCTGTCCCAGTTGAAACCAGGACAGACTGTATCTTTGATGCTTTTGCAGAACAAATCACTTTGCACAAGTTGCACAACTGAAAGTGTCTAAGAGTACAATAAGAAAATCCCAACCCACTGGAAGTCTGGGAAACCCAGCCAGGCTTAGTGTGGCCTTCAGATTGGTGAGGATGTTACCCTACATGTCTTAACTGCAGACAAGGGTACTGTGTAAATTACTGTCAATATTTTTCAAAAGGCTAAAAATAGGTATATTTTTGTCTTGGTTTTGTAAATTGCATGGAGGTGAGTGTGGTTTGTGACTTTGCCATACGTATGTGTTACATTCATCAAAAGCAGCATCTGGGTTTAAATGGTCCAGAAAAAAAATCAAATATGCTGTCAGAGCCTGGAGGTCCTTGAAAGAGCTTACAGAAATCAAATTAGTTGTATTGAATAGTCATTCCAAATAATCTGTTCATTTTGCAACTTTCAGTTTTAAAATCAACACCCAGCTGGAGGGCCAGATTCAGTGGTATGCTTTGGCTGTGCTGTACTGCTTTGGTGATGTAAAGCATCTCTAAACTTGAATTAAGTGAACTCATTGGAGTTGGCTCCCACTTAGGTTTACACCTGCTTCACATTGCCAGAGCAGTGCAGAAAGACAAAGTAGCCTGGTGTATCCATTCTCAGAGGTGCGAGGCACAGGAGAGTATGCAAGGCAGCGGAGAATCAGAGTCGCAGGCAGTAAGCAAACTTTATTTCTAATGAGAAAAAAAAATGGAGGCAGCGTAAGGAAAAATTATCTCAGTTATGTGCCATTTTAGGGAAGAAAAATCAAGTGAGTAAAACTCTGAAGCATTTTTGCAGTTTTAGATACAATCACAGACACAGTTTCCTGTATACTGGCATGCTCTCTGCTGCTCTGTACCTAGTTTAAAGAAAAAATGATGCAGCATGATGGTAATTAGAATCAGCATGTGTTAATGACTTTATGTTTTAACTCTTGGCTGCATCTAAGAGCAGTTCCTAAGGAATTTTAGTATCTCAAGAATGTCTTGTTAGTAGGTCTGTGTGTTTATGAATGGAGACATTGCAGAACAAATGTCTGCTGACAGACAAGGACAGAAGGGGAATGTGGGGAAAAGTCACATGCCATTCCATGGAAAAGGACAAAGATGTTGATACATACATTAAAAATGAAGTAACAGTGCACCATGCAGATATATATTAGTTTAATTGTGAGTACATGTTTTAAACTGCAGCATACTCTACTTGGCTTTCTTTTTATGTCTGGTAGCTGCTGCTTCACAACTACCAAAATTTAGTTGCAGTCTTCTCACTGCAGGTATTAGGTCACTCATTCTTAACGAGAGTATAGCTAATAAATGTTAACTCCAGCACATTGCAGTGTTTCAGCAGAGTGCATTCCCTAGCAATGAACACAAAGTGTCACTGTGACCACACACTAAATAATTCCAAGAAATATAGAAACTTTTGCCTAATTTTGAATTTATTTACTTGTCATATGTGTGCTCATTTGGAACTTCTACCATTAATTATCTTTGCTCCAAGTTGGGCCAGCCTGGAATTCTAATTATCTTCATTTTTACAATTCATCTCTTTGAGGTCTTAGTGTACTTTGGAGCTGAACTCTGGACTGTACATAATCAAGGCAGAAAAGAGATAGGTGGCAATATTGTACATTTCAATTGCCTTGTCTGACGTGCCCCTTTTGTAGAATAATTAACATTGGAGAAACAAATTGGTCTGTCAGAGTTAATAATAACCCAATGCCCTGAGCTGCTGGTCACTAATGCTTCCTGTACTTAATCAATGTGCTGCCGGAGATGTTTTGTTCAAAACAGTTAAAGATGAGCAGCAGCAGCAGATTTGGTAGCAGGACTGGGAGAGCATTCACAGGGTTAGAGTTTCCTTATGCAAGGGAAGAGACATGCAAAAGCAAAACCAAAGTGCTTAAAGGAAATACCCTGCAAAGAAACGGACTCCCACTGTTGGTGCAGGAGGAAGAGGAGGCCAGTTCTTTCCTCCAAAGTGTTTCATTAAAATGAGTAAGCAGTAGATGATTTCTACAAGAAGGCATAGCAGGAAAAATGACATTTCAGATCCCCACAAATAAATTCAAACCATTAGAATAACCAATGTGAGAGGTAAGAAGTTGTGAAGAGCCAAATTTTTGACCTCCACTTGTGTTCAGAAAGCCTGAATTACCGAAAGCAATTGGTGCTGGTAACAAAGTTCAAGGTAGCAAATCATTGTTTTAAGCAAACTGTGTAAGTAAAGTGAAACAAAGAGGGAAAGTTTTGTAATAACATAGCTTTTGTATCACACCCATAAGTAGCTTTTGAAACAATTAAGTGAACGAACAGGAAAAAATATCTAAGCAGGAAAAGGATAAAAAGTGATTTGTGCATAACACTCTAGATGGGTATTTACTCAGTGGGTCTTACTGGCATAAATTCAGACAGCTGAAGGGTACCTAGGAGTGTGCACTTAGGAAAAACAGAAGATAAGAAGAATAGATAGCGTTTCCTACTGAAAATTAGAGATCAAAGAAGCAACTTACATTTGTGTGTTACTGTCCAGAAATACACTCTTAATGGTCAGAGCCTTGCCTGGACAGCATGTTGGGGGCTTCCAGATCTTTTGACAAAATGACAATACAAGTGACTACATCAACCTCTTCCTAGGAAGTGGAAAGCATCTTTGGACAAGCTGTATTTTGAGTTGTTTAACTGAAAGTGGAAAAAATAAACTTTTGTGATAAAAAAAAATCACAAAACAATGATCCTTGTCTTGAAACCCTAACAACAATGGGAAACAAAAAGAGGTGGAACGTGGAAAGCTTGAACTGGACAGCATTCAAAGGGAACCTCACTAAGATATTGAAAGTGGCACTGAGTTAACTAACTTTATCAGTCTGAAAGTGAGCTGTTTCTAGTCTGTGATAGACATCTACGCGCTCAAAAGCTGGCTGAAGTAAGTGGGCATTTCCAAAGGTTAGTTCACCCTGGTAACTTGTGTAGATATTGTAGGATGGAAAGTGCTTATCTGTCTCCACTGAGAGACAAAGCTAGATCAGCTGAATCCCAACTTCTCTGAATATTCAAGGAATTAATCTCTGACTTATTCTAGTTTTAATTTGATTCAGCATTTTTGCCTTCTTTCTTATCAGATAGATTTTATTGGTAAGGATGACGGTTGATGATAATTTTCAGAAAAAGTCTAGTGCTTCCCAAAGCGAAGAATGAAGATAAATAGAGCTGGATAAGTAATCTTTCATATGCTGATCATTTTTTTAAACTGGGAAATAGTTTTTATGAGCAATTTGTTTCATTGGAGCAGGATTGAGAGAGTGCATGAGAGCATCAGCTCCGTGGGGTCACAGAGTTTGACAGACATTTTGTTTTTAGAATAAAACATTTATCTTATTAAAAAATATTGGGACAAGAATAAATTCTAAAATTACTCACTTAAGACAGTATCCCTTCCAACAAATTTAAAGCATGGGAGTATGGAAGTTCTTGTGAAAAATTTACAAATTTAGTTCTAAATGTATCTGTTTATAAAAAGCTGAGAAAGGAATGTGTATTTTTAACAATTCCTTAAGCATACTCATTGTTAGTCAGTTTGATAATCAAAAAAGAAACAATCCAAACTAACCCAGTGAATTGGGAAATACGAAGGCCAAACTCCTCTTCACCCTGGAGAATCACAGAGTTATTCACAATTATTATGCCAATTTGCGTACCTCTGAACAAACATTAAAATCCAATTCTTTCATCAGCTGTGGAGCAGCAGCAGCTACAACTGACACGAGAGCAGAAAGAACTGTTGCAGATTCCCAGGATAGAGAATGAAATTAAGGAAACAGTATTTGTGTTGGAAAGCAGGAAAGCCTACGCCCCCAATGGATTTGCTGTAGAATTTTTAAATGCATTTGAAAGTGAAATCATATCAGGCTTACATGACTATGTCACAAAGCTTTTGAGAGAGGATCGCTCCCAGACTCCCATAGGGAAGCAACCATCTTTCTGCTTCTCAAACTGAATTATGATCCTCTGGAGGGGATATCCTTTCGATAATTAAGGTTACAATCATGGTCCCATTTTACAGCTGATTTTGATCTTCCATATGAAACTTCCATATGACTGCTCAATAAAGTCACACATAGTAACCAGAGAATGTGCTCCAATCTTACATAAATATACACTAATAACTGATATTTCTAGCCACAGTTACAAACCCACATATATGCACAATTTGTTCTGCCACAAATGGACAATACAAATTTCTCTTAAAGTGTCTAAAACCAGTATTCTCAAGAAACAACTATCTTATGTTGTCAGATACCGTCCCACAAAAAGAAGGAGCAAGGACATTTTGGATTAGTTACAATAGTTTTTAACTTTTTAAAAATATCCCCTCCAACTGAAAAAAAAACCCTCAAACTGACAATTTCTATTTAGCCAGACTGTTTCCCTACTAGCCTTAGCAATGATAGAATTCACACTCTGTATTAACTTGCAGTGAGCAGAACTGCTACAATATCCAGTAACAATTCTTAGCCATTTCAAAAATGAAGCAGAACAATACACTCTCTTATCGTGCCTCAAAACTACTGTCTCTTGATAAAAAAAGAACAGGATTAGCAATTTCTTTATAATAATTACGGACTGCACCTCAAGCTAACAAACCTCGTATACAGTCCTATTTTCACTTAAGTCAGTGGATCTGCCTGTTATTTTTGGTGATAAGAAAACAGTACAGGACCTCACATCTTTCTCTCATTGATAAGAATTTACTGGTGCCATAGAAACACTTTTGTGGACAGGAAGGATTTTTGAGAATTTACCAAAGAGTAACCTGCTGGTACATGGTATAATGTCCTCAAGCATTTTAAAGCAGGCCAGAGAGTATCTCCTGTTTGTCCACTTATTAACAGCCTTCTTCTCCCCAAGGCCCTTGGAGGCAACCTCTATTAATTGTGGAGTGATCTTGACATGATGGATCTCAAGGATATTTGTAATGAAAGAATATTTAGGCCCTTTGAGAGATTAGTGAAACATAAGTCATACACCAAAACAACACGTTTATAGATATTTACGAAAAATACACTATCTCTGGGAGATAAATTGAGGAATTTTTGTAACCCTGAGTTCATTCCCTTCAAATACTAGCTTTTAATTATGGATAAAGACCATGAAAAGAATCTGCACTCGATATCCTTTTAGCCTGAATAAAGTCAGGGGAGATAAAAGCTAAGATCAAGTGCAAAAGCAATCTGGACCAAGAATTCTCTGATGAAGAATAGATTGAGATATGTAACCAAACAAACCCAGTCACCATTAGTGTAAGACACCAAATGTTTATATTTAATGTTATTCATAGAATATGTATGACTACAAAAGTATATGCGCAAAGTAAATAGTGACAGTGATGATATATGTACAAAATGTGGTTTTGAAAATTAGTCTCAGCATGTGTGATAGGACTCCAAGCATTCAGTGACTCCGGCACAAGGTTTCAGTATTTGTCAGGACTATTCTACTAATTTAGAAGTTCCTTACATCAGCTTATCTTATAAACTATTCGACTTCTTTTTAGACAGATAGAAAATCAAGTTTGCGGATACAGTATTGCATGCTACTAGGGCATTTATTATGAGGTGTATGCAAAACGTCATTGTCTCAGTTTGGGGTGTAGAGGGGCAGTCAAAGCTGACAGAAACATTTTGTCTGGAAAAAAAACAACTGATGAAGAAACTGGGATGGTCCCTAAAATATATTGATAAAATATGGAACATTAGAATATTTAGCCTGGAATGAAAATAGAGAAGCTGATCAATGAAGGACTACATTACTGTCCATGTCTATAATGAGAAAAGAAAAATATGTGTCAAATAAAATGAACACCTACATATTTTAAGTCAGTTTTGTTGTGAAAATACTTTTTAAATCCAGCCCTATAGCTTTGCTAACTACAAAACTCCATTTGCTGTGTTTGCACCTAAAAAAAGTCTTGGTCTTCATTGTTCCAGACATGCAGAAATAATGACAAAATGTAAGGGATGTGGTTTAATTTGTCTGCGACTTTATTAACTGAACTCACCTGGGAATCATTCAGCAATAACACACGCAGTGCAGGTCATCTTTTCTTCCTCACTTGTTCTACATATTTGGGGAGAGCTGTCACTCATAGCTGGGACCCCACTGCCCTTCCCTGAGAGGAAGGTTAAGAGGCTGCAAAAAGGGTGCTGCTGATTTGCTGCAAGAGCCTCTTTTCTTCTGCCTCTTTAGCAAGTGGCTGCTCTTTCATTTGTTTCTAATGCTGGTTTATCAAGGAAGCAGATGCCTTGGGGAACAAACACAGGCAGTGGTCACCTGCCACCAGGAAGCACCAGCAATTAGCTGGGCTGCCCTGTCCACATTCTCAGATAGCTAATCATTCTCACATTAGCCAGAAATATATGGGACCAGGTGGAGCCCTCTCCCCTGGATGGTTTACATATCCCATATATTGTTTGTTTCCAGGAGTGCATGAGAGTCATTCCCATCCCTGAGCACATCTAGCTTCCTTCACAACTTTCAGGTCTTCAGGTCTTGCTCACCTGTCCAGACCTCTTGGTCTGATAGTACACTTCCTCTGCCACTTGTACAAACATCCTCACTCACAGCACTACCTTTCAACTTCTTTCTCCCTTTCCCCTTCCCTTCTTATACAAAGTGCACTGGAAACAGCTTCTGGCATACAAATCTCCTTTTGGGGGAATCCTATTGAACTGGTTAGTGGTTTATCCAACATTCAAGACCCACCTCCCATCACTTAATTTGTCTTTAATAATAAATAAGTTCTAGCCAGGAATGAGGAGTCTGCTTTGTCCCCAGCTGTCTTGGTCAATGCCTGAAATTTTGCCAGTTGTATTAAGAATTATCAGAGATACTTGCTCTGTCTCTAAACCGCACAAAGTAGTTGAAGGATGAGAGTGAAGGAAAAGCAAAGGCTCCCTATTTCTCTCATTAGCAACTCTCCCAACCAACAGTTGAGTTCTATGTGTTGGGTTGTATATGTTCTTAAATCTGCCTTTCCTGGAAATAAAAATAGGTTAAAGTATCTACTAGAAAGATTGTCATTAACAAGAAAGAAACTCCTAGGTCACATTTATCCAATATCTCATAGGGAAAGGATTAACAGCACCCTTTTAAACCCTACGTCATGGGTCTGTAACAAGGACTCTTGATGGAAAATTGATGACCCCTGCTGCATGCACACAAGATGCCTCGTCTTACCAGGTACCGCTTGAGGCCTTAGCCACAGCTGTGCTGGCATCCCACTTCTTCCAGTTTTAGTGCTCAGCTTTGGCAGAGAGCTTAGCTGGAGCATTTTCTTCTCCCAGGAATCAATTCATATGTCTAACCGTAGATGTCTATTACCATTTGAGATGTTCTGTGGCATTGTTCCTGTTGCTCCAGAAAGGCAAAGGACTTCTTGTGCCATATCTGCAAACTCTAAGAGGGTTTACCCAATACCCTGAGTGCCTCAAATGTATAGGTAACTCTATAGGCAGCCGAATCAAAGCTCTGCTGTCAGAAAGCCCCTAAACTTTAGCAACAGTTGCATACCTTCTGCTCTTTTCCCTGGATCTTCATCATTGCTTCATACGATTGCAGCTTGGTTTCCCTCTTTACTGAGATTTGTGCAAGTTTCTTTCCACTTCTCTAGTAATATTCTTGAAAAAAGCATCCTTTGCTTTATCATCGGCTCACACAAAAACATGCTGTAACCTACAGGGATGTGCATCTTGCTACACAACCGTTCCACATAAGAAAAGGTCTCTCAGTGATCTCTGTCCCCTGTCTCTGTATTTTTTTTAAAGTTGGGTCCTAGATACTGAAGCTGTAACATTTTACTGTCCAAGTTGACTTTTGCGACTTTCACCCCAGTTTCTTGTGCCATTGCCTTCTCAGCTGCCGTGGGGTTACTCCCCAGAAGCTGGTCAATCCCAGCAAGGAGCCTGAAAGGTGTGTTTCTGCCTTTCCCAGCCCACACAGGGAAAGGGCACAAAAAGCACCATTAACTTCTGCATTTAAGCTTTCTTTTGGCTTTGTGTGTATTTTCTTCATCTGCTCCAGACCTGCTATCATTCCTGCATGCAGTTTCCTGCACACATACCTCTGTCTCTGAGCACAGTGAACAAAGAAAAATGTTTAGCTGATATATCAGCCATGCCACTTCAATTCCTATTTCCCCACTTCCAAGGAAATTTCTACTTAATTTCCTCTTTGGGTTCTACTGCTATTGGCCCACAGCTACCAATTCCCTCACTGCAAACCCACAAAGCGTTTCAGCCAGCTCTCCAACTTATCTTGTAAGGGACCCTGAAGCATGATGCAAGAAGCATTGGCATCTGCATGCAGTTAGCAGGTTCCTCTGCTGCCTCCTTGTAGGTTGTTGTGTTTGCTGCCTCCCAGATGCACTGAGCACACCATTTGCTTACCCTCTTCTCCTCCTCCCTTCCCTATTCCCCCAGCCATACCTCTGCTCAGGTAATATATCCCTTTCTTTCCAGTTTTTCAGACAAACCCTCTTCTCCACACCACTTTTGCTCCCACTGAAGCTGACTGGAGATTGGCCGTTTATCCAAGCCAAGAGGGAATGTGAAAACCAAGAGCAAAGCCTAATGAAGCTTGGAGAGAACAACCATGTTGTGCCTAATTGCATTCAGGATTTTTCAAGCATTTTCGCTTTATAACTCACATTGCAACAGCAAATTCATTGGAGGTATGCTCTGCTGACTGATGTACCAGTTACAGCTTACACGTAGGTTTCCATCTAGTGCTGCCCTCTGACCTGGACGTTTGTGATGGAGAGAGCAGAGACTCATGTTGGCTTAACAACAGCCAGTTTCAAAGCTCATTGAAATGGGAAAGTTTCTACTGATATCTGTGGAGTTTGGATGAAGTCCCAAAGCAGACATTTACAATTGACATAGCTTTGCTCACAATTTACTCTACTCCTTAGTAGGGGTTTGAGATCTTTCTTTTCCTGACAGATTGTGAGGGAAGGTGGTTTGCTTCATCCTCTGAGATCTTTAGGTCTGTTTTTTGGCTAGAAATCTGCCAGCACAAAAATATGACTAAAATGCTACATTCGTCTATCAAAAATACCAGAGAGCTCTGAAGAAATGCTTGGCGGCTGCCAATATCTATTTATGCTGGAGATGCCCATGGCATTCATAATGCACAATAAATAAGAGCAGACATTCCAAAACACTATAATAAAATTTTCACAACTTAAAAGTAAATACTACGCAAAATTATTTGCTGCATTATTTCTCCCACGCAAAGATATTCGTTTTTATTAAAGAATATTTGTTAAAAGTCTTTATTAAATATATGATAGCTTTTAATAAGCTGACACTCCAAATACAAATGTTTGTGTTGGTCTACTTGAATTGTTTTGTTGGGAAATAAAAGTGTTGAGAACTCATTTCCAAAAGATGATAAATAGGAGGCAGCTAGCCTCTTTTCTTTTCCTTTTTTTTCAAGTAATGCTTAATTCCTGGCCCATGAGTCAAGCAGATAAAGCTGCCAGCAGCTGCTCCCCACCAAAACGCTTCACAGTTACATGATGAAATGTAGATGATAACATTGCAGTGCTGTAAAACAAGGTTGTAGAAATGTGGACATGTACTGATGACAAATTCACCTTTAAATCTTCTTTGCTAATATTTATAGGCATGAAATCTTAAAGCACCTTTAATGTGCCTATAATCCTGCCCATTTGACAGCTTTTACATAATTTTCTAGGGAAAGGTGACCCAATCATCCCAGGCTGTTGACAGTGCAGCTGAAATAGCCCTCCAATAAATGAAGCAGGATTATCCAGACATTATGGCAAACAACAGCTCATAATATGCATCAAGAAATTTCCATAGCACATCAGATCTTTGTCTTCAATGACACATGGATCATGACGAGATTTCAAGAACACATTTCCCTAGACACTTGATAAGTTCTAATGTAGAGATATAGCACAAAAGTCTTCCTTCAGAGAGGATCTGTTTTCCATATTAGAAAGAAATTGCTTTCAATCTGGAAAACTACAGGCGTAGTTTTAAGCTCAATTATCGTGTTAACTTATACTGCTAGGTGTAGCTGTATTCTCTGACACTTTGAATGCATTTATGAGTTTATTTAGCTAAAATTATAGAACATTACAATAAAAAAATTTTGCTGTGATAAAAGTCACTATTGACAATAAACAAGTCTTGATGTAGGCTATGATAAAACTATGCAGAAGTTTTGTTGAATCTCTTATGCTTCTCTATAAAAATACCTTACATAAAATGCTAACTATATGCCTCCTAGGTTTATATGACAATGTCAAGAAAAGGTTTTGATGCCTGCTGCAAATTCATATCAAAGGTATCATGTGCTATAAATATAGTTTATATTGGGGTAATTATGAGTGACAAGGCCAGATTATATTAATATTTCTGCTCCTATTGCTTAGTCTAGGTACTTAACAATTTGAATGTCACAAAACATCAATAGTGATGCTTTATGGCATCATGCCAGAGCAGCCTGGGGACAAGCAAGGTAGAATTGGTTGACAGTTTTTGTTAGAGTGTGGAGTTTGTTTGGTCTCGTAAGACATTTATGAGGTCAATTAGATGTCATTTAAAATATCAGGAGAGAAACACGTTTAAACTACTCACCATGTCCCACTAGGAACACTGAACTCTGTGAACAAATACTAGAAAGGCATTGTGAGCACTGTATAGATAAGAAAGAAAAAAAGACTGGGCTGAGGGTGATAAGAAAAGGATCTTCCCCAGAGTAATAACTGTCCCTTTGCCACTCTCACAAAAATAAATTAGGTAGAAAGAAAAACAAAACCACATGTACACACAAAAAAGTCTTTGAAACCAGCAAACACTGATTTTCTCTTAAAATAAGGCTTGCACTGATAATATAGATGCTTACCCAAGACGCACTAAGACAATGAAGCACCTAGGAAAATGTTTCAGTATCTGTTTCCCAGCCCGTTCCTTTGTATGGGAGTAACAATGATCAGGGATTACACAGAAAAAATAAAATGACAGAATATTCCTGTACTAAGCAATGGCATCATTAGAGCACCAGTTAGTAGATCAGAATGTTCTGTTATTAACCTGACATTTGTTCTCACAGAAAAGTATTTTATTCTTCTGTACCTCAATTTCTTCATCTGTTAAAAATTAAGGTGACTGGTATTTAAGTTCATTGTAAGTACTTTGACAATTTCGGGTTCATAAGAGGTTAGATGAGCCAAATAATATAACATATAATAAATTATCAGCTATTGCTCATTTTTAAAAGATCATATAATCATACGATGGTTTGGGTTGGAAGCGACCTTTAAGGATCATCTAATCCACCACTTCTACCATCAGCAGGGACATCTTCAGTAGACCGGTTTGCTCAAAGCCCCATCCAACCTGACCTTGAACACTTTGGCTACCTCACTTTGGCTGAGCTCTTAAAATCATCATGACATGATTCAACAGAAAACAAAATGACCACATATAAGTTGCACATTTCATAAATTGTTTATATGAGTTTTTCATCTTTCCTCCTGACAAAACAGACAATACATTGATGTTGATGAATCGACAGTCACCTAACTTGGCTGCTTTCTTTACTGTCGTGCCTACTGGTGAATCTCAACCAATTCTTGTTTTATAATTCTTGAAACACAAATACTGTTTTTTCCTGGAGTACTCCATATAACATATCCAACGTGCTAATCAGATTTCAGCAGAAGACCTGCAAGTTTACTACCTGTGGATGATATTCGTCCCACCCACATTTTTTCAGCCAAAGTTATGTGCCTGTTGTTAGTCAGTCTCCTACTATAATCAAGAAAAAAAGACAGCTATTTCCAGACTG
This sequence comes from Pterocles orientalis, assembly GCA_011057875.1. NCBI lineage: Eukaryota > Metazoa > Chordata > Aves > Pterocliformes > Pteroclidae > Pterocles > Pterocles orientalis. The sequence continues at coordinate 692,615 of WKFP01015254.1, read as the reverse complement.
TGACTTTTCCCAACCACCTAAGTTAGGTGTTCTAGAAATGTCAGTCTTTCTCCATTGGCTACAAGTGACTACCTAAACCACCTGACTGTGGCAATGACCACAGCAAATCTCTTTACAGTGTTGCAGTGGTGTTCCTGGTTGTGCCATTTGTCTGAGGTGTAGAAAAATTAACAAACTTGAAGTCAGATGTTTAACATCAATGTCCTATCCTGTTGTATATTTAGTCTTTGTCTCTTGCCCAGTGACTATTTACTTGCTTAGAGATCTCCACCAGGAGAGATGATCCACTGAAATAAAACGCTTCTATGAGATGTACATTCATATCGCTGTTCCTCCTTATTTGAAGAACAGACTTGAGCCCAGGTCTTCCTCTTCTCAGATGACTGCAAAAAGCAGCAGATTCTCCAACACAGTTAAAAAGAAATAGCAATATAATTTCAGAAAATCAGAATTGGTTGGTAATGAAAAGGAAAAAATTTTAATATTTTCAGAAAATCACATTATGAAAACTAATTTATCTTACAGTTCTGTTTAACACTTCTGCAGCAATGGCTAAGGTATCCCAGTGCTCAGATGCCAGGGAAATGTAGCTCCTCATCTGACCTAGTTGCTGGCAGTTTTGGTACTAATTAAATGAGCTACACTGACTTAGCAATGTAATTTTGATTTTCTGAAATATGGCAAAATCTTGATATCAAAGACTTTGCTGATTATGTGATCTTCTCAAAATCACTATGAAAACTGAGTTTTCATGATAAACCACAATTTAATAACTTTCCTCTTGTTCACTCACTTACACTAGTCACATTTAGAAAAAATAGTGGTGATTTATAACGCATTCAGAAGTTTTAAGAGTGTTTTGTAGGCTATTAATCGGATCTTTATTTCTCTGTGGGAGTGTATAGGGTTAAAAGAGCTCAGAGAAGTCCCAAAATCTACCTGTAGTGGTCTTCAGATACTGAGGTATTATCTGGGTTGCTAACATATTTGTTCACAGTTTGGAGAAATGGTGTGTATGGTCATTTCCACAAAGTCCACTGTAAAATGAAAACTTCCTGGGTATAATTCTTGTCCATATTCATATGTCGTACAGCTCTTTATATATTGCCTTCAGTGTCTCTCACAACTTAAAGTAGCATTAATATCGTTGTAATGATAAACGGAGGTGTATTTCAGAGTGTTGGCAATCATTGGATACGTCCCAAAAAGTCAGCATTAGACAACAGTCATCCATTTTACAAAGCAGTGCAGAGAAGAGGGACACCAGCTCATGCTATCATATAAGAAAATAGACTGTAGGTGTTTTGTTTGCTTTGCTTTTAGTAATGGGTGTAAAGTCCAAAGTATTCAAACAAGTGGATGGATCAGCAGTCTCACCTTTCGTACTGAGGTCAAAGAGCATAGCCATTTAGAGAAATCGTTGCCGTTATATTTTAAGCACTTCATTCCTGTAGCAGTAAAAGTAATTTGGACACTACTTCAGGAAATCTGGAACTCAGATGAGACAAACCAAGAAAGATTTGAGTGTTGAGGTGTTTAGGTGGAAAGACTCTGTAGCATTGACCAAAGAAGGGCGCTTGGAGTTTGGAGCACAGGACTATCTTTCTGTTTTGCGTTTTTACAGCCCTGGAAAAATGTGCCCCTTGACTGGATTTATCTTTCCTAAACTAGGCTTCTTTACAAGTTAGACCACCCATGTAAGCTCACCACTCCAGGCTTCTTCTACAGTTCACAAAAGGAAAAAGGCATCTCTGGAGGATACTTCATTAAATCTCTTTTTTATGCTTATTCTATGGCACGATGAATTCCATTTGGAACATCGAGCACAGGCTGTAACCATGCTAAGGTACAGGTTGCTTCTGTCACAGATGTGCACAGTACCAAGCATGGGAGAGCTCTTGTACTTCACCATCCCTATCATGCAGAGATGCTGCTGCAATGGAAATACTGCAGTTCTGGAAGTGTTAAGATCTAACTCCAGTGTGCTGGTAGACTTTGTAGGCAGTAGGTCCTCTGACCAATTGGGAGATTACAATTTTTGATTGCGTTAATAAAGACACTTTACCCTTTGAAGCTGCCTAAGAAATGTTGTTAGGGCAGAATGGAATTTACCAAGACTCCAAGGCTAACATCCCTAATCCTGAAAAAAGAGACGATATCGCATATTTATTTAATAGCCTTTTCATCACTTTAGTGGTGATACTGTGAAACAAAAAGGATGGAGAAGACGTCACAATGCAAAAATAATTATAATTAGGAATTGAGGGGTAGTAAATAAATCATCTTCTATATTGCTTTCTTCTTTTCTCTTTCATTTTGGGTATATTTCCACACTCAGGTTCCAGGATTCATTTGCATTCCAAGTGTTCTTATTAGAGCAGCACCATTTATTCTACAATATATACAAGAGTTTCTATTTTTAAAATTCTATTTCAAGGCATGAGCTTGGCATACAAAGTCAAATCCCGGGAGTGAGTCCTTTCTTTTTCCTTTAAAAAATAATAGAAAAAGAACCCCATCTGAACAGTTTTAGGTTACATGAGGGGAAAAACAGAAAACGTTACTTTCATCCACTATCTCCCATTTTCTTCCCCATTCTGTAACACAGCATCTGCATAAATGAAATTAAAAAAAAATAAAAATAAAGAAAGATGAGCTTCCTTTTAAGTATACATAAATATGTATGTATATATAAATGAACATAAGAAAATTCAGTATACCCAACACAAGACTGACCTGATATATCCTAATGGTGCCAGTTAAACTGTGACAGTCTGCATGCTGGAAAGAAATTTTATTCATTAATGCTAAGAAGGATTGCTTTTTGTAGAAGTAAAGTATATAACAACATAAATACACTTCTACCAAATAGGAACTGAATTTTTTTTAAATGTATATTCATATTTACTTATTAGAATTTGGCTCAATTGCAAGTGAAGTCCCACCTGGAGTTAAAATTTTTAGATATTTTCAAGTATTTAAGTGATTTTTAACCTTTTTTACAGTCTGTAGTAATTTTACTACAAATATATTACATTAATTTTCTTGGAAGACAGCAGTTTAATCAGACATAATCTCCCACACAACCAACAAAGGAGGAATAGGCAAGCAGAAGTTGTCACTGTTCATGTTATGAGAAGTAAGAGAGAATCCCAGAGTGCCCATACAGATTCAGCTGTCCCTGATAGCTGGTATCACTATTCCACCTTTATAGACAGATAAATCCATGCACAAAAGCTAACTTTGCCACTGCAAAACAAGAATATATTTAGGTGTTCATTTGGCCCACATTACTGCAATATCCAAGTACTTTATAAATAAAAAGAAACACATTTTCCAGAAAAACATAAAACTAGGAAGTATTCGTTTGGTTTAAAAAAAAATAATAATTGGACAACAGGAGTTCAAAGAGATTAAGCAACTGCATTTTTGAGGTACTGACTATCTTCCATTCACATCAACTTCATCCCAAGTTTTTGGTCCTCAACAGCTCTTCAGGTTAGTTCTTATCAAATGAGTTGTCTCAGATTTTGTGAAGGTCTGTAGCAAAGTTTGAATGACAACCCAGATTTACACAGTTGAATGATTTAGCAGAAGATAATTTGTCACTATGCAGAAGATGAAAAAAGTCTTTGGGGTTCTTTGCAGGAAGAACCTCATGCATTACCATGAAAGACCGCATATAATGGCATGTATGCGAGTGACAAATTGTATTTCAGTGTGGGTAACTATTCTTCAAATTTTTGCCAGGCAGATTCCTAAAAAAAAAAAAAAAATAAACTCACTTACACTTACCACATTTTGGTTTACTTAGAAAAAAAAAATAGATGGAGCTGAACTCTACGTTCAGCCAAGTGCGTAAATGTATATTAAATTGCAGAAACTATCTACCAGGGCCTGAGTTTAACTGTACGACAATTTTCAACTGTTGATACAAATGTACCTACATGTATGAGATACTGTTTTCATATTTAAAATATTTTCTTCACGAAAAAGGTGGCACATTGTTTATTTCACACTCAGGTGATAATCTTCGTCTAATTTTATTACACTCAAAAGAAACCTGAGAAGTTGTCCTTCAAAGCATAACCTTGGATTAAAATTAGATGCAAATAACAGTCTATATTGATTTGAGATGTGCACAATTTTCCTGAGGTTTTAGTAATATTTTTATTCATTCATAACTAAATGTAAATTATTTTAACAGGTAGTCTAGTCCCAACTAGTTTGTAACAGATAGCAGGGTACAGAGATATTTTTTGTCTTAAGCATTAAATTTTTCTTAGAATTCTACTTCTTTTACACAAGATCTAACTACATGAAAAGCCTATCTAGCAATTAATGATTACGTTTCTATTCACTTAGAGTCCTGTGTAGGTCGCCTACTTGATATGTTTAACAGAGGCATCATAATTACTGTGAATTTAAATCTAAGAGAACAATGTCTGATTCAGGTTGCAAGCAGTCCAGGATGGCCAAGTTTTGCCTGTATAATGAAAATACAGAAGTGATACACATCATTTTTTTGGTAGAATACAACTGGGGGATTGGCCTGACCTATCTACAGGGTTGCTGCTACTAGTTCCTTTAGCCGTGGACCTCTGAGCAACCTGAGATCTTCCTGTTCTGTACTTGATTTAATCCCAAGTACTTAAAAGACTGAGCACTCACTTTCCCCCCTATTTTTTCCTTGATTTCCAATTGACATGGGCAAGAATTGCATCCTAAATCCTGACCTATGAGTTTCTAAGTTTGTCACTTCCAGGGACTTGTTCTGAAAAATTAGTGCTGTGGCCAACAGCAATGTGCTGGTGAGAAGAGAGCCTGTTAAATTGGATCAAAGGATATTGCTAATTTTAACTACATGTCACAGACTTGCTGTTAGTACAGAAGCCACTTCAGATATCAGAAAATGTTGTAAACTGTTCAAACAAATCCCTTTGGAAATGTGGTACTAGGCTGAATGGCGGCAGAAACAGCAGTGAGAACCCTTGTATCCAGTACCATGTTCAAAGCCCTAGATTCTGACTCCTGCTCCTACGTCCCTTTTTATGTACTGGGAAGTTATATTCCCACAGAATATAGTAACCTGCTTTTTCAGTAACTACTTGAAATTAAGTGGGTAGTTTAAAGTTATAATTGAGCCTTCCTTTACAGCCAGCAGAGATGGAAAACACCAACCTATCCACATACCTTCAATATCCGTCCTGGGCTGGGATGAATCACACTCCAGTTACATCTCTCCTTCTACTGATTAGAGAGTGAGCCTTGGAGAACACTTGAAGTGAGACCCCTGTCTTTTTTATAGATAATTTTTCAGTCAATTAAATCTCATTCTTGCTTTAATTATGCTTCTAGCTGCAGGGAAAATGGAAAGAAAAGGGAAAAGGTAGTTCTGATGTAAACAGGATCAAGTCTACATCCTATGAAGTTAATACCCAGCTTCAGCAAGGGCAACAAATATTTTTGGAGCACCACAGCTTTGCTAACTCTGTATTTGGTACTAGCAGTTCTAATCTTGCCTTGTTAAAGGATTGCAAAGCTGATTCTAAAGGCCATAAAGCTGAGAGGCACAAGACCATTTTATTTTCAGGGAATGCATCAAATTTTTGTTACTACAATTCCGTTCATTTCAGTGATATTAAAACATCTGAGCCTGTTTTTCAGCAGCTTGAAAATGAAGGTGAAAAGTCAGTGGAGGCATCAGTCTCCAAAAAATATCCATAAATCATGAAGTATAAGAATTGCTAGTGTCAACCTTAAGAGAGACACCTTTGTTTCTTTCTTTTGCCTTTTATGTATACCTTTTCCTATAGCTTGCAATAATACATTTTTTCCCTACATACTGAGCTATATTCTCCAACTCCTTTAGATCCTCTCATGAAGTCCACAAGTCAACTGTAGCTGAGCATGGATTTGCTCTCTGGTGTTCTCCTCTCCTTTGCATGAACCTAATCTTTTCTTTCTATTGTGTTTGCCTGACTTAAACTGTAACCTTTTGGGAGCAGGGAGTTATGTTATGACTTTGCAAAGCATGTGTGGATTATACCAGCAGCACAATTCTGCATTCTGAGTTCAAGAATATGTTATTGAGAACATGTTTTTTTAATGAGGCGTAAAACATCAATTTTAAGCAGTGTCATTCAGGAAATTAAGGCAAAATTGCCATTGAATTTATTTGGTATAAGAACTGAAGTTTCCACACAAAAAAAAAATATTACCTACAATTGCCTATCAGAAGCGGAAATAGTTGGGAATATACGAGCAAAAAACAGGACTCAAATACTGTCTTGTTCCCTTCCCAGCCACCTGGGATTTTGGCAGCATGAGACTTCAGAGGGACGTAAGTGGCTTATCTAATCAAAGATAAGAATGTGAAGGAAGGACTATGAAATATCCAGTTCTCTACTTAAGAATGCATTGTGGTAAAGTGACACCAAGGAATGAAATTAACAGGAATAAATACGGTCAGCAAGAAACCTTAGATAAATAATAATAATGCAGTTAGGAGAGAAGAATTAGACATAATTGCTGCATTAGTGTGCTGCTAATGAAGCTGGAATGAAACCAGGTGGAAGAGATCTATTTGTTGCCCATTGGCTCCTGCAGGCTGGAGATAGTAAAATGGAAAAACACTGCCAATAAAGGAAAATTTAATGAAAGTATACTGACCTGCCAAGTCACCAGTAATATTATAATTTTTTCATATAGGGAAGTGAGGTAGCATAACATTACCCTAACGTTAATGAGAGTGTTACAGTGGTCATCATATAAGAGCACACTTTTGCATGTTTAAATGTTAGTGTTTTGTTTTTTTTTTTCTGGTTTAGTTTTTGTTTGTTTGTTTGTTTGTTTGTTTGTTTTAGGAATGCTTTCCTGGATAAGGAACATGAGCAAAAATAATGGTAATCAATAGTCTGGTAATGTCAAAATTATTATTTTGTTCTGCAACACACACAAAAAAATTATTCTGTTCATAGATTCACCTGTAAACCTTCATTAACAGCTAAGAAATGGACTAAGGAATTTGATCAAAAATACTGTTGGTAGGCTGTTTTACTTTTTGTTGTCATTCAAACTAGCTTTTTTCCCCTCTCTCCCTCTTTTTTGCTCCCTTCTTTTTAAAAAAATCTTTTTCCCAGGGCTGCTAAGCATGTGGTTAAATGGGAGAAAAATCATGTTCGCTAACTAATTTTCATTTAGTGCACGAGGAGCCTTAAGCCACTTTGTGTGCAGATTTCCAGTTTCAATTAGAATGGATTTGCAGAAATCGGATGATGTGAAAAATTATCTCATTTGAATCACATGAAAACCAAACCACTAAGACATTGCTGATGAGGGAAGCGGTGGTCTCATCTTTCCTGTGGTGTGCCATCTCTATTAGACTTTGTAAACTGTGGCAGTTTGAAATCTTTAACCAGCCATTACTAATAAGCATATGTTAATTGTAGCAGAGATCATAAGCAGGTCAATTAGGAGGCAAAGACTGGAACAGAATGAAACATTCAGCTGGAGGGAGAATTCAGGGCAGGTGTCGGCCAGCATGCGCTGTCCTGGCAGGAGCTCTAAGCATCTTGGGTAGAGCTCATTTAACGTTTTGGTTTGCTGAATTTGCATTTCAGATTTCCATTCCTAATAGACAATATAGTCAGTCTTTGTTAATGAGGACTCTGATTACATGTGCCATTATAATTGGGAATTACCAGGCCAGCCTTGTTTTGGAGATTAAATCCAAAGTAAATTGGATTAAAGACAACGCTGCTGAAATCCCTTTCTTTTTGTTTTCTCAAGCCAAAGGTGAGGAAGACTCAATTTGCTTTGTACATATGGCTTTTACCTTGATTAGCGTGTCTTGTCGTTTGTTTGTACTTTTTGAACATGGCATCTATTAGCAGTTCCAATATTAAAAGCAAGTAAGAAGTTGCTATGTTTACTCAAATGATCCTGTCAAGGTGCCAGCTTTGTTGTTGTGCACCAATGAACAGTGTGCCAGTGGAGAATTAAGAGCATTCTGAAACACTGTTTCTTATTATAAAGTAAATTTCTCTAAGTGTTCATCTGCCCAGGGTGTATCCTTGTACTAGGCACTGACTTTAACTCTTGGTGTATGAGTTTATCCTACCTTCATTTACACTATTTGACTCCATTGACTTCAGATGAGTTATTCAAGTCTTAAGACGACTAGATTAATTTGTTATGTAGTTCTATAGGTAGATGTTTAGATATGTTTTCAGTTAATTCAGAAACAAGAAAGCAGGATAATTTCTTTCTTTCTATTTGATCTTGGCTATTAGCAGAGAGCAAGACAAATTCTGTCATTGACTAGGCCTTCTCTATGATAGCTTTTAAGTAACTGCAGTCATATCCCATTGTAGCTCATCTTTCACGCATCTCATTTTGTGTCTTGTTCATGTAAGAAAATTCAGTTCAGATTCCTTCAAAATTCCAAAATAATTTCGTTTCATAAGCTAGTTTGTTCCAATATTTTTCATTAATGAGTTTGCAGGTTAAACTGTTTTTCCTGCAATTGAAAACTGACAATAAGTTTTCTCTGCAATTGTGGGAAAAACAGTCCAGAAAATAAAGCACAGCATATTCCATGTCATTACAGCTTGTGTCTGGCAAGAAGCAGCAGCTCTTCATGTGTAGGTCAGCAAAAGCAGAAAGCAGAAAATTGAAAAAAGAACCACTAAAGTAAACCAAGGGAACCAGCAATGTTCTCGCCCTTTCAGGAAACTAAGGAATGTCAACCCAGTGGTTTTGGGTTTTTATAGTAGAAAACAGTATTTATTTGCTGACTTCATAAATCTCTTAAAAGATCTTTCTTTCTGTCTCTTACTTCCTTTGGACAAGCTCCTAATTGGAGCAAGTCTGGTGTGTTCCTTGCCCTGGAAACTCAACAGCTGTTTGGTCATGCATGCAGTAAGTACCAAAGCTGTATTAGTCCATGAGGAATCTTTGAGCATTCTCATTGGCTTTCTCCTGCTTCTTAATAATCAGACTGAAAAACAAGCACATTAAAAAAAAATATACAAAGAAATAGTTGGTTTGTTTGGTTATATTTTATTTAAATTCACTTCTATGTTTACAGAAGAATGAGACACATTAGTTATGCAAGAAAAACAGATCTGCTGGACTCTGAGTATAGAAGGCATTTCCAGGCTCTTGCATGTAAACTGTCCAACATAAATAAGAAGTCATGTTTCGGCAGCCTAGGTTTCATAGCAGTACAAAATAATGAAGTTTAAACATCTCTTATCTTTGCTGTGTGCGAGTTGTTTACGTCAGAAATTGTTATTTATCCCAGGAAAAGATGTGGTGAGTGCAAATAATCAGCTTCTATATGTGTCAGACACTCTGAACATACTAATTTAGCACTTACTGCAGCTTACACATCAAATAAGTATTGTTCTAACAACCTTGTCTGACTTTTGAGGATTATGGGTTTTATGGAAATACCTATCTCCATCACTTCTGTTTATTGGAAGGAGGGAAAGGGAAAGTGAAACTGCACAAGAAAATTTGTCCAAGGAAGTAACAGTGATCACAGTTACACTGTGTTGGTTACGTTCAGTGTTGGCATCACAGTGTTACTACCTCTGCATAGTCAGTGTTAGTCTCCCACAGTGTATTTTGAATACTAAGTTGTACTCTCTCAGTGCTACCATGAAAATAGATTTAGCCATTAAACTGATGACAAGTAAAAGATTGGACAAATTAAAGTCATTTGTTTGTGTTTGACCATACCTATCAGATGCACAAATTCATGTTCTGACTGTGTGTGCACATGTTTTCATGTATAGACACAAAACATGCAATGAAAAGAGTAGGGATTTTTAAAAAAAGATTTAAAATACGAGCCGTAGAGACATGCAATATTCATAACACCTTCCTTGGCATTTGTAAGACATCACTTCTTGGAAGTAAAAATGTTGACATTGTGGCAAAAGGATCCTATAAAATAGTCCTCCTTGAAAAGGAGTGAGTATATAGGACACCTCTCTGGAAAGCAAAGGAATTGTGACAGGGCAAAAAACCCCTCGCATATGGTAGAAAGCCAGGACTGCAGCAAAATCTACTGTCAGATCTAAGCAAGTATTAATTATGATTGCACAGCAACTTTAAAAATGCTTATGTAATTAACCTCAAAGTCTCCCTCAACTGATTTTTTCCTCTAGGCAGGAGCTTTGTCAGGAAGTTCAGCAAATGGTAGATGATTCAACATAATTTTCACAGTGGAAAAGCCTTTGAACCTTAACTGTGAGAGACCTACTGTCACAAGATTGTTATTATTTATGACCCCTATTATCTGCCTTTTGTTTGCAAGGGCCTTTTTAGCTAAATAGTCCTCAACAATGTAGGAATACACAAGTTCTACTCCAAATAATTGGCAAGTTAAGGTAGCAGAGTTGCTCAAAGCATGACTCTAATCATTTTGCTGAGAAAAGCACCTGCATTGCTATCCTTATAGGTCTTAATCTGTGTATGTATGTGGGCACTTTCTAACACTTATAAAAGATACAATTTTCAACAGAGATCTCAACATTGAATTAGAAACAAAGCTTAAGTCAGATGGATACTTGGAAAACCAGACAGTATGAACATAAGTTTTGCTTTTGTGCTGTTCCAGTTACTGGGATACACTCCTATTACACAGGCCATTTCTCCTCCAGAGCTTCTCCTTTCTTTTCACTGATTTTTTGATTGTTTGGGTCAGATGAGCATGGACATGATGAGAATGTAAGTGTGATATGACCTCATGGTGGGCTTTAAGGTCTAGAAGCAAAGAGAAAAAAGAGGTAAGGAAAGATGAGCTAAGGGAGACAGGCCAAATGAACAAGTGAGGCTTACTCCTGTAAGCTGCAAGGTTGAGGTGAAGAATATTGCTGAATGACCAATATCAATGTGTGCAAGGGGCACTTTACCTTTGTGGTATTACTAGCTGAACTGGTTTTGGCTGTGATAGAGTTAATCCTACTATAAGATTTTAAGGCAGGGGAGCAGGGAAACAAATTAGGAGAGGCTGGTAGACCTTACAGTCCCCCCAGATTCTGTATTGACACTAGAGATTTCCAGGGGTGAATGTGAGACAGTTCCTTTCAAAAAGTCTGAAATGTCAGTACCATTAAGACAACGCCTCACAGTGATTTGGTTCCTGCTTGAAGAGTGAGAGAGATGCACTCAGAATTTCCTCCTCTTGGGGCATTACATTGACCCATGAAATCTGATTAATAGGATTTACCTCCAGGTGGTCTTGATGGGATGACTGGTAGAAACTGAATGTATGGTAGTACTCAAGAAGCTTGAAAGTCTGAAAAATTGGAACGTCTGCCTGTGTGCCTATCTCATACTACTAAAACTAATAAGAAGGCTCTTGGAATTCATAATTAAACGAATAAAGCATTTTTCTTCCTGGGCAGTCTATTGTGCACTGTATATTGCTGTATAATTTAAGGAAGATACACATTTATTTTTAATGTGTTTAATATTTGCAATTTATTTCACCAAGAGCAAGTTTGGTCACGGTTACCAAGCTCTTCCTGAGCAAAGTCCCAAAAGGCACTTGATATTCTGGAATTAGTGGGACCAGTTCAGTCCTGATGCAGGCAGTAAGTACACCACTGGTGTTGGCAGTGCTGCTCCCACCCCTCTCAGGAATTAAGTTAGGCCAACAAAAGCATGAATATTACTGGGTAAGATCTTATTTTTTTCAGAGTACCTGAGGGTGTAGATAATTTGGAGAGAAGAGGAACAAAAGAATTAAAAAGGAGGTTATCAGTACAGAAAATTGAACCTCAGTCAGACTCAGTCAACCAAGCAAATAGGTTTCCTCAATCCTTTTTGAAACGGATTGGCTATTCGAATGCATAAGTCTCCTGAGGTCTCATAATTTGAATTAGTAGCTTCTTCTAGCAGGTAATGCACGTGAAATGACCAAGGTTTTCAGAAGGGAGTTTGGATTTTCAGTCCCATCATTCTAGACAAGCTCTGTTTGATTTCCAGCATGATCCTTGACACTGTTATCACCACTAAGGTGCCACTTCACTGAAAGTTGGCTCAACAGGTTTGACAGCTTCTTCATTTCTCTGGTGATTGGCATAGCTCTGTATGGTAGGATGGCATAGCTCTATAGATCTCTCCCAGACATGAGTAATAGGAGATATTTGTTGGTAAGTGGATAATTGTTTGTATAATGTTTCACACAGGGAAAACATATGCTTCTGATCTCAGGGGATTGTCTTGCATTTGTACAATGTCCCAACCTCTATATTTTCACCAGCCCAATCCATCTAAATATAAATATCACTGTAATGACAGTTAATTAAATATTCTTACAAGCTATTTATGTCCTAGTTTTTTGTAAGTGAAGTCAAGTTTCCATAAATTGAATACTAGACCACCATACTTTTTGTCATACCTTATACATACATATACTTTGAATCATCACCCTATATCTTTCTCCAGCAAGTCCCATCATAGTTCATTACTTTATGCTGGTGGCTAAGTGTTATTCTTTTCCAAAACATTGGATGTACTTCCTTTTACCACCTCAAATTATAGGGATCTCAGTCCACAGTAGGTATTGGTACAGAACAAATGATGTATCCAAATACACATCACATATATGACTACCTGTGTTGATATTCACATACCTCAAAGAAAGAGCTTCATGTTTATGTTTACGCTCAGAATATTGAAATATCCATTTTAGTCTTTCAACGTTCCCTTTTATTCTAGTGTCACTCTCCTCAACAATAAAATAAAAGATTTTACAGCAAACACCTGCAGGCAGGGACTGACAAGCTGCAGCACCAAAGTGCTTTCCAGAGCTGCGTCCTGTTACCATAGCCCACCCACAGTCAGAGGCTGAGTGCTGGTAGCACTTACTTTAGGTCTCTGTTGTTACTATTTCCCAATCCACTTGGTGCAGGAGGGCCCAGAAATTCCAGGTTGAAGCTCTGGGGACAGGCAACAACTGAGGTTTCTGGGTCAGGACCTAAATGTTCAGAGTCAGTAGATTTCATATGTCATCTATCCCGATGACTCAGCTTGCCAGTTCCTTTGCAAAGGCAATTTAGGCATGACAATGATGTTTCCTTAAGTCTGGGACTTGCTGGACAAAGAAGTAAAATAGGAAAAAAAAACTTGAAGAGCAGCATAATGAGAACTGTGCCTATTGCATCCCACTTTCTGTCAAGCCTCCCATGGAAAGTGAATATACATCTCTGCACTGGGCACACAGTACACTGCACTGTATTCAAAGCTGTTGCCAGGTTTCCTATTTAAGTGGTTTAATCAAAGAACATTGAATTGGCACTGGAATCAAAGGGATGAATGTATATTTTTTTCACGTGAAAATAAATTAATAGCTTTAACTGAGGAAAAAGTTGCAAAATATGTGTATGTGTATGTGTGTGTTTGCATTTGTGTGTGGATGTGTGTGTGTAGGGGGTAGCAGAGGCTATGACATAGCATATGAAGTCAATAGTGTAGTTGTTATTATTTATACATGAGTAAAGATTACAAATGCAGGCAATAGCTCAGATCTCTCACCCCCTGGATCTGTGAAACCTGTCACTCAGTCTCCTGCGGTGTGTCTTCCTGTCTCCGAGCCATTGGACCACCTGCTGCCATGACTCTCATCTATGGCATCGCCCGAAGGCCTCGATGATAACAGCATTGATTCCAATGTACATCTAATTACTTCTCATAATCTATTCATTTCACAATAGTGTAGTGAAACATCTGTCACATCATAAACTCTTTAGTATCCTTATCAAACCACCAAAACATACTCTGCTGCCAATTGGCAGCTACCTTGCTTTCTCCTTTTATTAATATGATGCAAACATATCTATGTTTTTTTGGTTGCTTTCGATTAATTTCCCTGATGACCAGTGAAAAAGAATTGGGCAAACTGCAATTGTAACATCTATTCACTACTTAGTGAGGTACCATTACTGATGTCGTACAAATATCAGTGAAAATTGCTTTGTTTCTTCTAGAGATAAAGGCTCTAAATAGGGTCTTTAACATTTATAGCATGGTAATAGATGACTCCCTTCCTTGGCTCAGTGTGACTGATTCATTTACTGAAATAAGCATCTCAGGGATTATTACATTTGAGCAGTATATTGCATGGAAAAGCCTTTTACCTTTATAGGTTTTACTTTACCTGTGGGTAAATAATGCCCACTTTTTCTCTTTCTTCATGTAAGAAATCAAAAGCAAGGAGACCCATTAGCACGTATTTTTATTATCAAACTATAGAGAATCTATCTATCCCAATAGGATCATGAGTATACAGTCGCATCTAATAAAGAGGGCTGATTAGTCCACTGAAAGGAACCTCAGATATTCAGGCACCATCAAGGAAAATAAACTCTGATTAGTGAGGTGTTGGTTTACCATTGCATACTGAATTATGATGAACAACAAATCCCAAGTGAAAGGAGTGATATATGAACAGTGTATTCCCTTTCATGGTCGATGTTAGCACAAACTGTGTTTTGTTCTCGTTGTTTTAAATCTACAATGGAAATGAATTTGGTGTTGATTTGATAGCTGTAGAAACGGGAGCTGCTTGTGCATCTGCAGAACAGATACAGAACAAACAGCTGTTCTGGGATCTTCCTCACAATGTGCTTCAGCCCAGCTTTTGGAGGACCCACTTTTCCACCACCTTTCAGTAGCCAACAAGAAAGCTAATTTGGATTCACTGACAAGGCTGTAGTGTGGTGCCAGTAGCTGTAGTTACTTTTATTATCTGAACATCTGGCAGTAGGGAACTGGACTGCCATCACCAATTCAGGCCACATTTTGTTAGTTTCTGACCTTGGTTGGAATCACAAGGGTGACCTAAATGTGAAGGAGTCCACATCTTGTTACCAAACCCCAAGACAGCCAGTCCTCTTTTATCCATTTGTCAATATACAATGCAATCCAATATATAAAGCAATCCAATATATAGTGCAACCTGAATATTTATCTGCCTCCATTTTCATTACTTGTGCATTTTATTGTTTGAAATAGTTACAATTTGTACCTATTTACTTAAAGTACATGTTTTTACATCCAAAATACACTCACTACTCTGGCACAGTGCAAGCATACAGAGATGTTAGTGCTATTGACATATCTTGCAATAAAAATATGTTCAATGCACAAGTCACTTAAAAGTGAATATTTGACCTATTCAGTCCTTGATACTGCTTTGCAGAAGGGTCAGGATTTATGCATTTGTGAGCATCCCTCTCCATCAGGGAAAAGGAAGAAACAGTTTAAATTTAAGAAAAAGGTTTTAGAAAAATTCAGAGCTCACAGAACTGCTCAATGTTGGGTCCAGACTGATCTCATCATACTCTGTTCCAAGTACCAAAACTTAGCTTATCATTGTTGTTGAAAAATTTGCACCTCTTTCTATCTCACTCACTGGACCTACAGTACACAGCTTATAGAGAAATGGAGAGGCCTTACCTGGCTGGAGGAGAAGGCTATGTATTTAGGCAGCGGGGTAAAGTTCATCCACTGAGATTAATAACATCCTTGGATTAGTTTGTCCTGTGTGTCTCTTCCATGGATCACATTTGCTGTTCGTGCTTCTCCCACTGCAGTTTCACCATGAGTCAATATTGCTGTATGAACAGTGAGAGATAATATTTTTCTGTAAGTTTATTCTACTTATGGAATTTTCATAAATTTGTGTCAAGATAATCCTTGTTAGACCAATAACATAAAAAAACTGAGAATAAAACGTGACTGATCTCATATTTTTGAGATTTTAAAGAATAATTTGCAGAAGGTAGACTGTTAATTTACCAGTATTTCTGAGATTTTATTGACAGTTAAGATTGATTGAAGTTTTTTTCTTTTGAAATGACAACTGAATTCTCCTGTACTCACATTAATCAAGTACTTAAGGATTTTTTTAAAAATGTCAGGAAAATAACAATCAAATCACTGCTAAAAGATATAATTACAAATATTTTTCCCATGACATCAGGTGAGTTATGGATTTCATTTAACCATTAAAAACAAAAGTGCTGAAGTAGTACATATTATCATTTACCAGTACTGGAAATTTGAAGAGGGAAGGCTTCAAATGAACTATTTCTCCAAATGTACAAGGAGCTAAGTATAACGTCTCTGCAAGTATGGCAAGAATCTACAACCAGTGCTACACTTCAGAACCATACCAAAACTAAGTGGGTAAAAGATACCTTGGTTTTGTATCTGCATTGAAAGGGATTTTGGGGAAGAAAAAATAGAAAAACCAACCAAACAAAAAAGACAACACACTGGATAGAAGCAATATATAATATTCCAGTTTTAGGTAGGAAAAAATCCATAAACTAATTTGAAGTAAATTAAAAAATTGTATCCAGCATAAACAGACAGGTTTTTTAGGATATACAGCAGTACTGGAGATAATATATATATTTGCCTGTTTGTTTTAAATTGAAGGTCAATTTCTAAGTAAAATGAAAAATTTAAAACAAAAAAGATCAAATATTTGTTTTCAGGGTATCAAAATAACATTTTAGACATTATCAAAATGTAATCCCTATTTCTCTTCTGCAACCACAAACTTGACCCAGATTTTTGAATACTCCGAGTTCTTCCCAAAGGGAATTTTTCAGCAAATTTATTGTGTGTCAAAAGTAAGTAGATAAATAAATTAATAGAAATGTTCCAGTGTTAATTCAACGTAAATTTTGGGATTAGAGAAATATAGAGATGATATATCAGAAAAGCAAGTTGGCAAATAGCTCTTACAACAGAATAGCATAGTGGGTTAACCTTCAATAAGGGACATCTTCCCACCCAGCCACTCACTTGCTTTCCATCCTCAACAGGATAGGAGGAAACAAAAAGATTAAAACTTAATGGGCTGAGATAAAGACAGACAGGGAGATTGCTTACCAGTTATCATCATGGACAAAACAGATTTGACTTGGGGAAAATTAATTTATTGCCATTTAAAATAGATTTGGGCAGTGAGAAACAAAGAAAAAAAAACACCTCTTCCTTTTTTTTCTCATGCTCAGTTTCATTTCTCCCTTCCCAATTCCTCTATCCCTCCCCAAGTGGTGCAAAGGGATGGGGAACAGGAGCTTGCAATCAGTCCATAACAGCTTCTCTCTTCTGCTCCCTCCTCACACTTTTCCCCTGCTCCAGCATGTGTCCAGCATGAGCTGCAGTCTTTCAGGATAAACCTGTTTCAGCGTGAGTTCTTCCACAGGTCACAGTTCCTTCAAGAAATATACCTGCTCTGGCTTGGGGTCCTCCATGGACTTGCAAAGAATTGTCCACTCTGGTGCTGTCTCTTCTGTGGGCTGCAGGGAAATATCTGCTCTGGCAACTGAAACATTTTTTCCCCCTCCTTTTTCTCCAGCTTTGGTGTTTGCACTGCTGTTTCTTCTTTTCTTTTCTTTTTTCTTTTTTTTCTGCCTTCCTCTGCTTGTGTGGCATTTTTTTCCCCTTTCTTAAATACACTTTTTCCCGAGTCGCCACTGTCTTGGCTGAGGGGTTTCCCTGTGTTGGGGTCATTGGAGCTAGCTGGAATCTGCTGTCTTCTTGACTTTTCTCGCAGAAGCCATCGTTGCAGCCTCCCACTACCAACACCTTGCCATGGACACCCAGTTCAAATAGGAGGCTGCTTCTGAGTGCTGAATATTTTGTATTTGAGGTTATTTTATTACATCACCACAGACTTATTGTAAGAAGAACATACATAACAAAGAGAGAAACTAAAATTCCGTACAGATTGAGTCTTTATATCAGTGAGGATGAACCTTCTGTAGTTTGTTGCAAGTATTTACAACATAGACTGAGTGAATACAGACTGGATTTTATACAGAGAGATTATATAGTGATTTAAAGGAACACAGCTCTATTGAAGCCATCTGAGCTATGTTGATCTATCACAACTAAGAAGCTCAGACACTCAATGAACAAAAATACCCAACTCTTCTTGAGCAACCTTATTGGTATGACACCATGACACCATTGGCAATGAAGTTCGTATGTCTACAGCTCTGGAAATCACAAGTGAGGGAGGAAGGCAAGCAGTTAGAAAAAGTATTTCATGACTTTCGGGTGTTTGGAATGTAACTACTCAGAATCAACTCTTTAATACCAGTGGTCATAGTTCTCCCTGTATGAATAAGTGGCTTATATCTGCCTGTGCCCTCAGTAATTAGCTTCAAGATCTGTTTTCCTGGTCATGCACTGGTGCAGCTGTCCTCCCAAATGAAGTACAGAAACTTGCTCCATGGGGAACCACAAAATAATGGAAATAAGAGTCTGTCTACAGCTGAATGTCCTAATCTCTGTTGCAGGAAAATTTTTGTGGAGGGAACTGTATTCTGATCCCTACTGATCATCTCCATTTGTGTTCTATAGGGAGGGACACAACAGTTCACCAATCCAGGACACAGACCTCTGTTTAGGTCTTCTCTTGTCCCTCCTTGTCTTCTCCTGTGGTTTATTTTTTTCCTGAAACAAAAAGCCTGCATAACTGGCTAACTCTCTGTGCCCTTTTGCTGCAACTTCTTTACTTGCACCCTTAATACGTATCTTATTTCTTCCTTTAGTATTAAGTAGGAGAGAAACTTCATTCAAAGACAGAAGTGCTTAGCAATGGTAGGATAAAGGAATCTCAACTCCTTATGGATCCAGTAGAAAAAAAAATCAATTTTACTAATACAAAAAAACCTTCACCTCAAATCAAAACTAGAGTGAAAAAATCTTTATTCACATGTTCCTGTGTTATTCTGACTTTTAAAGAAAAAAAACTATTCAGTTGTGGAAAAAATGAGTCTTAAGATTTTTTGAGAAGTTTAGAGCTAGATTAGTTCTGACAAAAAGAAAGATTTGTTCACTCAAATGTTCTAAAGTCTAGAGAAACTTGCCCATACTCTTTTGTCTCATTCTTCAGAGACTGTCACTTATAGCTCAGTATCTACATGATGAGCACAATTATTCCAGTTATGGAATTAATTTCCAAACCATTGCAATACTGGCCAGGTGCATAGTACAAAGCTTTTTTTATTTTACTGCCAAGACCAGAGTGTGTGAGCTTTTCACACATTGGTCGGAGTAGCACGTCAAGGATCTGCAAGGAAGACACAGTTGAATAGCGACAACTAAACCTCACTGGGTCCCTGGAGAGACAGTTGAAATGGGATACCGAAGTTCTTCATACTATGGGGGAGATTTTCAGCTGGTGAAGAACCAGGAGAAAACAGGAGTTACTAAGTGTGAAGGTCAGGTTTTGGGCTGAGCAGGTTCACTTTCTTCTCACTGTCCATTGGACAACATATCAAAAGGCTCTCTTTCTATAGCCATCTTTATTTACAGGATTTATCTTTGAAGACAGATTTAAAAAAATGCATAAGGACATTTTGCGTCTATGTGTCAGACAACCTGAGACCTAGTCTGAAGAATTATCCACCACCTGAAGAAGCTTTTGGTGAAGTTAACATTTACAATTGATAACTAAGAATGTCAGGGGCCAGGATAGTTAACTATTTTATAGTCCTGGTTATCATGTGAAAACACAGTCCAAATGTAGGGTCACGTCAGATGACATTAGTTGCCTAGCTCAGTTGCTCAAGGTCCATGCGAAATCCATGGACAGAGATAAGCGCTTCCAGAGATCAATACAACTTGTATCAAACTACCCTCTGAAGTGGTACGTGTAACTTCTGCCCGTGCCTCTTTTCTAAAGACTGCACTGGGTGCCTAAGGCCACTTAAAACAGACTTACCACTTAGGTCCAGAAATTTTTGTGGGAAGAATATGTTCCCATGTGGATTTAATTCAAGTGGTCTGTTACAGTTCCTCACATTCTTTTCTGATGGGTTTTTTGGACTTTTTTTTTCTTTTTTCCGTTTATTTGTCATATTTTGGACCCCGTTCTCTTTTTATTTGAAGGGTTTATGAGCCTGAATCATGCTAGCTGAAACACAGTAGCTCCAGATTAGACTGCAGTCTTGGCAGGGCTTTTCTGCTAATGCATACTTCTCTGGTGTCTAGGGCAATGGAAGACAAGTATGGAGAAGGCCTTTGAAATCACAGAAACATTGACATTACTAAGGTTTTCTTATGCAATTGAATGTAAGAAGGGAAGAGTCAGTTTTCAGCTGGCATGGCATTGAAATTTTTCTCCATTAAGTTTACTTAAACTGTCAGAAGATAGATTTTGTCAAAACTGGTGCTTTCTTTGCTTTCTGACACAGTACGAAGAAAGGATATCAATGGAGAAAATATTCTAATTTTGCTGTCTGCATGTATAGTTTTATACTGCTTCTTAGATAAGGTTTTACAGTCCCATTTAAAATACCATATGGCATGTTACTGTTGCCTTTAGGTATTTAGCTTGAGGCACGTTTGACCTATATAGTCATAACTAGGTGCTCTGAAGCATCTCCTGAAAGAACGTAGTTCTTTCCATTACCTAAGCAGGAAACCTAGGCTGCTAATTTAGCATCCTAAACAAGATGTGATGTGTTGTGAATACCTTTCACATTCTTCTTTTCCTAATATTGGGTAGATTCAATTTGCCTGGCGAAAGAAGCATAATTGAGATCCTTTGCAGATCTGACCTTTTCCAGCCCTTATAAAGCCCTGCAGAACTAACGGTCCTGCATAATCCTATTGTATTCCAGCTGAGGTTTACCCTCACTGCGTATTTGGAACTGTTAAATTGTATATGCTGTGCAGTAGCAAAGCAATTTTAACATGACTAGGGACTTTTTCAGCTGAGTGTAGTTGGAGACTACAATCTGAATGCCCAAGTATTTTTAATCTATATAATCAAGCAAAATAATCTCAAAAATTCATGCTCAGCTCCCCTATAGGGTATGGCTGTACAGTTTTTGAAGCAGGTTTGAATTCACTTTCTGTGTGTTCCAGGCTTATACTCCAGGCCCAAACTAATTAGGAACCACCAGTCATGTTGCCACGTTAGCATAGTTCTGTGATCTAGCTAACAGCCCCAGTCCTTCAGAAAGTGGTAGAAGTGCTGCTTTGCTGACAACTAAGCTTAGAATAAAATCTGGTCCAAAATCTCTTTCATTCATCTTTTCCATTCCCAGCAGCTTAGTTCCAATGGCAGCTGATATACTAAAACTGAATAAATAAATATAAAACTTTTTGAAGAATATACACTCAGCACTTTTCTTTGGCTTGTGTCAAAGCTCCATTTTCCCAGATGTTTTAAAGAACACCTACTGCAGTCAGATTTTGCCTGGAGATATCTTATTTTATATGGTTTCCAGCAAAGTTGTTAAACTGTAGCAGCAATGAAAGGGTACAAAACAATAAAAATCAGAAGTAAACAAGTTTTTTTGACCTTTCACAGGACACATAACTTGACTCTCTTTTACTTCCCTATTGGCTTTTCCAGCTCACCCTCTTTGGTGTCTTATTTTTTTTTACTCTGACAAACACAAATGTCTGTGCTTGTTCTTAATTTTTTGCCCTATGAGAATCTAAAGGACGTAATGCTGTGAAGCAGTTGTGGTTCAGGGATACAGTCCTCTATTGCAGCTCAGTCCAGAAAATATCTCAAAATTACTTAATTAGAGAATCACTAAGCTCAGAAGAGACCTCTGGTGATCATCTAGTCCATGCCCCCTGCTCAAGCAGTGACAGCCAGACAAGGTTGCCAAGACCATATTTTGGTTTTAAATATCTTGAGGAATGGAGACCCCACAACCTCCCTGGGAAACCTGATCCAGTGGTTTCCCTCCCTCAAAGTAAAAAACGTCTTCTCTCAAGTTTAAGTGGAAATTCCTGTGTTTCACTTTGAGCCCCTTGCCTCTTGTCCCATCACTGGACATCACTGGGAAGAGTCTGGCTCTGTCTTCTTTACTCCCCACTAACCAGGTCCCCTTGAAGCCTTCTTTTCTCCAGAGTGAACAGTCCCAGCTGTCTCAGCCTCTCCAAGTACGACAGATGCTCCAGTCCCTTAATCACCTTTGTGGCCTGTTGGTGGACTCTCTCCAGCATGTCCATGTCTCCCTTGTACTGTGGAGCCCAGAGCTAGATGCAGTGCTCCAGGTGTTCTTCACCAGTGCTGACTACAGAGGAAGGAGCACCTCCCTTGACCTGCTGGCAATGCTTTTCCTAATGTAGCCCAGGAGGCATATTGCTGTTTCATGGTCAACTTGGTGTCCACCGAGACACCTTTTTGCAGCCCTTCTCTGCAAAACTGCTGCTCAGAACCTTAGTCCCCAGGGTATAGTAGCGCATGTTCATACTACTCATACTGCTCACAAAAGCAGGCAGTGTTCATTACCCGCTCACTGTCTGCATCCTGAGATGCTCTTTCTCATCTGCTCCTTGAACTTTCAGGCTTGTCAGCACTCATGGTCAACAAACTATGGGTCTGATGACTGATAGGGTGCCCCTGAGGAGATATTTGTGCAGTATGTTAGTTTAGTCAGTAAAAGGTTTCAGTGTTTTACATACACCTGCAGCCTCGACTGTCTCTTTATCCAAATAAAGTTCTTGTATTAGCACACTCTTTTGAAATTGCCAAACCTTCACACACATTTTTGAACCGAACTGCTGTGACCTACTATTTTGAAAGGTGCTTGACAGCTCTGAGTTAAACGGGAAAATATCCCCTGTTGTTTAAAAGCATTTTCCTCTTTAGTTCTCCTTTTCTGCAATAGGCTGATTTCACTATGCAATACAAATTAGACTTGCAAAGGGTTAAGCAACTACACAGCCTAACAAATCTGTCAGAGTAGATTTTTGTTTTCCAAAGGGAAACAAATAAGTTCAACATACATGCATGTGTGTGTGCTTCTGACCAAGCATTCATATTTTGATAAGCATATTTCAATTAATTCAAGCTCATGTGTGCTTTAGTGTTGGAAACATGTATAGCACTTTGCAGGTTACTCCTCCCCTTCCTCCCCCCTTTTGTAATACACACACTTTGTAATACCACAGAGGGGAATTACTGGCTTGGTGCTAACAATTCCTTTCAGAGAATTGCACTGTCTTGTGTGCCACCGTGGAAAACACATCAAGATAATTCCCTCATCACTGCCTACCCACCCACCCTCTCCCTGTAGTCTGAGATGAACTGTCTAGTCACATATTCTAATGCTGCTTCTGGTAAAATGTTTGATTTTTTCTTCTTTTTTTTTCTCTCAGAGCAAAGCTCTTCTGGAGCCTATATTTATTCTGACATTTCTTTTTTTGGTGCATGCACATCACCTGAGAGAGGTTCTTTGTATATTGTCATTACTGATATCACAAGGAATTCCAGAAGTGAAGAGTATTTAAAGCGGATTCATGTGTGAGGGATTTTGTAGGGGTTCTTTTTTCAGCAGTTCCTTGCTACTTTCTACTTTAGCTCAGCATCAGAATGATTTAAGAGAAATGTACTCATGTTTAGGGCGTATGCTGTGGAATAGGCACCAAGAAAAAAATTAACCAACAAACAAAAACCTTTTGCTCTTAATGACAGAATATAACGGAAACCTAATCTCCTACTGCATATTATCATCAGGAAAATTAGTTACACATATAATAAGCTTTTGCTGTATAAATTATAAATGAAATAAACAATTCTGCCACCATAGTGTGCAATGAATACACCACATGTTATATGTAAATATATTAGTCATTTGACTTTTGTTTATGTGTCACAGGAATCCATTTCCTTTATGGTGTAGTTCCTGTTCCCTACGGGTTCTTCCTAAAGTCATCTCAGCCTGTCATGTACAAGATTTTTAAAGCAGAATTACTTTTCTTTTTTTTTCTTCTTTTTGTTTTTTCAGACGAGTTTTAACAATGGCTGCTTTACCAGTTTCATTTAGTGCTTCAAACTGTAATTTTATCTGAGAGAGAGGACGAAATGATAATGAGAGCAGAAAGAGTCTACATGATACATCAGTACAATACAAAAAACATATTGAAACCATTTTTTAATTTTAGGTTTTTCTTCAAAAATTAAAAGATGTCCCATAAAGCAACTCTGCATATTTTTCCTCTTACCAAGCCTTTTCTTCTTTAATGAGACAATCTGTTTTTAAGGAATGCGTCGTTCAGTCTTTCTTTTCAAGGGGTGACATTTTTATTTTCCACACATTACAGTATATGCAAGAATGATGTAAATTTGGGCTTTTTCAGTGGGCACTGCACAACAGCCTGAAAGCCCTTTGAAACCAACACGAGATGCAGCTACTCTCAGTGAATGATAGCTTTACCATGCAGATTCCAGTCAATAATCCAGAATTTTATATTCAATCGCTTTCATTTCACACTCATCAAGGATTATCTTTTCTGCTCCCATAGGCTTTTCCTGCCCTCCACAGGGAGACTGAGTCGAATTGAATATACCTCATTATATTTGGGATGGCTGTGGACCCTAACGGAAGAGGCAACACTTAGCACATAAGCAGACTAAACTTTCATGATCAAGACCAGCTAAAAAGGATATTTGTCACTGCTATCTCCACTTCTCCCGCAGTGTCAGCCAACAGTTTCTGCAGGGTGAATGTACCTTGACATTGTTTACAATGCCAATTATATCTTTATTTCGAGAGCTATTCTAAAGGCTATCAGAAGAGGGGTTTTTTGACTTGTATTTTTACAGGGAGCAGAGGAAAGCAAGGATCCTGCTTTTATAGTTTATTTGCAACTGTATCTCTGTGGAGGCTTTTTTTTTTCTTTTCCTGTTTTTTTTTTTAACTGGAGCAGACAGTGGTTAGCAATGGAATACAAAAAAGCAATTCTGCTGCCTCATAAGCCACAAAGTGGACTATGGAATTAACGTATGAGATGTTATTTCTAATTTATTTATCAGCTCACTCTCTCTGTAGTACAAGTACTCTCAAAAGCACTTATGTATTTGAAGACTTGTAGAGAGATACCAGATAATGGGAAATGGTTTGCTGTGAGAAGTGATCTACTTGAGTGCATAGAAGAGGCCTCTTTCTACCAAATATTTCACGGGTAATGTTTTACTGTTTCTCCTAGATGGCATGCCATAGAGTGTAATAAATTTCAGTTTGTTTATATTCTGTGTCTGTATTTGCACTTTGGTGATTATATTTGAATTCATGCAAGATCCTTGTTTTTTAAAAAGAACTTTAGTATAATCTTCTCATTAATCCTGTCCTGTTTGTCTGTTGTTAATAGGCCACTGTACAATGTATTCTGCTGCAAAACTCCACCAGGCATGACAATTCAGATAATTAATTTGCTAGAACATTAACACCATCAAATGAGCCTGCTAAACCGGTAAATTTAAAGTAAATTAAACTTAATTTGCAGGTTATTGCAATTAAGTCTGCCTTGTCTTTCTGAGGGATTTCAACATCCTCAGTATTTAAGAGGCAATCATAATGCATGCAAGTGGGCGGATTTTTGGCTAATTAACACGAGTCTAATCTGCTTTTCAATTAGGGTGGATGTTTATAATGTGCTGGTGACAGTGTTGCAATTCAGTATGGCATAACAGGAGTGCATGGCATAATTATAGCTGAAAAGAAAAGCTCATGCAGGGCCTGTTTAGGGGTTAATGAGACATTGGCAGCTTCCAGCTGAGGAGATTGAGCCAGTTTAGTGCAGCTTCAAGAGGAAACCACCCATAGGGGTTTCCTTTGAAGTGTCAAAAGGTCCCCTTGTTCTGGGTGGCTTATGTTTCATTTGTCTGAGTGGCATATCAAAAATTGATGAGCTGCCAGCAGCAGTCCTCATGACATTAATCCACCAATTGTGTTTCTAATAGTTTCATCCTTAAATACATTTGGATGATGATAATGCTAAGAAAAATCAAGGTTCTGAAAACAATGAGAAGGTCTGTGCAGTTCCAAGAAGTGTATACAGAATACGCAAATGCATCAGCTGCAAATGTTAATGATGCAGATGACCTACACTGCTCGTTATGAGCAGGAAGAAGACAAAGATGTATTGTACATCCCTTCACTGAACAGCATTCGAGCTGTGGAAGAGATGTGGCATTTACCGTTACTTAGGTTCTTGAAAAGCACAAAATGGGTCAAATTCATCCCTGAAGTAACTTTACTGGCTTCAGAGCAGCTCTACCAAAGATGGATGTGGTCCGTTATATGAAAGAAAGTAAAAAAGCAGAGCTATAAAGTGTAGTAGGCACCTCTAGTGCAGACAGAGGGTTTCTTCAACCTGCTTAAGCTGTGTAGGTCCCAATATGTGCATTGTGGTCCCATACTGAGGTAACTGGAGTGCTCAAACTTTTATGCAAAAGTGAACGTTCATTAACAGATTGCCTGTCCACAGCAGTGGAATGCTAATTTCATGGAATGCTAATTACATGGACAAGCAAAATTTATAATGGATTTAAATACATTTAAGATTCTGAAACAAAGAGAAGGGGCCATCAGTGTTAAGACTGTTTAGCTAGATAGTCAGTGAATTCCTGATTTACAGGTTTTTCTATGGCATTAGCAACCACAGTATGTGAGCATTGTGTATAAGAGGAGAGTGCTTTAGTTGTTGCATGAGATGTAATTTTCAATATATGGTGTGAGTGGTGTACTGTGCTATGTTCCCTTTTAAGCCTGGGAGCCATACAATATAGGACTTGGCTTCTTCACATGTGGAACAGCAAAAAACCACCCTGGTCTTATCACCTCCAAAAGTATTACCTGAGCCTATTGTAAATTTCTGAAATTTTTGTATGGGGACTGATGCTCGCAAGGAAAATTCAGTCCATCTCACCAGAGGTTATTAGACCTACATGCATCCTATTTAATTTTAGGCAGGATGAGGCAGCCAAGGTGGAAGCACGGTTGCCCCATATTTCCATAGGGCTATTGTAGAGGCCATTCAACTCAGCAAAAGTTACGTTATTATGTGAAAATATCCCCTTTCTCCTTTGTCTATGAAAAAGTTTAGGTTGATTATGCCTCTAATTTAAGTACTTGCATAATAAAGTCATTGTCTGCCTGGGGGAGGGTCCACGTGCACCATTCTTTATATGAGTTGGGTAATCTTTTTTGGGAATATCTCCTGCTTGTGGAAGACCAAGGTTTGCTAGTATCTCTTCACACTAAATAAATGCATAAGTGCTAAAGTTAGAGTGTATGAAAGGGTTTTTTGCTACTGCAGGGAGGAAGAGCTCTTCCTTTTTTTAATCTGAGATAGTTCAAACAGTTGAAGAAGCTGAGGAGTGAATGAATAGTGCCTCCAGTGACAGATGTTAATTTGATACCACACCATAGTACTGTAAACATGGATTATGTGTAGGTTGGTAAAACTAAATCCCTGTTAAGATTTTTTTGTTTTCCTTTCACTGTGACTTGTGGTGTCATCAGTAAATGGGTTTTACTAAAATAAAAATAACTACTACTGGTGGCAGAAGTGGCTTCTAAATGACTAAAAGACTCTTATCTAAGAAGCACTTTACGAACTCAGCATATGATCATATAGTTCAAGAGCACCTGACAGATTTTTGTGTCTAAGCTCCATGACTGATTGATCAAATGAGAAGGCAGGAAATATCTGCATCAGCAAGGCAAACTGTCTCTTTCAGAGACTTTCTGTCAGTCTTGCCTGACCACTAAATGCAAGATGACACAGGTACAGTTGAACCTGCTTTTACTCAGCAGCGGAGAAAGGAGTACAAGTCCACCAAGGAGCACTGAAGGAATCCTGTACAAATAATGTATTAAAAAAAAAATCAAAATATCTTACAGTGCAAATGTTTCCATTTTACGCTAAAGGAAAATAGCTGAATAAATATGTGGATGAAATTATGTAGACAGTATTGGCAACAAAAGCGTAGCACGGAATTCACTTCAAAGTGCCATTTGCTAACTCCCAAACTGGTTTCACATTACTAGCTGTAACAACAGAAAGATTATTTACCAAATAGCTAAAGCACATAAAGAAATGTATCTTACTATATCTGCATTCAGCAGTAAGGTCCATCTGTGTTCATTTGTTCAGATTTTTATCCATTTGCAAACAAAGGTCATGAGGAATATGAGTGTAAAACCAAAAAGAAACTATGCAAGCTAAACCTGTTGTTGAAGATGGACGAACAATCACATAGAGATCAATTAATAAAGACCATATAAAAAGTAGATGGTCTCCTGTTCTTCTCTTATCAGAGATACAAAAGCCAGGAATACTCCAGTTATGTACAACATAAGGTCTGTAATGCCTGTGCTCTACAGATCACTCAGCTCTGAAAATGAAGGGGCTACCCTTAGAGACACCACACTATCTGCCACTTCTAAATGCAAAATCTCTCCAGAATTTTTTAAAGGCCAAGTTAGTGACTTCACTGGTTGCAGTTTTGATGCAGTGGAGATTAATGCATTAGCTGCCAGTTAATGAACCGCAACTGCTGAAATTTTCATCCTCCTTTTGATATCATACTAATACCACTTAAGGGGCTATTAGAACCCAAGTTTTAAATAGCATATGGGGTATGACATAGCATGTTCACACAAGAAAAGATGCATTAGTAAGATTAAAGTATGCACTCTTCTCCCAGCTCTCTACCTGCCTCTTCTTTGGGATCACTAACACAGTGGTGCCAGGTCTTGTGTTGATTTTCAGTCTGTTCTCTGTGGGAGTCTTCCAGCACTCCTGTTTTATAATCCAGGCAAAGGAGCAGAAACTCTGAGAAGCTTCTTTTATGCAGATCCTTAATATCAGTCAAAAACATGGTGGGGCAGGTATGGCTAAGTTTTTCTGAGAGTTTGTCTCTTGGAAAAGATCAGTTGTAAAAAAATTAACACTTTAAAATTACAACTGTGAAAGAGGATACTCTGCACTGATAGTCTTGCTATACTTGATGTGACTGTCACTGCATAAATTAACCAATGTCCTTCACGTTACCTGGTTTCCAAAGTTTATTAGCTCTTTCACGTGCTTTTCTGGTATGAAGTTTGGTCAAAGCTTTGACATGAACACACAGTTACTAAGAAGCAATATATAAACAACAAACACTATTATTTGTTAAGTGTAATAAATGTGCTTGAAAGTAGCAGCATACATTTAGCATTGACACATGAGTAGGGCCATATCTTGGGCCTTTAGAGACAATGCTGTTGCACATGAATTAATTTTTCTGGTGTCTTGGGGTAACATATGACTGAAGTAGGATTATCTGAAGTTAAACATGATCAAAGTTTAAGTGGCCCTAGAAGATGGTTTGCAGGTAAGAATGCCCCTCTCTGACTTCCATTTAACACAGATGCTTTGATCTGGATGATAAGGGAGTGGCCAGGGTAAAGACAATGAGGTTGATAGACTGATGAGCAGTCAAAGATAAGGACAATTACCATAGCTAGATACCCAGTTTATCATAGAGTCCAAAGGCTCAGTGGACATCTTTATAGTGGAGGATTTACAAATATTTTAATAAGTTCACTAAAAGTAAAAAGTAGTTCATTGGACTGGCTCTTTCTGCACAGTATGGTGTTTATAAAGCATAACAAAGATTTGATTAAATGCTGGAGTACACTGTTATGAAACCAAGGAATATCCTAGTAAAGTAACAGCCATACCAGAATATAGGCTGTAGCTGGGCAGGAAAACAAACGGTTATGCCTTTGAAAATGCCAGATGGACCCTCACAAAGCTTCGTGTTTACATACTGATTAGAAAAAACAGCTGTGTAAGGCAGATCCATAGTTGCTACTTTCTTTCTCTTGTAACTTGCATTTTATGTGGTATAGAAAGTATAATATTATATGATTTAATGAGTTCATAAACATGTGGTAAAGAAGCTCCACCAAAACATTTCTGATGCCCTATATATATTGTTTCAGCAACTGATTTTTTTTAATATAAGAATCACCGCTTTTGCAAAGTGAAATTATAATTATACAAACCTTGAGGACTAAAGATATATGTGTATACATGGAAGACATTATTTGTTTTCTTAATACAGTGAAATAACACTTGAAGTGACGAAGGAAGAGTAACTATAAATATCTTTGTATCTTATGTGCCAAGAGGGGAAAGCATTAGTAAGAGCAGAAGTACATTTCACTCCAGTAAAGTAGGTGGGCCAGGGTGCTTTTACTGGAAACATCATATAGAGTTTGGTATATGTGGATGGAGTTTATTACGTTCTTAAAAATACACCGTTCCGCAACTGCTAAGAGGCAAACTGCTGAGAGTAACAGCTACAAATTCAACACATGGCATTGTAATTTGACCAAGAGAGTTCCATCTGGAATCAAAATTTGAGATCACGGTAGCTGTGAAAATTAAAGAACAACTCCATACATCAAGCAGATATGTTCTACCCAATAAATAAAGGAATTATGAGGAAACCAAAATGCATAATTGGTTTCTTGATCAGAAGGAATCATTAAAGACCATTTTGCTTTGTTAAGGGAGAAATGTGTTAATTTCCCAGGAAGAGTTATTACTCTTTCTCACTCTGAAATTAGTTTCAAATTACTCATGTTTCTGTTTTCCTATGATCCACCTCCAGCTTGTGGGTCATGGTCCCTGTGCCCAAGGTGGTGTTTTTTATCCTGCGTATGAAACAGCAACAAAAAACCCCCACCCAAATATTGTTCTGATTTTACAGAGACTTTAATCATTAATGGCTATATTCATGTAAGGTTCTGAAGTCTTAAATTTGTGTATGCTGTTGATTATTTGTTTTATTATAGAGTTCCTTTGATGTGGCTGAATTAGTTGGAACCTTGTGACATAGAAAATCCTATCATATCATATCATATATCATATCATATCATATATCATATCATATCATATCATATCCTGGGCTGCATCAAAAGAAGTATGACCAGCAGCTCTTGTGAGACCCCACCTGGAGTACTGCATCCAGTTCAGGGGTCCCCAGCGTAAGAAAGACATGAGCCTGTTAGAGCAAGTCCAGAGGAGGGCCACGAAAATGGTCAGAGGGTTGAATGGCCTCACATACCAGGACAAGCTGAGGGAGTTAGGCTTGTTTAGCCTAGAGAAGAGAAGGCTTCAGGAAGACCTTAGAGCAGCTTTCCAGTATTTAAAGGGCCTACAGAAGAGATGGGGAGGTACTCTTCATTCAGGAAGCGTAGTGATAGTATAAGGGGTAATGGTTTTAAACTGAAAGAGGGTAAATTTAGATTAGCTGCTAGGAAGATGTTTTTTACTGTGAGGGTGGTGAGGCACTAGAACAGGTTACCCAAAGAAGCTGTGGGTGCCCCATCCCTGGAGGTGTCCAAGGCAAGGCTGGATGAGGCTTTGAGCAACCTGGTCTGGTGGAAAGTACCCCTGCCCATGACAGGGGGGGTGGAACTAGGTGATCTTTAAGGTCCCTTCCAACCCAAAACATTCTGTGATTCTATGATTCTATTCTATCATGTATATGAAGCATATGTTGTTACTAGTTCATGGTCCAAACATGATTTGAATGCAATGAGCTCAGCCTAGAACTTCAAACACCCTTTTTTATACTTTCCATCTTTATAACATATACTTGCACAGATTCACCTAAATGTCATGTTTTTCTCAAAAGCAGAGGTAAACAAATAACAGAGGTAACGTAACTAATTAAACCACTTCTACTGACAATTCTTTGGTAGGCATAGAAGAGGAAGGATCAAAATTCAAGAACAGCAGACTCATTTAGATCTTGGTCCATTATTTGGATCCAAAGAAAAAACACACATATGAGAATTCTTAAAACTATTTAACTAGGCTAAAAATCATGTAAAGTCTTGAGGTTACATGACTGAGGATTACGTGTTAGTTTCTAAGTGTAACAGGGCATTCTAAAGCCTAACATAGCTCCCTAAACCTGCTGTTTATGCTAATAAACAGGTATTAAATAGGCAATAGAGTTTCACACACCAAGACTTAAACCCTCCAAACCATCACTGCATTTTCAACCTTTCACAGTCTTCTAGCAAACAGGGTTTTCACTTTGAAGCTCTGCTGGTCTGTCTAATCCTCTTTCTCTGACCAGTTCTCAGAATAATGCCAGTCAAAACTCTTGTACTGGTTCCATATGTTATGCCTGGCAGAACTCACAGACTAAGTGGTCTTCTGTCTGTGTTTCTTAAGACATCCCATCTAGGAAGTGTTTGAAGAGTGTGCTTGCTAGGTTATGTTCTACAGGAGATGCAAGCGGAAATAGAAGCAACAAACACTATTGTCGTGGTTTAACACAGACCAATCACAACCACCACACAGTTCCTCATTCAACCTCCCCCGTTCCTGGGGAATGGAGGAGAGAATTGAAGAGGTAAGGGAAAGAAGATTCTTGTACTGAGATAAGAACAATGTAATAATTGAAATACAATAAAATTGAAAATAATAATAGTTATTATTATGATAATTATAATAATAATAATAGCAAAAATATTCACACACCAGCTGCTCCCCACCTGCTGACCAAGGCCCAGTCCATTCTCAGATAATGAACCAGGAGCAGAGAAAGTCAAAAAACTGCAATCCTGGAAGAGAAACAGATTTTCCTGACAGACCCTCATAATATACTTGACATGGTGTTGCATCATATGGAATATACCATTGGCCAATTTGGGCCTCAATCCTAAACCTAAGATCAAATCCTAAACCAGTAATTCTGTGTCCATTGCTCTGGCTATGCCCTCTCCTAGCCTCTTGTGCACCTCCACACTAGCAAAGCAGAGAAAGTTGAAAAGTCCTTGATTGTCTTAACAACTGAAAACTCTGGTACACTGTCAACATACTTGTCATGCCAAATCCCATACTAACTCCAAAATACAGTGCTATTCTAGCTACTAAGAAGAAAATTAACTCTATCCCAGCTGAAATCAGCACAGCTATTTATCCACTAAACCAGTTATTACAGTTATGAGTGTATGGAAACAATGTAAGTCTGCCTTACAAGCTAAACTTCTCTATGCTTAGCATACGCATTCCTGTCTCCACTGGCAAAATCAAGTCTAACTGGTTTATTATTGTAAAAAACATATAAGCTCAATCACCTCTAGTAGTTTAGGAATCAATATATGGATTCATTAGGTGTGAAGGAGGGATAACTAATGACAACATGAGCTAGGCAGGTAAGAGAGCTCCTGGTTGCCTCAGCTGTTATCAAAGAATTGACTAGTAAAAAGTGAGGAAGATATCTACCCTGAAGATCCAAAATCAGCTCAGTGCATTTTTTACGAGTTATTCCTCATGTAGTCCATGTAATTTGAAAGAGATTGTGTTACTTCTGCAACCGAAGTTTGAGTTGATAGCACTGATAATGCTAAACATTGTCAATGAAATTTTCTCCTGAGGTTATACAGCATTTCTATAGAATGATAATTTTGGAAATTAATCCTTGTTCTTACAATAAGACTAGGTGGTATGTACCAGATTGATTCATCTACTCTGATTTTCCAGATGCAATACAAAGTATTATAAACGTAAAAGCTTGATACAATCATTAAATTATTTGATGACTCTCACTTTACTTCTTCTCTGTTATTGTTATTTGTATTCCAGTCCTGCTTAGAGTTCGCAGTCAGAATAAAAAATGGTTGTGCCAGTTAGCATACAGGATTGTGATATGCAAAGCCTCTTCCTCCTTCCAGTCCACTCTGTTTGAAGGGTAATGTTATAGCCCAGCCTAAATTGGTTGAAATGCTGTCAGTAATTTCAGCAGGTGCCAAATTTCCTTCTAATATCAAGAGTTTATAAAGCACCTATACCCAGACATGGATGTATACAGTCCTAAGGTATCTAAGTACAAAAATGACTGCAATCCCCTTCCCGCTACATAGCTGCTTCTTAGACCAGAAGTACCCCATAGAGCACTGAGCTCTACATGTGCTCAATTTGTTGTGTTAAAACCTACTGCTTCCTCACTATAAAGGTCTAGAACAGGGACATTACTCCTGGGAAAATGTCACAAATCCAGGAGGAGTGCTTCCTCCTTCTAATGGAGAGCAGCGCCACACTTTTGAAGAAGTGCTCAAAGCCTTCTCTCTTTGTGATTGCTATTTATTATTCTGTCTGCGAGCCAGAGAAATGGAGATGGTGAGAGTAAAAAGAAGCAAGAGCTGTAATCACCACCACAGCACATCTTCACCTATTACCAGTCCACTTCTGACTTCTGTATATTCGTGGTAATCTCACAGGCTCAATAGCTGTAAGGTACAAAGAAAAGGGAGTCTGTCGGTTCATTCCCATTTATTCCAGTGGGTATGTGTGTTGGTTTGGTACCGCCTAATAACTGATCTTGTCACTCTGAGAGGAAGACTGTAGATGGCCTGATGCATCTTCTTATATTGTAAGTACTTTTACTCAAAGTACATAAAATAGGAAGAACCCACCATGACATCAGAACAAATGTTAGAGGCAAAAGCACCACCATCACTTTTCATATAACTTAAACTGAGAGTTGTTATTTTGTTATACAAAGTTATTAATGCATCAGGGGAATTTCCAGACAAACTGACTGTTGCTATTCAATTTCACATATACCTTTCACAGCAACTACTTTTTTACCTCTTTTTAGTTTTTAAAATATTTATTAAGACATCTTTTTTCAAGAAAAGGAAACAAAATATTACTCTTCAAGAGAGAACTTAGAGGCAAGGAGCAACTGCAGGGTAGGTGTTTGTGTGCAAATTGTTTTCATGGAGCTTTTTTCTTACAGTAAATTGGTGGGGACTTATATTCTTGTTGAATAAAAATGTGCACAGATTCAAGCCCTCAGTTACATGATTAATCTAATTGTAGGCTGAAGAGGGGCATTTTGTAACGCTCCCATTGGAGTTCTGTACAAAGCAATTCACTTAAAAAGTGAATGGGACATGACAATAGTGCAGTTGCGTGAGAATATACTTGCTTCTTAAAAATTTATCTGTCTTTCACCCTAAATTATTTCATGGTATCATAATAATTCCCGTAGTAACTAGCATGATGTAACAAGAAGAAGATTTGACTTTTAGAGGAAAGTAAGACTGATGGCACACATTCATGCATAAAATTAAAAATTTTCTGTTTATCAGAATACATGGAAGGTGGTGTAAAGTGAGAGTCATTTGGGTGATGGACTCAGGTTCTGTGCCCTGCATTATTTCTTCTAAGTCAAGAAGTGATGCATTTCTTATTTGTACAAAGGGCATAACAGTATGTTTTTTTCATCCAAAAAATGATGAGGGGAAGAGTGACGTTAAATACTGAGGCAAATTTCATTACTACATTTGATAATGCTGACTAGATAATGTACAAGCTGAATTATCTTCAAAAACTAAAAACAGCCTTGTGCAAGTCATCAACTGGTCTCTCAATTTAGTTTATTTACAAATATATGAGAATGTATCATGTAAGTATTCTGCAGCCTAGTCAACCTCAACATCTGTGTTTTGAGTAGAAAATACTTGCATAGTTTATGTAGATTTATGGGATATTAAAAAGGCCATTTATTGAAAACTGAAGTGCTAAAATTAAAAACACAATCATCCTTTACTCCCTGTAGTTGACAGCTTCCTCCAGTGGTGATGAGGCAAGCTGCAGGTACCATTCCTTCCCCACAGACTACAAATGAATTCTAGGGTGACTACATGCCTTTGACACCTCAGTTTCCTACACTTCAACAGGATAAATTTGTGTCTGAGTATCTTTCTGTAAGGATGCTTGTGTGCATGGCCTTATAAAGAAATTCTACAATACACTTTGCACTTGGTCATACATTCTGTGTATTATTTCATGCTTTATTTGAGCTATTTGTTAATGTGATCTTTTCAAATGTATGTTCTTATCCAGATACAGCTAGACTCAGGCACCCTTATGGTGAATTGCAAGGCCTTCATTCGTTGCAGTGAGAACTGGAATACACATATATGAATATACTGCAAAATTCGTGCTAACATTGGAAAGGTATTGAATTGAATATGAGAGAAAAAATGAATTAAAATAATCCAAAATGTAATTTCAGTAAGAGTAGAATATGAACAAACTTTTTTTTTTGTCAAAGCCCCTTTTTAAAATGAAGATATCCATCCAAGTCTCTCATTTTATCAATCAAGTTTTTTTATTAATATCAGCCTTCATCAGCAGAGAGGAGAAGGTTAGTTCCATTGTTCAGTTTTGAACCGGCAGTTACAGTAATTTTGTTTGCTTCTGACAATAAAGTTGTATAAAGGAAGAAAAAAATCAGACGCAGTGCATCTGGAAGTAGAGCTTTCAGTTTACATTTTTAAGGTTGCAGGGCAGCTGGTTAATTACAGATGTATGAGGTTGGAGGCTGGCCATAACAGTTCTTGTTCTGGACTTTGGGACTCTTTCCTTGGTTGTCATGTTGACTGAACTTTTTTCATCATGTTGTCCACTTTTCAGACTGGATATCCAACACACTGTATTTATTCCAGCCACTTCCAACCCTGTTATTAGGAACAGTACTTAGGTTGTATCTGCAGAATATTTCGTATGCACTAACCCTTTTGAAAAGTCTCCTTTCTAATAAGTATTCACTGCTATAGTCAAGGAGTACCCAAACTTGATCCTCAAAGTTTCAAGTTCCTTTAACTTTAAATGTTCCTGCAGTCAAGGCTCTCAGCTTTCTCTCCTCCCCTTCCACCTCCTACTCTCCTGAAACCATGACTCCAGTAGCATGTTCCTGACCTCCCTTTCCCTTCTGCTTCCTTGGCACTATAATCCCTTCTTCACAAGCTTATGCCTTTCACAGATCTCTTGAAAACTAGTTGCACCTATTTCCAAGTCAACCCCTGCATGCCTGACTCTGTGTCTCACTGGGTCCTGTGAACACCACAACTTCCGCTTCTCTGAGCTCCTGTCCTCCTCCCTCCTGTGAACACGTCTGTACTGCTGAAAGAGAGCAGAATAGATATCGACCTTTGGATTTGGCACAAAGTGGCTTCAGATTGGCTTCTGATCTTGAACCTTAGGACTAAGGAGAGACAGGGAATAAACTAAAACTAAGCTATGGCAGAGGTCCTGTCCTTGAGCTTGTTCCTGGTCCCTCTTCTGTTTAACAGCACAGATGCAACCTCTATATCCCACTGCCTACAACTGACATCCATCTTGAGCATCACACAGGGTCTGAGCCCCCCATCCAGACAGGGAGGTGTGTCAAAGACCACAGTGGCCCCCTCCTGCAGAAACTGAGACATGAACAGGCAGGAGAAGGGGAAAAGAGAGGGCATGCCTTGATATTACCCTGACATATGGTCAGGGTTCAGCACGAGTAAGCACCAGCTGGGAGCTAGACAGCGCTCACAGCATGGTGGTGTTGGATCCGCACACTTCTCTGAATCAGTGATGTATCTCAGTCCACATACCCATAAACGCATGCATGTATTGGAGGAAGGGGATGTGAATACATGTGTACACACATACATATGTATACATAACAGCTTATCTTGTTTGGCCACAAGCAACTGGAGAGACAAACAGCAAAATGTCAACAGAATACACTCAAGTTTCCTCCACCTGAAAGTGATTATGTTTGCACAAAATGTGAATTTGCAGGTGATATTTGTGAAGTGTAGATTCCCAAATATGACCTGTATATATTCAGGTCCCCCAGACAAGTTACCCTTTGAGCATGCTAATTGGTTCAGGTCCTTTAAGAAAACATTATTGTTCTAAAATTCTATCTCTCTCTTTATCTAATTCCATCTAATTACAACTCTCTAAGTTATTGACACAGGCAAAGCTTCTAGAAAATTAGTTTTTAGTATGGTCTTTACATCTGCAGCTTTTTCATTCTTTTATTCTTTCTTTCTTTTTTTGCAAGGGGATGGATAAATAAAAGAAAATTAACATAAATATATTAACATTGCCCTTGGAAACTCAGGGTAAACTGAGGAAAACAAAGACAAGAAACAGGCTGGATGGAAATTGACTTCCTGCTATAGAGAAAACTCACAAAATAGGGGAAATCTGAAATCTAATTAAGAAACAGACAAATGTTATCACTGAAAGCTTACAACAAAAATACATTTCAACTGGGACCAGCAAATAGCTACATCTGTACATAAAAGAAGCAGCACAATTTAAAACTGAAACTCCGTAAATTACAGATTCTGAATGTCTTACATAACTCCATTATAAGTTATATGAGTGATTTTATTCACAAATGTTCACAAGGTAAAATATGTGTATTCAGAAAGCTGTAGAATTTGCAGGACTCATCTGATGGCTGTAGGCTTAATTCTGCAATGAAATAAAACTGCCCAGCTTAATGTCCATGGCCAACCCCGTTGTGCTCAGCTGGTACAGCCACATGGTTAAACTCACCAATTTATGAGCGAATCAGAGCCCAAGAGGCATGTCAAACATGAGCCTCATTCTCTGATGGAATAAACTGGGCAGCAAAAGCCTTCCAAGTGTTTTCATGAATTGCTATATCATGTGTCTTCTTTCTGAACACTTATGTTTAAAGCAATAAACATAAAAATAAAAGCTAGAAGGAAAGTGTGGAGAAAGTGTGGCACGTACCTTTATATTAGCCAGAAATCATTTACTGCAACACAATGCACAGATTTTTTTTCTAGGCCAAATAAATATGTCCTCAGGCAAATAATCTGTCCACTTAATAATTTAGTTACTGTACATATGGAGTCCCATTTTCTGTGACCAAATTAAATAGGTTTCTGTTAAAATTAATACTCATTTCTATCTCTTCAAATTAGTAGACTGACTTTGCAGTCTCTATTCTGGCAAGATTTCCACTGACAAAACAAGGAATTGGGACCAAGAAGCACCAACCATATACAATTTAAGATATTTTAACTGGGGGGCTGAGATGTTGGTGTTTTAAGATAATATGTGTCTCAGATTGGCAAAACCAAGGAGGACTTGTGGTCAAATTTGCAGTCCAACAGTCCCAGCTGCCACCTGACCTTCCAGATTCCTTACTTTTTTACTGATCATTTTCCCTGTGCTTGCAGACTCTCTTTATCTTCTGACTGCTACCATGTTACTCAGACTGAAAAATCTCAATTCCTAACAATTATGACAAAAATCAGGTGCTAGATAACTACGTCCAGTGGATATACTCAGAATATGTTCACAATAGATCTAAACAATTACAGAATCACAGAGCAGCTCAGGTTGGAAGAGACCCCAAAAAATCATCTAGTCCAACTTCTCACGGGAAAGAGAGCCTAGATGAGATTGTCTAGCACCCTGTACCATTGCATCTTGAAAACCTCCAGTGATGGGAACTCTGTCACATCACTAGGGAGTTTGTTCCAGTGACTGACTGTTCTCACTGTAAAACATTTCTTTCTTATGTCGAGATTAAATCTCTGCCAGTGCAATTCGTACCTGATGTCCCTTGTCTTCTTCATGAGGCTCATCATGAAGAGAGAGCCTCTGTCCTCTTTGTAGTCCATCTTTTATGTACCGGAATACTGATTAAGTTCCCCCAGAGCCTTCTCTTCTCCAGGGAGAAAAGACCAATCCTTCTCTCTCTCTCTCTCTCTCTTTTTAAATTTTCTTAATAACTGACAGATTATCATGTTTGTACAGAAAGCTAATTCAGAGATTGGCAGTTCCCAGAGCTGCCACAAAGGATTTGAACTCACAGCTTTCTTTTCTCTAATATATCCTGTATCCCCCCCGCCAGTTATTCTGGAAATCCATTTCCCTCTTGGAATTTACCACCTGACTCAGGGTCGCAGTCAATGATTTCTTTGGCGTTTCCAGACCTCGAGGAAGGATATTCAGAAAAGAAAGAGGAAACCATGGCCCACCTAACCAGCGAGACTGGAGGTCTGAGCAGCCCTGATGCTGCAGTCTAGAGGAGAGGACAATTTTTTAAGATCTTCTGTACACACTGCTATTCCGAGACGAGTGGTTTTCTGTGCATCAGGAGCTATGAATGGAAATTCCACTAAAGTGAGCAACATCTGGAGGTCAGGACTTTCTGAGTAACTGCAATAGTAACAAGGTTGTCATAGGGAGGGCCCAGCTGCTGCCTCTCACTCATCTTTTGGCTGAGCTTTCAGTTAAAGTCTTCTTGAAGTGTGTTTGGAACTGACTTAGGTGTGATCAGTAAGAGTTCTGAGGCCCCAGAGACCACCTGAAGGGTTCATGTCCTGATGAAATGGCAAGGCTCCTACTCAGCTAAAAAGGGAAAGGGATTAAGGCATGCACTTCAACCAATGTGATGGTATCTCTGGAAGATAAGCAGGCAAAGATTAAGCTCCTACATAAATTGGGTTCCCATGATGTATCAATTTACGGGTGTAGAAAAGTTAGGAATTGCGTTTCAGGTACTTTTTGCACTGAGGCACTTAAGATCCACTTATGGAACAGGCAGTATTTTTGATCCAGTTTCAAATCCTAGAGATCCCTGGGTAGTTTTGCCTGAGATCTGACAAGCCAGCACATGGAGGAATTCCCAGGAGGGCATTCCTGCTGGTTAAACCAGCAGGAATCAAAGCTCTGTGGCAGTGCCAGAACCAGCAGTCTCAAACAAAAGGAAGCAGCTGCTGAAACCTTGCCAGCATTTGAACCAGTCATTGCTTGGTCATATTGAGTTTTCACACAATTATACTACTATCACGACTGCATCTTGGCATGAGAGAAATTAATGCAGGTGCTATTAAGCACTTCACATTTTTTCTAATGCACCAGAATTGTGGAAACATCTATAACTTTAAAAAAAAAAAGTTGTAAAACCCAGGGGTCAAACCTTTGATCTTATTTCTACAGACCTGTAAGAGTCTATTAGAAGTGCACCTCCTCACCCAATGTATTGTGGATCTGCTGCAGATCTGTAAAAATCATCACTATGTGGGAAAATGTACTATTTTGATGGCTGAAATGTGTGGGACTGGTCACAGCATGAGTCCAGATTATCTCAAATCTCCTGACATAGCCTGGTTCCATGGGTCTTTTAAACTTCCTTCTATTCTTCTTGAATGATTCTTTCTTGCCTCCACTGCAATCTAATGTGGGCAAGGGCTTCCACTAAAAGCCTGTTTCCTCATTCAAGATTGGGACAATTATGTATTTCCTGCCCTTTTACCCATGTGTATTTTATGAAAATTCACTAAATATTCAATAGCTCTTAAATTCATCCTTTATTATTTCTGCTGGGCTGGAAAAGTGATTGAACATTGGGGTACATTGTAAACATGTAGGGAAAAGGGTTTGAGACCCCTTTAGAGGGCACTTTTCTTTTTATTTTGCCTGCAAGATATGCCTATGCATCTTTGGTTAGAAGTGTTAAAAAGAAAAAGCAGATGAAAGCAACAGACTTTTTTGTCAAGCTGTGACAGAAATCAAATGCAAATAGAGCTCAATTCAAGACTGTTTGTTAAGTGTCACGTTGGTGAGTATTAAATGCAGCACATGTCGTTTTACAATGAGCATACTGTATATGAATTTTATTGATTTTCTTTTCAAAGAGGATACATCGAATAATGTACTCTTCCTTACCAGTGCCAGCTTACAAGTGTGTCTTCATACTTGCGTATGCACATTCATTAGGCTCTTAAATGCTGCTGCCTTACTTAGCACATCTTGTTTTCTGGAGGCTGAGATTCAAGCTGTAGAAAGACCTCTACAAATTACTCTCTCCCTCTGAGGAAAGTGGGACAGAATCATTTAGACTTCCCAGAGTGACACTGTCAATGAGCAGCTTCTCAAAATTATTCACAATATTAGCGCACCAGGCTTACACTAAGAACAGGTTCTCAACTGATTTCCTTTACACAAAGAGGTGAGTTTATTTTGCTATAAAGAATGTTACAGACATATAAAGACGTCATCAGAGATGGTTAACTATGATGCATATATATGAAGTCCTTGTACTACACTATGTGAAAAACAAATCTGATTTCTCCATATTCATTCAAACTACATATTTTTCCAGTTGATGTTTAGAAAAACTGTCCTTGGCATAAAAATGCATATGAAAAGCAACAACAGCAGTGTCATACTTATCTCTGATTCCACAACCATCTCCTACAACACTCAGATCATAAAAGTACTTAAAAAGCATATTAAAATCTGTGACAACTAGACAACTTGACAATCTTATACACTCTGGACCTTAATGGTTGAAATGTTTAAATGCTAGGATAAAGCATGTTGAAATTTGCCATATACCTAAGACATTTAATGCATTTATTAATTAAGTATGTTATCAGTTTTTTACCTGCAGGCTTAGTGACAGACACTCGAGGTCCTTTGGATGCTGCAAGGTACACAGTGCATTTGTAGTCCAGGCTCTTGTCTCCTGACATGTGGGTTACTTAAGCATTATCTAAGTGATACCTGAAAGAACAATCTTCTATGGTATCGTCTTAATGAAAGCAAAACTAATGTTAGGTTAACCATGCTGTGGCCTGAAAAGGGTGCAGAAGTTAAGGATTCAGCTCCTGTGATGGTGCCAGGTCTGTCTACTTATCCATTCATTGTCCATCTATCCCATCT
This sequence comes from Pterocles orientalis, assembly GCA_011057875.1. Lineage (NCBI taxonomy): Eukaryota > Metazoa > Chordata > Aves > Pterocliformes > Pteroclidae > Pterocles > Pterocles orientalis. Next base: position 650,240 of record WKFP01015254.1, on the reverse strand, counting down.
ATATTTTAGAGAAAATAGATTATCCATTAGACAGCAGTTCCTTCCGCCTTATAGGTATTTCCTCACTTCCAAGCGAGGTGAACAGCAGTTTATTCTGTAATGTAATAGAAAACATGTGGGATGGTAGCCATTTAAAGGTCACTATTTCTGTGAGTTAGGAATTAGTAGGCTGTATAACCCACAACTTTTGGAAAAAGATTTAAAACAAACGGAAGAAAAGGCATGAACCCAGTGAAAGCCTTTTCCACTTAACTGAGTTCCCAGTAAAACTACGTCAATTAAATTTACCGTACTGTTTCTTACTGGTACTTTTATTGGGGGTTTAACTATAATTTTCAAATAGTTATTTGGTTTTATTGTAAATTTAAAGTAACAATTGTTTTTGGAAACTATATTTGAAGACAGTCAAACATATTTATAGTGCCAGATACATGATTTGATACAAATGCCTATGCCATTTACATATGGCTTTCATTCAAGTCTCATGTTTTGAGGAAACAAACAAAAAAATCCTGCCCAAAATGCTGACAAAAAAAATTTTGTGTATGAAAAGCAATAACCATCTCTATTTACTCAAATAAGGAACAATGTTTTGTATAAATGCATTTTTTCTTCTTCTTCCTTCTCTCTACTGACGCTCCCCTCAGAGGAATTTTTCTGATCCCTTCTGCATATTCTCTGTCCTTTGCAGTTGTGCCTCTTCACATGTCTTCTATGTCAAAGACCAGCTGGAGTGCGTGGAGCTCCATCTGGGGGCAGATGAGGAGCCAACAGAGAGCCTGTGGGTCAGGATCAAAGGGAGGGCAGGGACAGGGGACATTGTAGTGGGGGTCTGTTACAGGCCACCTGACCAGGGAGAGCAAGTGGATGAGGCCCTCTATAGACAGATAGGAGCAGCCTCACGCTCACAAGCCCTGGTCCTCATGGGGGATTTCAACCACCCTGATATCTGTTGGAAGAACAACACAGCCTAGCACAGGCAGGCCAGGAAGTTCCTGGAATGTGTCGACGACAACTTCCTTCTCCAAGTGATAGAGGAGCCAACCAGGAGAGGAGCTATGCTGGACCTTGTTCTCACCAACAAGGAAGGGCTGATGGGGAATGTAAAGCTTAAGGGCAGCCTGGGATGCAGCGACCATGAGATGGTGGAGTTCAAGATCCTCAGGGCAGTGAGGAGGGCGCAAAGCAGACTCACTACCCTGGACTTCAGGAGAGCGGACTTTGGCCTCTTCAGGGACCTGCTTGGGAGAGTCCCATGGGATAAAGCCCTGGAGGGAAGAGGGGCCCAAGAAAGTTGGCTAATATTCAAGGATCACTTCCTCCAGGCTCAGGGGCGATGCATCCCAACAAAGAGGAAGGCAGGCAAAAATGCCAGGAGGCCTGCATGGATGAACAAGGAAGTCCTGAGCGAACTCAAACAAAAAAAGGAAGCCTACAGAGGGTGGAAGCAAGGACAGGTAGCCTGGGGACAATACAGGGACACTGTCCGAGTAACCAGAGATCAGGTTAGGAAAGCAAAAGCCCAAATGGAATTAAATATGGCCAAGGACATTAAAGGTAACAGGAAGACCTTCTATAGGTATGTCAATGATAAAAGGAGGACCAGGGAAAATGTGGGCCCTCTCCGGAAGAAAGCGGGAGACCTGGTGACCCAGGATATAGAGAAGGCTGAGGTACTTAATGAGTTCTTTACCTCAGTCTTCACTGGCAAGAGCTCAAGCCGCACTGCCCAAGTTGCAGAAGGCAAAGTCAGTGACTGGGAGAAGGAAGAACTGCCAGCTGTAGGAGAAGATCAGGTTCGAGACCATCTAGAGAACCTGAAGGTGCACAAGTCCATGGGACCTGATGAGATACATTCGCGGGTCCTGAGGGAACTGGCAGACGAGGTTGCCAAACCGCTATCCATCATATTTGAGAAATCGTGGCACTCTGGTGAAGTTCCCGCAGACTGGAAAAGGGGAAACGTAACCTCCATTTTTAAAAAAGGCAATAAAGAAGACCCGGGGAACTACAGGCCGGTCAGTCTCACCTCTGTGCCTGGCAAGATCATGGAGCAAATCCTCCTGGAATCTATGCTAAGGCACATGGAAAACAAGCAGGTGATTGATGACGACCAACATGGCTTTACCAAAGGGAAATCGTGCCTTACGAATTTGGTGGCCTTCTATGACAGAGCCACGGCGCTGGTGGATAGAGGAAGGGCAACTGACATCATCTACCTGGACTTGTGCAAAGCCTTTGACACAGTCCCACATGACATCCTTGTCTCTAAGTTGGTGGGACATGGATTTGACGGAAGGACCACTCGTTGGATAACGAATTGGCTGGACGGCCGCACTCAAAGAGTGGTGGTCAATGGCTCAATGTCCAAGTGGAGACCTGTGACCAGTGGTGTTCCGCAGGGGTCAGTACTGGGACCAGTGTTGTTTAACATCTTTGTCAGAGACATGGACAGTGGGATGGAGTGCACCCTCAACAAGTTTGCTGATGACACCAAGCTGTGTGGTGTAGTGGACACTCTGGAGGGAAGGGATGCCATCCAGAGGGACCTTGGCAGGCTGGAGAGGTGGGCCAATGCAAACCTCATGAAATTTAACAAGGCCAAGTGCAAGGTCCTGCACGTGGGTCGAGGCAATCCCAAGCACAAATACAGGCTGGGCGGAGAGTGGTTAGAGAGCAG
>WKFP01015254.1:628999-641508 GCA_011057875.1 Pterocles orientalis | reverse complement strand
TGTGCCCAGCCTGAGCGTACACAGCAAAGTGCAAGAAATGCCAATCAAACATACGGGCAGAAGGTTGCCAAGATCAGTAGATTCAGTAATGGTAGGTAAAATAGAGTGTTTACTGGTAGTCCCTACGATAGTATGAGGAATCTCAGCTTTTTGTGGTTTTAAGGCTTGCACCAAAATTTCGATGCAGCAGAAGACAGAAGCTGTCAATACAGAAAGCAGTAGTATTAAAGAGAACAACTGATTCTAGAAATTTATTATTTTATCCAACACTATTTGAAAGATTTTTTTAAAAGGCATTACCTGCATCTATAAGTGTCATTCCTGTAATAGATAAAGGTTATTTCCTACTCAAGAAGAGCCTCTGATAGTATGTTCCCAAAGAACGTTGTGTCGCATTTCTTTCTCTCTTTTAATAAGGTGCAGGGGAAAAGGTTTCTTACCAGCTGAGGTCATTTAGGACCAGGCTAAAAAGAGGCACAATCCTGTCTTCCTGGGCTGTCAAGTGTGGTGGCTCTTACTTGTGATGCCTATGTAGAATATACATTTGCACATTAATGTATATCTGAATTTGATGCTCCTGGATAATTACAGATTCCCCTCTCTAAGGTTTGTTTCGTGCTTCAGGTGTGGTTTTTCCTTAGTTTTGGGGTTTGGTTTATCTAGGTGCTGCCATGAGGCTTCTGTTACCCATTTCCCAGGCAGTGGGCGCATATATTCTGAATCCTAAAGCACTGGTAGCAGAGAACGAAGAAGGCATAAAGCCATTTCAAGTATATAGAATCACAGAATGGTAGAATCATTAAGGTTGGAAAAGACCTCAAGGATCATCAAGTCCAACTGTCAAACCAACACCACCTAACCCACTAACCCATGCCCCTAAGCACCACATCTACATTCTTCTTGAACACCTCCATGGATGGTGGCTCCACCACTTCCTGGGCAGCCTGTTCCAATGCCTGATCACTCTTCTAGTGAAGAAATTTTTTCTAATATCCAGCCTAAACCTCACCAGGTGCAACCTGAGGCCATTTCCTCTTGTCTTACCACTTGTTACTTTACATAGAAAACATGATCTAAAGCACGGTCTGGGCTGAGTTACATGAGATCTTCTGGAAGCCCTCTGGGCCTACGCACTGACTCCTCCATCCAGGAGCTGGAAAAACTACTGAAAGATGCCCAAAAAACACACCTTCCTGACAGTCGAGTGGCAGGGCAGCTAGGGATGCCCTATCCCACCATCCACTGAGCACTCTTGTTATGCAACAGACCTTTTGGACATACAATGATGCAGCAAGGGGAATTGTAGGGTCCTTGGTAAAATGGAGACAGGGCTCGGGACACAGCTGTACGAATTTTAGAGGTAGGCTACTCCGGGTGACTGTAAATCAGGCTTCCTAATCCACTGGTTAGAGACAAGAAATCAACACCCTTTCATGTCCCCATCACCTGCCTGGACTATGAGCTTCGTATGTCACTTTGCCAGTTTGTGTCTACATTTTCTCTCTCTTACTGCAAATTCTTTAAGGCAGTCTCTTGCTCCAGTTTTTCACAGTGCTTTTTAAAAACAGGAGCCTCTGGGATTACCGTAATACAAATAAATAACACTAAACCTATAAGACAGGTATCATGTGAAATGACCTGAGATTTTGTATACGAGCCATAAGTTATGTGTATGATACCGAGCACATACAGACACATATATTATATATACTTAGCCTGTTATATAAAGTGGATATTAGATGCATTACTTTAAATAAAATTTGTCCTCTAATACCACGTACATTACAGGCACTCAGCAAGTAATAAATGCAATTGATATGACATTAGAATTAAAATGGACTGTAGTCATCACTTCCTAACTATGATCTCTAAAAACATTAGCAAAAAAAGGGCAAAGGTATGCCAGTCTGCCATTCCTGAGGGACACATGCCTGGAGTTCATCAAGACATATCTGAAAAGCTTTGAAGTACCTAGCACAGCAGTTGCACCAACACAGCCTTGAGTTCAGGCTGCAAATTCCTTTCTGCAACCCCAGGCAAATGTCCAGCGACCCAGTCTCATATTGTTAGTATAATAAAGAATTAAATATATTTAAAGCTAGCATGCACGTCTTTTTGCAGTTCAACTTAAGTTTACTTAAAAGTAAGTTTTCAAATTAAAATTGAACTACATTCAGACCTGGATTTTCTGAAGAGATTCCCAAAAATTTCTCTTTGAGAACAATATAAATAACAGGAATTTCTAACTACTGAGTACATACAATTTTTCCACTGACCAATCTGCCTAGAAAACAATTGTTATAGTTGTTGTTATGATTTTAAGATTAGTATGGAAATAATGTGGTTGCCCAACAGGAAACACTAACTTATAGGCTGGACCAGATTCCTCCATCCTGATTAATTTTTATTGCCCTGTAAATTGTCTTATTTACATGACTACTGTCATGCAATGTGAATAAGCCATCAAAAAGCCCATTAAAAGATGAACCTAAGTTTAAGATGCACACTTAATTTTCACTCATAGTTTTATATATGTATTAGCAAGTTATTTTAAAATGCTGGCATTCTACCCGTCAATTGATTTTCAAAAACCACAGGTACATTCACAAACCCATAATAGTTCATATATTAGCAAAATAATAGTCCATAATAATCTACATGTTAGCAAAATAATCTGTGAAATTTACCTAACACTTAGTTTTTAAACTCCTTACCAAAGAAACGAGACTCTGAAGAAGGACCACTTTTCTAGGCATTTTTGTCACACACATATGATGAAGTAATCTACATGGAAAAATATTTTCTGAGAAATCAAATAACATTAAGACTAAAACTAATAAAGCCATTAAAATTAGGGCCAATGAAGATTTACTTGAGTGGCATAAGGATTCTAGCCTGGCATTATCAAGCAAAATAGCTTATCAGGATGGCGTTTTTTCCAATATGATCTACTTGAAATTCTATACTGTCAAAATTAAACAGGGTAATGGCAGTGTGATATACTGTGCCATTTCAAATGTATTTTGGCTCTTGCCTGAAAATAGTGACCAGACAAATAAATTCCAGGGAATTGACCAGGGCCTGGAAATTTCAATTTTGGTGGCTTTATATACACGTAAAATTCTTTAAAAATTCTAAATTTCCTAAATTATCCTCAAGAATTCTAATAAATAAAAACATGTTAAAAATAAGATTACCCAGATTGCAAGTGTCATTTTGCTCTAAAAGATATTTTGCATTTTAATTTTTATATAAAAAGAAATTATTATAGAAAAAAACTACAAATATGGACTTGTTAATTGCTATAGTCACATAATCCTTTTGTTTAACTGAAATAGCTTTAAACTACATCTTCCAAGTCATCTCTGTTCCATATATTAAATTACACATACATAAAAAAGTTAATTTGTAAATGTGTTCTTATAAATAACCGGCAAAGCTAAAATTGTTATGATGGATTTGAAATAATTGATTACAGTGTGACAGCTTTCTTTTTCTTAATTATAAAATGCAATTACATTTTTCTGCTTTCATATCTGAACAATGCAAAAACTGAGAGAACTATTTCTGTCCTACTTCTGATTAGATCAGCAATGCCATTTCTTTAGGTCTTATCAGATTGGTTTTGATAATAATTACTTGGGAAGTGTTTGATCTCAATGATGAATGCTTGATTAGTTTTTCATGAAATCAGTCAACCACACCACTCAACACTACTCATGTGAGACCTTGTTGATTTAGCTATTCGAAAGAATGCATTCTTTTTCACTGCAGTTATGGGATGTCAGTCTTTGGGGAAAAGAGGGTGGAAAAAGGGCAAGTTTATGGGTAATGATATTGCAGCAGCACATATTTAACATCTGCTAATTCTCTTCTCAATTATGTTCATTCCCTGCCTCGTCACACTGCCTGCTACATGGCGACAGAATCAATCTTAGTAGTGGAATAAATTTTTCCTTTTTCAAAAAAAGGTTTCATGACACGATTGTCATCTTCGAAACCCTTGGAGGGTTTTGCCCTGATGAATAATATTTCATATGTGGAATGTTTATGTGATTTTCACGGAGTGATAACCCCGCTACCACCTAACTTTGATGCATTGAGATTGCTGCTTTTCCCTACTAAAGTGCTTTTACACACCACCTCCTACAAATTGACTTAAGACTTAGAAATAGAAGATTCAACAAAACTTCAACTCTCCATGGAAAAAAGGGTCTTGGAGAGAAATTTACACATTGGGCACAATGTACTTTAATTATTAAAACAGGAGCTTTTGCTGAATAAGAGTTCTAGGCATTTTTCCAACATCTTTTTTTCCTTTGCTTTATGCAGTTAGAATCAGTTATCCAAAGCTGACCATATATCCACATTTTAAAATTACTATTTTTTTAGCCAAGCTTTGTTTTAAGGATTGGTTTGCAGACCTGTATTCACTGAAGTCAGTAGCATTTTCTACATGAGTAAAAATTGTTCACATAATGAGACACTCAATGGATCAGGCTCCAACTTAAAGGGAAAAAATCCTATAGCTCAGGTACTTATGATTAAGTATCTGCTCAAGAAGTGATTTTCAGGACAATGTTCTTGCTTGTCAGTCATAAAATAGCAAAGCAGAGCCTTTTATAAAATGAGGAGTTAATGCCACGCTAATTAAGAGAAGGGAAGAAAATTTCCAAGGAGTCAATATTTTCTCTAATGCTTTTCTTTTAAAGTTGCTAAATAGAATTTTGACAGTTTTAACAGTCAAAAAATACAATGCATTCCAAATGTTTCCTTTGTTAATTGTAAGATCTCTGAAAATTGTCTAGATCTTTAAAACTTAATGTTTCACTAATAAGCTTAGATCCCTTTAGGTTGTTGGTTTGGGTTTTTGTTTTGTTTTGTTTTTAATATCAACTGTTGTTTTGGTGGCAATAAATTTCTCTTTGAAGATCCAATTTAAGCAGGCTCTTCTCTTGGAGACTCAGACTCCTTAAAAAGAAAATAATGTTCCAGAACTATAATTATTTTGGTTATTGTGTCATCATGTTAATGCTGTACTGAAGAAAATGTTCGTCTAAACATTTAATTGTTTTGATATAAGTCTGAAAAGAAAGGGAGAGCAGTCAGGCTGCTGGGTGGAAAAACAGAATGTATCTCTTTAAATGGTGAAGAGTAGTTTTAATGCAGTTACCTCCAAATATAGCATGAATTCAGCAATTTTTATTTGACTGTTGTGCACTGTCAAAGTACCTGTCATCCTAAGATATCACCTTTTTGTAATAGTTGTTGGCAGGCATTTCCAAAGAACTCAGCTCCCAGTTAGAAGCCAAAATGAGGAGAAAGATTTTCATAGAGGTTTATTACTGTGCAGTTCCTATTGAAAACAAAGGAAGCTGCTAGATGCCAGCTCCTTTGAAAGTCTGTCTTTGCTATTCCCGTTAACTGCAGCTGAGGTTTTCAAAGGAACCTAAGGGATTTAGGTGCCCAGTTCCCATTGAGGAGCTATAGAAGGGGAAGACCTAACCCAGCACCCTTGAGAAGCCTAGCCCAGGACTTTTAAAATTCATAACACACAAAACCAGAGCAAATATCCACAGTCAAGAAAAGGCCTAAGCCTGAGGGATATCTGAGCTAAGAAGTAGCTCATGAATCTTGGACCCCAAATAAAAAAGACCATCCAAGAGCAAAAGGAGGAGTATGGAGAAGTAATTAATCCTCATATTTTCACTGAAGTCAACTCATTTCAAATTACAGTGTGTGCAAGCTGTTGTTAAAGGCATATGAGCCAGTTACTCACAGACACTGCCAGTACTCCTGTCATCTTCAAACCATTATGCATATAAAAAAACCAAGGAAAATTATAAAAAACTCTGCAGCAGCATAGAGATTACTACCACATTGCCCTTCTTATTGGTAAAATCCTTACTGACCTCTCATTTAATTCTTCTCTTATTATTCCCTTCAAAAGGAAGTATGTATCCTGGACAACAACAAAAAAAATCTATAGAGTAGTAACATTTCTGTCATTTGCAGCTAATGAATGCCTTTTAGTATTGACTAGCAACTGGTCTAATAATGGCAATGACTCCACTGATTTAAAGCAATAAATCCAAAGACGTGGCAGGCCTCTATTAGTATAATAAGCTCAAACATTCATTCAGGAACATTAAGAAAATGGGCAGCAGACTCTTGAATACTAGAGATTCTCATGTTTCTTTTCTTCCGGTAACACCATCTGGCTGAAAAAACATGATTTCACAGTGTTTAATGTGCAAATTTAAGTGACAGCTAAGGTAACTGTGAGGATTTTGTTATTTCTTTATTGCTAAGAGATCGGGTCAATTATGATGAATATTATTACTGTAGGGCTACGAGAGGCCACACTAACAGCATCTATTAGGAAAGGTTTGGGGGTGTTAAATGCCTGTGTTCGATATCTACTGTGGACAACAGATATTACCAGTGCTTCCAGACATTATCAGAATCAGATGTTTGATACTCCTCATAACAAACGGACCTCTCAGTGTTTTATCACTAGATGAAAGGCTTAAAAGACTTCAGATAAACAACAGGGACACGCTTGTCTTCATCAGTAATACAGACGTAAAGATAATTTGCCAGGCATTCCTCTTCTGGTTTACGTATGCTTATTTTTCTCATTCAGAGAGAATATATATAGTTATTATTATTTATTTTCATTATTACATGCAGATAAAAGAAAGAAACCAGTTTAATTACTTTGGTTTCATCAGACGACTGTGCAGATATTGTTTAAAAAAAAATCTAAATAAAGTAATAAACTATTTTCCCAAATAAGTCAAGCAAACAAGCCAGTCAGAAAAAACATGAGAGAAATCTGTCCAGTGGGGACTTTAGTCCAAACTGTGAATCCCCCTCAGAAGCAGTATTACAAACTAACCTTCGGTGGGATTCCCCTTGTACATCTGTAGGACATTTCCCTTTTTCGTTCTTTTGAGGGCTTGTATTAAGCTGCAGAAAAACCTTTCCCACCCAAGAGGGTGCAAAGACACTGTCAGGCCACAGAGACAGTCAGATGGTCCCCACTGGCAGGGCAGACAAGATCCACCACATGGGGCAAAGGGGTTGGTGACGCCTTTCCCTATGGTCGCAAGATCCAAGGAGCATCCAGTACTAAATGGTAACTAACCACACAGGTGAAATAGCCTCCTGATGAAGCTATTGGCCAAGTTCCTTGTCTTCATAGCTGTGTTTCTTTACTACAGCTTGCATCTGCAACTGGGTTTGGGCAAGCAGAGGTTTATTAAGACCCGTATGGAAAGGACAGAGGTTTGCAGCTCAAGCACTGGAGCGTCTGGGTGGCAGATGCTTCCACAAAGTGATATTTTCCTGCAAGTATTATAGATAACAGCTGTAGACTGTAACTGTATGAAGAGCAGGAAAATGTGGCTAGTGCCAGGGTTCCCATGACAGTTTGCATACAAATTTGTGGCTGGAGGTGGATTCATTAATGAAGTCAATATAGAGTTTATGTCAGGTTTACCAAAGCAGATAGCCATAGGAGAATCTGTCTAACTTAATCTGATGTGTTTAATTTGCTGATTTATTTAGTAATAATGAGTGGATTTATTGTGTTTCAAAGTGGAAAGTGTTCTGCAGTGTGAAACATCCTACTGGAAGAGATCTAGAAGCACATTGCAAGGATGATGGCAAAGACAAAGCAGATGGAAGTTCATAGGTCACTATGTGACAGCAACAAAAGTAAAGAGCTCTTATTCCCACTTATTAGTTTATTAATATTTCTGTTATCTTCATGCTGTGCTTGGTCCTGGTGAGGTGCTTATTATGTTCAGCATTGTGAATTCCAGTCATGTTGTCTCCTCAATCTGATCAGCATCCCAGTGAGAAGGGAAGAGAGTTGAGGGTGTAGAATTAATGATTTCCTATCTCCAGACACTCTTCACTTCAGCAAAACTCCCTCATTGGAGTTTTATTTCAGCAAAATATCCAGCATCATTTGTCAAGATAGGTGATGTTTGTGGTCTGAGGTAACAATAAAGAGAGAAATATTAAATGGTCATATTTAAATTTCTCTAACACTATCATAAATTGCAAAATGGTGTGAGGAAAGCCAGTTAAGGGTTCAGCCTGCCTACAGCCAATAGGGAAAAAGATGGGAGTTCGAGGTGTGGATGTCTTCAGGGTCCATTAAGCAAAATGCATCCCCCCTAAGTGCCCAGCAGAAATGGATGGCATAAAACCCATCTCATGTGTAATGACTAGCAAAACAGGCTCTACATTCAACACAGCAGCTTCAACAGAGTGGTTTAAGTTCCAGGGTTTGGTTATAGTCTTTTAATACTGCATGTTAGAAGGCACCTAAATAGGGCTTGTTCTTCCATGACAAATTCAGTGTGGAGCTGGAAATTACTTCAGCCAGCAGTTTTACTGGCACAGTGCCAGGGGATTGCAGATGGTACAGCATTACTCTGTCCTGAGTGGGGAAATCAAGAAAGCTTGAAATGATAAGCCTTCAAACAGGAGAAGCTGTTTCTGTGCCACTTGCAATTGCAAATACAGATGATTCAATTGTAAGAGACGTCAGGATCCACACATCTGGTCTTCACGAGAGGCCAATAACTCCAGAATGAGACAAGCACGCTGCAGCTAAAAATTAACCAGAAACAGAAGCTTTATGATGCACAGGCACATTTCTAGATCCAAAGCCATTTTTAGCATTTTGATCACAGTCTGCACCCACGAAAAATGCAGTCTAGTTTTCTGTTGCTTGTTAGGATGAAAATAAGAATGCAGGTAAAACGGAAAAAAATCTCATTTTAAAAAAAAGACATTTTGAGTCTTGACAAAGAATTAAGTGGAGATGTACACCAGACTGACAGCTAAACAAGAGTCCAGTTTGGATTTAAAGAAAATGCTTGCCCTGTTTAGAAAAATTTCGTGTTTATCAGACTCAGTTTTGATTCACAGGGTACAAAGACAGCTCTGAACTCATTCTGGCATATGCATGCTGCATTTCTGGGAGGAAAAGGTGACTTGTATGCTGCCTGTGACAAGGGAAGTCATCCTAGTTCTGTTGATCAAAGCCCTCCTTAGAAGTGGGGCTGCAAAGGTTTCTTCAACCACAGAAAAGCAGCTTTTTAAAAGAAGGATGATGCAAAGAAGGAACAAATTCCTGAAGTGAATGAGATAATTACCACCTGGACATAGTGTTTTACTTTGTAATAAACTCAGTAGAGACACAGTAAGCAGATTGCATAGGTAGATGCTATCACAAATGCACATGCCAGCTGCAGAAGCACTTGTACCAAGAAGAACCAAAGAGCTGTGGAATTACAAATAATAAGCACTCATGCAAACAAGGAGTAGGTGTTACAGATACAGCTGCACAAACGTATTTCAAAATAGACTACAGGTCATATCATAACACAGGAAAATCCTTTGAAGCAGTTACTCTGGGAAAAGGTTTAGGTATCAAAGTAAGGGAACCCGTTTTCAATGCCACTATTTACCAAAAGGGCAACTTTCGTTGTTTGTACAAAGAGATCTCAAGTAGCAGTTGGAGAGCTTAAGTGACTTTTGCTTGCACTTATTTCAAAGTATCCTTATTGATATTGAAATTCTGTATATATCTCAAAAAGGATTCTAGGGAAATTAAGAAGGTTTAGAAAAGAGCAACAAAAATGCTGTAAGCTACCTGTTAGAATGAACGGGTTATGGAGCTAAAGCCATTTTTAAAAATGCCCAACCTACTGTGACCTCAGCCAAAAAGAACCTGCACGAAAGACAGGATTCTGATAATGAAGGTTCTTCTACTCTTTGACTGATAAAATCCCGAGGAAAAAATAAATGGGTCTTTACTACTGAGTAAACTAATCACTGAAACAATTTCTGAAGGCTGCTGGTAGCATTTTTTCATTGCTAGCAATTTTTAATTCATATTGTGGGATTTTTTTTCCCTCAGAGTTTTGTCTAATTCAAACTGGAATATTTTAAAGGAAACCTACACTGAGCGTTATACATGAGATCAGATCAGATAAGTACAGTAGCCATTTCTTGCATATGAATCCACATGTTTATGAAATGAATGAAGAGCAGCACAAATGGTGAGCTCTAACAGTACTGTGAGCATGAATTTTTGGGCAACACAGTGCTTCCAACGACAGGAATGCAGCTTGGAGTTTTGTGGATATGGAACTTCCACGCCCCAGCTGTGCCCAGCCTGAGCGTACACAGCAAAGTGCAAGAAATGCCAATCAAACATACGGGCAGAAGGTTGCCAAGATCAGTAGATTCAGTAATGGTAGGTAAAATAGAGTGTTTACTGGTAGTCCCTACGATAGTATGAGGAATCTCAGCTTTTTGTGGTTTTAAGGCTTGCACCAAAATTTCGATGCAGCAGAAGACAGAAGCTGTCAATACAGAAAGCAGTAGTATTAAAGAGAACAACTGATTCTAGAAATTTATTATTTTATCCAACACTATTTGAAAGATTTTTTTAAAAGGCATTACCTGCATCTATAAGTGTCATTCCTGTAACAGCTAAAGGTTAGCTCCTACTCAAGAAGAGCCTCTGATAGTATGTTCCCAAAGAACGTTATGAAGAAGCTCTGTTATTTGTCATACCCAGAAAGATGGGCAATTGTTTGTGCTTGTTGTAATGGGGAGGTTCACAAGCATCATCAGAAAGTCATAGAGTCATAGAATGGTTTAGGTTGGAAGCAACCTTAAAGATCATCTATTTCCATGGCCAGGGACACCCTCCACTTGACCACATTGCTCAAAGCCTCATCCAGCCTGGCCTTGAACACCTCCAGGGATGGCACATCCACAGCTTCTTTGGGCAACTTGTTCCAGTGTCTTACCACCCTCATAGGAAAAAATTTCTTCCTAATATCTCATCTAAATCTACCCTCTTTCAGCTTAAAAACATTGCCCCTCATCCTATCACTACACTCCCTGATAAAGAGTGCCTCCCCATCTCTCCTGTAGGCCCCCTTTGGGGTACTGGGAGGCTGCTAGAAGGTCTCCCTGGAGTCTTCTCTTCTCCAGGCTGAACAACCCCAACTCTCTCAGCCTGTCCTCATACAGGAGGTGCTCCAGCCCTATGACCATCTTGTGGCCCTCCTCTGGACTCACTCCAACAGGTCCATGTCTTTCCCGTGCTGACAACAGGATTAAATCAATCAACATCATCAGAAAATCAATCAACATTGCTAACTCTGGTGGAACAAGACATTTTTCTCTATGCTGATGGGACACCTATTCCTTCCTGAAACTCTGCAGAGGTTACTGCACAGACAGTCTTACACCCAGAGCTGCAGTACACAGTGTGGTTGTCCTCCCACTTGGACAATGACTTCTTTCTTAATTTACAGTGGCATGTCTGTCATGGGAATTATGTCATAACCATTCCTGTTCCCTGAAGTACGTCTTAACTAGTTCCCTCATAACTAGATAGCAATCAACAATCACAGTCTCTTCATTGTTTTCTAGGCTGTTGAGCCACAAAACAAAGAATAACTTGAAGTGATTTTCAGCAGATTACCACAAGGACAGTAAGTGTTGTAGAAGCCATCACAATATCTGATGTACTTTCATTTTGAACAGTTATATTATCTGTGACTGGGCACTCCAATGGTCGCTTTAGGTTTGGTAAAACTGAAGCTAAGTACTCTTGAAGATGAGAATCTGACACCTGCAACATTTTTTATTCACTCACAGTAAGATGTTGTTTGTGCAAAGCTTTTGGAAGAGTTCTGCATTTATTCTCCAGTTAAGACCTACTGTTCTAGCTATTAGTGGGCTGAGCCTGTCAGATACTGAGGTTTGATGGCATTTATCCCTTCTCCGTGTGAGTCAGTTTCTGAAAGGGCTGGGACCTTGGCTTAATCATATTCCAAGAAGGGACAGTCTGCCTTTCCAGACTATGCAGCTGCCCCTGGGGATTTGGCAAGGATGAACCAAAAGTATTTTCACTTGTGGCCTGTGTCAAATTTAGATACTAGTGTTAAGAAAGAACTTCACTGAACTGTGGTGCTCAGCTCCATTAAACATTAACCTTCTCACAGCATCTCTAACTGACAACTCTTTGGAAGGATAATCTTGTTGCTTTTGGCTAGTGTATTTGAATTAAATTTGTTCTTTTTATCTGCATAGTAGAACTAAGTCTTTTGTTGTGTCCTTCAGTAGCCAGAAAAACAGAATTTGCCATCTGTTGTACACCTCTGTTTTCAGATTTTCCTGTAGTCTGTTACCTGATCAATAGCATGCACTGTTGTGTCGCATTTCTTTCTCTCTTTTAATAAGGTGCAGGGGAAAAGGTTTCTTACCAGCTGAGGTCATTTAGGACCAGGCTAAAAAGAGGCACAATCCTGTCTTCCTGGGCTGTCAAGTGTGGTGGTTCTTACTTGTGATGCCTATGTAGAATATACATTTGCACATTAATGTATATCTGAATTTGATGCTCCTGGATAATTACAGATTCCCCTCTCTAAGGTTTGTTTCGTGCTTCAGGTGTGGTTTTTCCT
>WKFP01015254.1:614905-627898 GCA_011057875.1 Pterocles orientalis | reverse complement strand
CGTACATTACAGGCACTCAGCAAGTAATAAATGCAATTGATATGACATTAGAATTAAAATGGACTGTAGTCATCACTTCCTAACTATGATCTCTAAAAACACTAGCAAAAAAAGGGCAAAGGTATGCCAGTCTGCCATTCCTGAGGGACACATGCCTGGAGTTCATCAAGACATATCTGAAAAGCTTTGAAGTACCTAGCACAGCAGTTGCACCAACACAGCCTTGAGTTCAGGCTGCAAATTCCTTCCTGCAACCCCAGGCAAACGCCCAGCAACCCAGTCTCATATTGTTAGTATAACAAAGAATTAAACAAATATATTTAAAGCTAGCATGCACGTCTTTTTGCAGTTCAGCTGGGCCTCTGGGCTACTGTGTAAATAAGGTATAAATATCATCCTCAATTTTTTTTATCCCAAAAAGAAAATGCAGTCTTTTGACTCTGTGGACTACTGCAGTACTACATGTATGACTGGATTTAATGCCTCTGTAGTTTTTACATCATGGGCAAAGTGAACTAGACAAGATTTTGGTCAAGTGAGCTACACAGAACCTTTTATTTAGTATTGCATCTTCTGCTTTGGCACTTGTGTGTCCTCTGCTCTGCAGTATTTGTCCCCTTTTGCCTTCCTACCAGCCATGACAACAGGATGCACAATGAAAATCTGTGTTTACAAATCTTGCATGCAAATGATTATGGAACAGCCATGATGTGCAGCAATTTAAATTTGTTGACAGAGTTGCTAAGAAACAAACCTTTTGATTCTGTGAAACCCTTCTTGATACAACTCCACACTCTGACAGTTGAAGTTATTGAACAAGAGTGAGGACTCTTTAAAAGAGGAATTTCTGACATTTGCTGTGTTTTCAGAGGCTGTAACATAACATTGAATATTCCTTCAATGTCAGTTTTATTCAGTAGTGGAGTGCCTGATGCCATATATATTTAAACTATCCTATATTTCAAAAAAATGGCTTCAGCACTTCAGTACTACCTTCTCCCACTCACATGCACAATTGTTTTGCAAAGAATTGTGATCTTTACATGGTCCCCTGCCAAATACATTGTAAGTTTCTATATTTTTTCCAATCTGTTCTTTAAACATCCTTTCTCCAGGGCATTTTCACAAAGGACCTCATAGCATGCTACTCAGATATCAACAGTAAAATACACCATTATTTTGACATACCAGTATTATGGAGACAGCTGATGTTTTAAGAACATGTATTCACACTGTAGATACCTAACCATTAAACAGTGAGGCAGAGATGAGGAAAAAACAGGACCCAGATTCATCCCAAGTTGGATTACCTGCATCATTTAGCCGATAAAATTAGAAGCACTGTCATGTAAAGTCTTGTCAGTATGATGATTTAGCCCTTAGGTTGGATTAAACACGTTTTGGAGGCATCTAACCTTCACTTTGTTACCAAGACAGCCTAGAGCAAATATAGCCCTAATTTAAACACCTCAGTTAGGCATTAAAGTTAGGCAAAATTAATCCTAACCTAATTAATCACAACTTTATTTTTCTTAGCAGGCTTAGCAGCTGTAATTACAACCTCCCTACATCAGTACTACCTTTGTGCACATATGTCACACTGGTACATTCAATGCACAATAAGGAAGAGGCAGATGATGAGCAAAAACTTCAACATTTTGTAGGGATGAGAGATAAGCAAAGACAATTACAGGACAGAGGCAGAAATGAGAGGCACAAGGAAAGAATATGTGGCATCTTCCCCCTGTGAAGGCAAACATTGCTTTCCAGGATCAATGTATGACTTCTATGGACATTTTGCATTTTTCTGTTGCAAAACACAGGAACCTAATGCCATGTATTTGCCAAAGTGTTATTTTTAATCAAATAAAATGAATGCAGAGTCATACACTGAAATTGCGAAGGCAGAAGGATGACTCTGGGAGGAGATAGATCAGCCTACGAAAGTAAAAAAAAACACAGGAAAAGAGAGTGGGGTAAGATTATAGAATCGGTCGCTTTCAGATTTACTGTGAAACACTGGAAACTATCTCTGCCTACCATTTTATCTTCAAATTTTATTCATAAGGAGCATTTTTTTCCTTGTGAAAAAAACACATCTCCTGAAATTGTGCAAAAGTGTTTTGAAAAGGATTTTTAAATGTGAAATAAATGTAAAAATAATGAGTCATACTCCGTAATGGCCATTGCAGAGTGTGCATTAGAAGGCAACCAGAGCACTCTCAGCATGCACTAATAGCTTGCTAATGCACAGCCTTCAGCGCCTTATTGCTATAGTCGACATTTACCACAACGAATACTTTGCAGCAAGAAATATTTTGGGCTCCATTATGCTTTCACAACCTTGAGCTTTGCTGGGAAGGACTGGAAGTAGAGTGCTGAGAGCAAAGGGGGCTGAAGGCCTGGAGAAATAACTCACACCTTTGCCATTTGTTCGTATATAGATGGAAAAGACCCTCACAGGGCTCAGCTTTCATTCAACGAAAAACACTGTCGGAGGGAAGAAGAGACATTCATCCAACCCAGCTCTGCTGGAAGGTAGTAGCACAAACCTGCTCGTAACAGGGTCTTGGCTTGGATATCTCACTGAGTTTTCACCCTGGGACCACTGCAAGCTCCTCATATTCCTTCCCCTATGCGTCCAGACACCACAAATTGCGTTTTGGTTGCTTGTGTCTTAAGGCTTCCTATTGTCCCAAGCTTTGTAATAGCAGTCTGTTTCCTCTCTCCTCTTCTTTGTCCTCTGTGTATGTTTGTCCGCGAATGCATCTGCAAGGGATTGCACAGCTGTGACTGCAGCTACCAAAAAAATGTTCCTTTAGTCGGGCTTTTGCAGCTCAGTGCCTGAGCCAGGAAAAACCTCATAACCACCGTTTGGACTGATGCTTCTCTGGGCTTTTGTTTTTTTGCTGCCATGGTCTGGTTTCTGTTCTTTCTCGTCACGTAAATCATCTGCCAGTCACAAGAACAAGAGATGCCAATGTCTGCCCTGATAGGGGGCTGCCCGGCACCCCCACACAGCACCTGTGCCAGTACAGCTCTGAAGGAGTAGGACTGCCAGTTCATATGCCAGTGGTTAGGGTGCTCCTTTGGGAGTACTATTAAAGTCCCTTTTGGTACAGAAAGGGACTGAGCCCTAATCGCAGTTCTAATCCCAGAGATGAGACCTTTGGGAGCTATAATTAGGGGAGGGGAGGTGGGGATGGAGGATAACATTGAAGATGGGGGGGTAGCTGGCATATAGGACAAGTAGTTCCTTAGAAACAAAAAATGTTGTGAGTATATGAGAAGGGATTTCAAGTATAATGTATCACTTATAAAATCTCAGTATAAATATCCATTTCACTAATTTACTGAAAAATATCTAAGAATGTGTAGTGCTACATTTTATTCAGTAAAAGCTTTGGTCTTTTTTGCTCCATTTCCAACAGTCTCATACACCAGTATGAATAGGAACTTTTGTTACCTCCAGTGAGTCCCACAGTCCACCATCAATATGCAACTACTGCTCTGCCCTGGGGTTTAGATTGTCAACTACAGAAGAAGAATAAAAGTGTGGAGTTTATTATAATAATGCCCAGATATATTATTACCAAAAAGCATCATTTCTGTTGGCCTAAACCCTTGGCTTGTAAATTCTTCATGTGAATAGTCCATAAAAATAAGCCTCCATCCTCTCTTGAGGTTTTGAGAAAAAACCACCCCAGCTCACAAGAGATAGAACTATGATGGAACAGAAATCCAGGTTCATAAATCATATGAGTAGACTGGCACTGTTTGAAAGGATGTTGCTCATGCAAATAAAGGTGTGGAAGATCATTTCCTCATTTACAAACCCTTTCAGTGAGAAGAAAGTTAAATTCCAGGAAAAGACAAAATGAATTAAAATGGATCTCTCAATTTCACCTTTTTTGTTGTTGTCATTTTTAATAGAGCAGCAGTTTATTTTGTTTTATATGCGATCTGGATAAACTGTTCCTATCAAACAAGGCAGTGAAATGTATTGAGCTGTGTAAGTTCTAGCAGTAGGAAAACCAATACATTTCGTGGCTGGCTATATTTTGTTTTCCTTTAATGCAGACAATTTAATGTTAGTGATTGAATCAGTGAATTTTCCAGCAAAAATGACAAGGCAGTCAACTTGAAATGTAGTATTATTAGCCATCGTCTCTTCTAGTTTTGTGTGCACATTGAGTGATTTAGGATGAAAAACTAACAAGCACCTGTCAAATCTGAGACATCAGGTTTTTTGACAGAAGGCCCACTGGACATTCCTATCAAGAGAGCCTTTATGAGTAAACCATGGAAATCTCTCTCAGACAAAAAGGAAACAGAGCTCATCAGATTCTGCAGACCCTTGACTTGGAGGGCATACTGTCTCCAATGAAAGGCTTTTGATCACAATGCTTTTTTATTCAGATTTGACTTCGCATTATGGCTAATCAATACCTAGCAACAGTCCAAGTCCCCAGTCAGATGCACATCTCACAGTCAGGCAGGGAGACCTACTAATTGAGAAAAAGTCAGAGACCCAGGTACCATCGCCCTCGGGCCATAGTCTTGCCTCAGCTCAATCCTTTTTCCTATGCCTGCCTTTCTTATCACAGTACCCTAGAAATGGTGGAAATAAAATTTAGAGACATGACAGGCACGGAAAAGCAGGATCAATTCCTGTCACTTGCCACCAGTGTTTACTGCCTTCCCAGCTCTTCAGAGTGTTTTTCTTTCTTAGCTTAGGGGAACTTAACCTTTTATAAATAGGAAGATAGTACCTTCATGAATTTTAAATTGTTTGATTTTTTCTGTGCCTGAGATTATCTTGATTTTCCCAAAATGACTCTCTCTTTAAAATTTTGTTTGTTTTTATAAGGTCAGAAATAGAAACTGGAACGTTTTTGTCCTGTCTTCAATTTTTTTTGCCATGTGCCCACTCCAAAAATTACCCTTCTCTCCCTTCTGCATGGTTTTTCGACAGCCAGACTGTACAGGTGAACAACATGAACTCCTGTAGAAAAAAGAAAGGCAACTGTGAAACTAGGACCTGGGACGTGTCTTCATGCAGGACAACAGCAAGAGATTTTGGAAGCAGCAGAGGGATGGCAGTCTGGCCTGTTTTCCACAGTACCTGACTGAGGGGTTGTGTTCAGTGGAGCTTCACGAGGGAGGTATTCAGTCTTGGTCCTCTGTGATGACAGATATATTAAAACCAAAGTTTTTTGGTTTTATTTGTCTCCTGCCTCCATTGGCAGTTTCCTGGCAGCATTGTTCACCTAGCCCCTATGGTAGCCAACTTCTTAAAAAAACTCATGTTTGTAAACACTCTTTTGTAAACTATGGTAAACCAACCGCTGGAGGGAGTCACAGATTAGGGAGCTGCTGGAACTACCAGCTGCTGACAGATAAGCACATTTTACTTTGGGAACCACACCATACATCTGTCCTGTGTGAAATGAGTTTTCCAAGGTGTCTCTCCGTAAGAAGAGACATGGGCTGAACTGGTCTTTCACACAGGCAAATAGTTCCTTCATCAAGGAGAGTGATGTTACCTATGTTGTCCTCTCTTCCATCACCTCTAGTGAGGTCATGGTTCTGATATTTCAGTGGTAATATATTAAGTGTTGGAAAAAGAAGGAAAGACTAGGTGTAGGTTAAGAACAGGT
Source organism: Pterocles orientalis (assembly GCA_011057875.1). Taxonomy (NCBI): domain Eukaryota; kingdom Metazoa; phylum Chordata; class Aves; order Pterocliformes; family Pteroclidae; genus Pterocles; species Pterocles orientalis. The sequence goes on along the minus strand of WKFP01015254.1, from coordinate 622,238 downwards.
AGTAGAGCTTGGAGAGGGGTGAGAAAGGAATACATTAAGGAAAAAAGAAGGAAGATAAGCAGAAAATGAGGTGAAGGAGAAAAAACAGAAACGAAGGATTTATATGAAGGAGGAATACTAGCTTTTTCTCTGTTTTCCCTAGAGTCCCGATAAAAAGCTCCTGTTCATTCCTTCCTATACTTAATGACATTCTCCACCTATAACCATAAGGTCTTCTTCCCAGAACAAACATCTTAGGTCAGCTTGAACAGCTACTTTTCTTGCAAACAAAACAGTTTTAAAAAAGGACAGACTCCAACTAACTTACAAGTAACCTGCCATATATATGTTTTCCCTTGAAAGTTCAGTCAAGTAATGACTAAAAAATTACTTGATTAAACAAAAATATCCTAGCAAATATATACACATATTGGTAAATCCCTGAAATGACCTTGTTTTGATAAAACCCATCTTTATTTTCTTGCGTTCACATTCTCATTTCTTTTAAAGTTAAAAATATTGCTTCCTTGCTTTTAATCATTTTGGGAGGATGGGGAAAATTCAGTTGTTTTATTCTGTGAGAACAAGCAAATATTTAAAATTATTTTTAAAAAACTACAAAGGGCATTTAAAAATAAATGAAAATGAACAAAGTTTTAAGTTGAAAGAAAAGATCTACTGCTTTAAAAATGAATATGAAGATTTTACATGCAATGAAGATTTTTACATACCTTTGTCTTTTCAAATGACTCAGACTGTAAGCATTAGTAACACAAATTGAAGATGTTCATAGTCTCCAATGGAGCATTCAGGGTTTGAGGACATGAATTCAACAACAAAGGTCGTACTTAGGGCTTCATGTCCTACTCACAGCGCAAATCCTGAGAGAGTCCCTGGACGCACTTCAGGCTTAAAGTAGGGTTTTGATAAATCTGGTTTCCAAACAACTGTATTCCAAGGAAGTTATGAAAAAGGCGAAGTGCAGAATACTTAAGAAAATGCAGAAGGATTAACAGAGCCCTGGATGGTATAAGATAAGGCAAGTATTTTCCAGCATGTGTGTCTTCTTCCACTTAAATATTTAAGTGCATAACTACTTACCCACATTTGAAATCATTGGCTTGTGTGGTTTACCAAAGGCCAAAGTGGGAAGAGTTGGCAAGGCAAGGTTAGCCTCTAATTTAGTTACCTAGATAGGGCTGCTTTTTGTGCTGCTGAGATGGTCTCTGCTCCCCTTTGCTCACCCGAGTTTATGCCAGCTCCTACGCAGAAACACGAGCACTAGCCTAACACAGACAGTGGGGACCCTCAGAGCACTTGGCTGTGTTGGGGGCACTGATTCCAGCCACTGCCAACCTGATTTGCAGTCCTATCCCCCCCCCAAAAAAATTAAATTATATAGAAAAAAAGCCTTTATAAAAAAGAGTCTGTGTGACAGGAGGAAAGTGGGAACTGGAGCAGGCTGGGAACAACCATTAAGCTCATGAAAAGCCTCTAAGGAACTCTTTCTACTGAGGGGTTTATTAAATCTCTGCTCCTTCTCAGGCACCCACAAAAAGAAAAGTCTCTAGAAAAGTACTTAAAAATATGTTCCTTTACATATCTTGAATTTTCAGTTTAGTCCAGGCTTGTCAGAGACTCTGTCAACAAGAGGAATCAAACTAATAAAACATAAGATGCCCACAAACATCATGTTACTGTAGAACTAGCATACTTTTAGATATAAGCCACCTATTTTTCCCAGATGAAGGAAAACACAGGTAGCCTACATTCAAAGACAAGCGGCAGAATGCATTTTCTCTAATTCCCTCTGCTATTTTTTCATTAGTTGTGGAAAGCTGATGTTAAGTGTCTGAAAGTATGGTAGAAAAGATTGTTGTTTCTCAGGCTGAAATCTGGCCAAATAGTACTGCTCTTTTCTTCTCTGCTCCCACTTTTTGTTGACCGCCTCATGCATGCTATTTTCTACCTGTATCTTCTCTGTATGATCACATTAATTACATTCAATTCTTTCCACTTTGATATCTCATTAAAATCTTATAAATGATCATGCAGTGACCTTGAAGGACATGCATAATACATGAAAGTAAACCTGCAGTAAAATGTATTCTTTCACTCCTGACTGGCTACATCCCACATCTCTTTTTTCCTTTCCCCAATGACCCCAATATGAGGAGTTACATTAGCTGAGCCAAGGTATGCAGTACTGTGCAAATCCACTAACTCCATTAGCTTTCCCTACTGATGACAGCTGCAATATGTTAATGGCTTATGTTTGGATGTGATGGCCCTGCTACTACTTAGGGCACTATGCTAATTACCATAAGATGGTGACAACAGGTGCAAGTGTCACTTCATATCATCGTCATGTGTACGAGAAAAATAGCTAGCAGCACCAAAAGCAACTCAAGAAAATGTAAACTTTAGTCAGCAGCCTGTGATTCTCTGAAGAACTGTTCTTTAATGCTTATGATTAAAGGATTTACAGAAAGATATTGTTGCTTTTTCTGCAAGTACAGTAACTTTGAATACATGGGGATGTCTTCATAAGCTATTTAAAGTTCTGTTTCTACAACAAGCACTTATGTGGCAGATCAAGTAAAATGCAGAAGGCCCCTATTTATGGAGGTTTCCTTACAGAATAAAAGTTTTACCAAGCCACATTTGCTGCAGTGAATACATAATGGAACAGACATGATTTCCAGCTGAATGAAGTCACTGTTTCACTGGCCTTGTGCTCTTAACATAGTTCTACTCTACTGTCAGATTTGCTTATATGTATGCATACTTGCCCTCCTCCTTCTTTTTAGGGTATAGTACATCCTTTTCTTGACAGCAAATAATTTACTCAAGCCCAGTGGTGGCCCTCCAGCAGGCTGACCCAGCAAGATGGTTGGCATTTTGCCCTTAACATAGTCTTACTATCATAAGAGAAATTTAATGGGAGGTATGTGGACACACCTTAATCCTTTGTTAGAAACAAAAATACCTCAGGAGACAGCTTTACATTAAGTGGTGAATAGCTATTCTATTCTGCTATTACTGGAGTAAAAATGTTTTTCCACTAAACTTTTTTTACTATTGTTACAAACATGTGTCACCACATTAACCCACTAAAAGCTGAGATAAAACCTGAAAACAGAGCTACTTTTGGATTTCTAAATAAAACGCTTTGATCCTGAATAAGACTGTACTGACCACTCTCACAGCACTCGGACATCACCATGACAGGCATATTGAAGAAATTAGATAGCTTTTTCCAAAGGCTAAAGTGTGCAAACATAAAGCTAAAATGTAAGTTGTATTTTAAAGTAAAATTAAAAACTGTGTATTTGCAGAAAATTTTAATTTCACACAAAAAGAAAAAAAAAGAAACCTGGAAACTCTAAGCTGAAGACTAACACGCTTTTTTGCCGAATTTGAGGATTTCTTTTTATATGTGTTTCTTCATGGAACCAAATTTCAGTGGCATCATGGTCTCCATTCTTTTACATATCTGCTGCTCCCTAGGTGGACTTATCTCATGATATCTTATCCCTCTGCTTTACCCCTTACATAAAAGCAGTTGAGCACATAAGGGGAACAGAAATTTGTCCGGGGGTCCCCATGAATCAAATTAAACGGGAGCTATTACAGGCCTTGTGAGGTCATATTTTCAGTAAAAAATAACAAATTTGTCAGCCTAAATATTATTTTTCTTATCAACAGAGAAATGTCCTCCATTGTTATCTAGCCTTCCTACAAGGGATTTTTTTCTGGGGTTTTTTTGTTTTTTTTTTTAAGTACCAGGGAAAGTTCCTGGACATATAAATTGGCATCGTCGTATTGAGAGATGTATTTTCTCACGCCCAGAAGATAACAACACCATGTTGTGATCAACTTTGTACTAACAAATAAAAACACTGCTGGTTAAAAGTGACAAAGAAAAAGGTCAATGCTGGGCCTCATTTCCAAAATAAAAATAGTGGTGAGATTGCTTGGAAATTTGCCCCTTAATGATACTCCATGCTCCTTACTGATTTTAAGGGTGTGCCAGGAACAGTCATGATGACTTTGATCTCTTGCGTAACCATGGCCACAGAATACGTGAGTAATTTTAATGAATCCAGGTGATCAATTTGCTAGATTTTGGTTGAAACGCTTTTGTGTCATTTTTTCAATTTAGCAGCACTGATAGATAAGTAAAGATTAGATAGTGATTAATAAAAAGCAACTAATTACATATTAATTTCCAAAGATAGTCCTTTAAGAATGGAGAAGTAAATGAAAAAAACACAGATTTGTTACCTGCTTTTACACACAGCAGCATCCCACTGACATTACAATATTTTTCCAGTCGTGAAGAAGAAGTTCTACTAAATGCAAGTGCATCTTGACCCATACTATAAATTCTCAGAGCTCTATAAACAGGGAAGATCAAAATTCAGTTCACCTGCCTGGATAAAGTCTAGCCTGCGTCATACAGAGCCGTAAGTGTTGCTTTATCTGACTTGCTCTTACATTCTGTTTCACTGACTGTATCATCATCTTTTACTGGACAGCTTTACACTCTTTGCACCTTGGAGTGCTTTTGACTGCATTATTCCTCCTTGTTGTCCCAGTCTCTCATTTGGGAATGTAGATGTAAGCTTGTTATACTAGAAAGTCCTATCTTTCGCCTGTATATACACGGCATAAGAAGTATTAAGATATGAGGTATTAAGACATAATAGATTAAGATATAATGTTCCTATACAGAATACAGACCAGTGCTCCAGGCAAACCAAAAAATAGTCTACAGGTAATAATAGCCTAGTAGAAGAAATTACAAGGAATTTTGAGTGGAAAACTAGAGAACTTCTATTTCCAGTGCAATTTTACCAGCACATGAATTGCCAGAGACTAGGAAGGGATTCAAATCCCTAACACACTTGTCTGTAGCCAAAATAAAACTTGTCAGAGAACAAAAAACATCAGAGCTGAAGAGTCAATACATAAAGGGAAGACTCTCTCCTGAAAAACAGCTTGCCCCATGCCGCCATGTGTGACCCAAATGTCTGATTTCTACATACAGATGTATCCAAAAACATAAAATAAATAATGCAAAGCCTTAGTTCTTCCATGACGGTGAAGGTACATGGACAAATTCTGTGTTCTCAGAACACAAAATTGTAAAAGCATAAACTTCTACTACAAAGCTAAAGAATCTGCAGACCCTTCCCAGAAGCAGAACTCACTCTGTTATCATGTAAAGCTGCAGTGGTCATGCTGCTATGAATCTCCCTTCCCATATTCCTCCATACAGATGATTATAAGCACTATAACCAGTCCCAAAGGCCAGCCCTCACTCGGCTTAATCATACAAGCAGCAACACTGAAATCAATGACAGACTTATCTAAGCCAACCAAGATCCAGAAACACATCTTCATACAGCTCTTCCCTGTATTCCACCTGTGAAAGAGTGTAACGGTAGAAGGAATGTGCTATCTCCTGACAAATCACATCAATTCCTTTACACCTGATAATCTCAACTGCCCCTTTTTAGTGACCATTTCTATTTCATTTGCTGTCTGCTGCAAATATACCACCTGTGAGAAAGCCCTTTATTCATACTTGGGATACTTTGTTTAATCTGCTCATCAATATCTCTTCTTGATCTTCTAATTGTCTTTCGACTGCTGCAATTTTTTAAAATTGTAAATAAGTCTCCCCCCTTCCCAAAGCAGACATTTAAAAATGTTGTTACTGTCACTCTGTTTAAGCAGATTGTCTGAGTTACATTCCCCCTGTTAAGACTTAGTCTGAATGAATTGTAACTGCATCATGTCCAACTGTTTCTTAAATAGTTCCCATTTTTTCTGCACCAGGTTTCCCACACAGTCATGAGATCTTGCATTGTTTCCATCTGGATCATTGAGTTGTTTATGTTAACACAAGCTATTCCTTCTACTTAAAGGTGTAAGTAATTCATATTGTGGCATGTAATGAAAACCTTTTTATCTTCCAGAAAAAAAATGTCCCTAATTTATATAGTCATCTCTATCAACACGCTTTATAGTATTTTTATTTTCACAAAACTTCCACCGAGCCAAAGCTAATTGTGTTGCTTCATCTTCTTTCCTTTTCTCTATTGTGAATTTGTGATCCCTACATCAGCCCTGCTCTATTTATCAAGATGGGGTAATTTCCTAGCTCTGGGTGCCAAGAGCCTCTGATCATGAAGTTCAGTCAATAAACTGACTTGAGTAAGTAAGCAATTATGCATTGCCTCTGGAAACATGCTTCCCACCTTACAGGTTTTGCATACTTGTTATCCCAGTAAGTATCTGTGAAATTAAAATCCCCCATGATCAAAGTTTCCGGGTTTTTTATAAGTATCTCTTAGCTGTAAACATGTTGTTTGTTGCAGTTATTCTAAAACACAATTTACAAGGTAAAGTGTCTACAGTCACCACTGTAACTTGTTTCTTTTAATCAAGCAGCTATGTACCAGAAAAGTGAAACACTATTTTGCATATACACAGTTAAAGTATAGAAGCTGTAAACAATAACGTTTCCTCTGAGTTCATTTTATTAAATGTAGCAAAATTAAAATTACACAAAGTGTTCTCTAACTTAAAAACATCCAAGAAAGACCAGGCACATCTCCCTCATGTCATGTACTTAAAACCACAAAATTACAATCTCCAAAGTCTTTTTGTTAGGGATAAGATAAGTACTGTGCAAGTGTTTTAGAGTAACAAAACTAATTGAATATTCAATTCTAATATATAAAAGTTGAACAGTCACTTAACTAAATATATATGTATTTGAAGATCACATCTGAAAAAAGAGTTGGCAACTTTTGCATCTCTGCCTTTGTTTCAATAGGGTACTTTAATCCCCCACATACCCACACGTTAAACCGAAACATATAATTTTTTGTTGGAGCATTTTTCCTTTTTTACCTTGAACACAAAATTAGGACAGGGAAATTGCAGGAAGTTATTTATAGTGGAGAAATACATACCAGAATATTTGAAATTTCTACCTGAATGAGTGTTGGCGGGTCCCTCATTTTGAATGTTTGTCACCTGCTGAATGCCACACTGAGTCTTCAGGAAGCTACAAAGCAGGCCTAGATGTTAGCAGAATAGACAGGTAAGATTATTATTTGCATTTTTCTCTAATCTTTCTTCTCCCACACCTTCCCTGCTTACTTGACTGCTGTGGAAAACACCATCATCCTACTTACTGTTCAAGCCCATAAACAAGTCTTCAACTTGGATTATTACCTAGGTACTGTCATCTAAACTAATATAATTGAGATTTTATTTTTAAACAGCAGAAGATAAGGCCTTTCCTGTCCACTTACACAGTGAAGTCTTTTATCAC